>JAODJU010000130.1:12104590-12125665 GCA_026776725.1 Gnathonemus echidnorhynchus
CACTCATTTTGTTTCTCACTAGGCCTATGTAGACCTTGGATGGAGTTTACCAAGGGAAAAAAATCGCTAAATTTCTCACAAATTTTGAGAACACCGCCACAAAATCAGTCATTCTGATCGCAAAAATCACAAAAAAATATCGTGAAATCCTGGAGGGACTGATTACTCACAACAATATTAGTATTATTAGCAATATTTTCAACAACTTACAGCAAATGTGTCTTAAGGAGAGTTTTTTCACTCTGATGTAAGCACTGGCAAATATTCATGAGTAACGTGTCAAGATTTGTCGCTTTCATGCAGCCTAAGTAAAGCTTAGTCAGATGCAGAAATTTAGCAATTGCTTCTTGGAAGTGCTTGGCACACGATTCAGTTGCTCTTTGCATTTAGTCAGCTGGCACTTGGGCTTATTATTGTAAAAGAAAAGCCATACATTGAACACTGACTGGCTATCAAAGCCAGAAGGGCAGAAAGACATGTGCACATCAGGTCTGCAAAAGCAGCCTGCAGAATCAGCAAGCAACAGCACTATGAGATACGGATCATGACATCACAGAGGAAAATAATGAGAAAAGGAGCCACAAAATAAGTCTCAAAAAGCAATATGGACATTCATGTTGACTATGCAATTTTAAGATCCCAGTACCTGTACAGATCAGAGTAATATGGTAATAACTAATTGAAATACCTACACATTCAATCAAACAATAATCCATCTGAATTCGTACTTGAATATCTGTATAGATTCATATATCTGTATAGGTAAGCAATCATTGTGAATAAAAAAGGATTGCTTAATGCCCTATGTTCTTGTGATTTTTGTGGTGGAAGTAAACATGTCATCTTTACATATGTGCCACCCCTCCCCCCGTAAAAATGGAAGTAAAAAATGCGAGCCAGAAGGAAGTTATGACTCAGACCGTTCCGTTTGTGTAACCCCATCACCGTGTTCCTAACCCCAAGCAAATGGACGGCTGGGATACTGGTGTAACTGCATGCACATCCTGTCAAAATCTCCTAAATCTAATCCCGCGCAACACCTGTAGCATTCAATTAATTTCAAACAGCCTACTCATCATGAAACTACACAAAACTGCTCAAGAACGATCAGTAACCAAAGTTTATTACTGATGCTTTGATGATCATCCGCAATCGTAAATCGCTGCGGAATTTATTTATTCAAATTTTAATTGACGGGTGGAAAGTGCTGGGTCATATTCCGTTATGAGCAACTGCAACATATGTATTATCATTCATTTCACGAATGTTGACACATCTGTCGGATTCCTGACTGATGGGCTCATACAGATGTTCATTCAGACAGAGGGTAACCGAGACAGGGGGGTTATAATGAGGAACTCGTGAAGCATAAAGAGGACGAATGGATGCATGGACGGATGATGCGCTTACCTGTGAATTGAGATGTTGTTCTCTGTCGCGTCGCAGGCAGTCTGTGTATCTAGACAAACACGCCTTTCTGGCAAGCAGATTAGGCGAAGCTGAAGAGAAAAAGCCGAGATCCGGCGTTATTTACTCCGGAGCACCGGAGCTGTCTGATACGCACATCTGAAGTCCGCCGCGCCTGTTTCTGAGTGGTGAAATGGGATAGACGTGGGAGAGAACAGACGGAAAAATGAAAAGAGTGCTGCAAACCTTTCGTTCAGTTGCTCCTCAAGGCTATATACGACGGAGATCTGCCCACTGTTGGGGTTCAAAGTAATCAGCGCACTGGCAAACAGCACTGCCTTGTACACAGGAGTGCTTGAAAGCTGTATAAGTTAATAAGCAAGTCATCTATGGATAATAATTAAAGCCATGCAGTCATTCATTTTTTATTTGTAGAACTTCGGGTGTTTTGATTTGCAGTTAAACGAATGGCAAGTCTATAGCTATAGTAACATATTAGTTAAGAATGTGCGTTTAAGTGTAACTTGTGTTTTTCAGTTGCTTTTGATTAGTTGCGTAAATGTAACGTGTTTGCTGGAGAAAAATTCGCCATAACTTTCCGGAAAACTAGCTTATTATTCTTTCTGAAATATTCATATTTAAGGTCACTCATTAATGAATCCCTGCCGGGAAGAGCACATTTCTTAGCTATATTACATACAATGAACTATTGCTGAAAGAGCACATGCAAATTTATTAGGACATATTAGTAGAGGTTCTTGTATTATCAGAGTTAATAAAATAAGAGACCAATTTCATGACCCCACTTAGCAAGACCCCCAAAAGCATACTGTAGACTGAGTAATAGTCCCCCATTGACTGAATAAGGTAGCATCTCCCACAAGTCATTTCTTGGTGACTCAGATCTGGTCTAGTGTTGTGTTGCTATGACACCACTCATGATGGTTTAATTACACTCACCAATTGTGCACCTCCATATTATGGTGTAAAGTTTTACCATACATTGTCTCTGTGTCTCAAGAGCAATGCAGATGCGTGTGATCAATATATAATTTAAATGTCGGCAGTAATTTATTACAATGCAGTAAATTATTTGCAATGATTTTTCAAGATCATGTCACCTAAAAATTCGTTTTAAATAAATATCTCAAACCACTTGTCCAGTACAGGGTAGTGAAGATCAGTCTGTGCCTGGGTTCATAGGTCAGGGGGTCCCCTGGATGGGATACCAGCCCATTACGGGCCAAATCAGAAGCCCCAGTTCACCTGCACTCTGAACTGAACTCTGCTGGGGGGAGACTCAGGCCCCTAGTCTGGCAAATGTGAGTTAGGGTTAGGGCCAGGGTTAGTGTTCAGCCACTGTTTCCTTGCTGGCAGCATAGTAAGCAACTCCACCCAGCTGAGCATATTTAAACCGAGATCAGCCCAGTCAACCTGGCTTTTATTACCTGAGCCATTTGTTGACTGGTAAGCAACCATGGCCACCAAACCCAGCTCTCTTCTGTTACTTTGTCTATCAATAGGTTGCACATTAAAGAATACCAAAAGAAAAACACCTAAAATAATAACAGTGCAGTTCAATGGCAGATCATACCAAGACAATGACAGGCTCAAATTAAATGTGAAATACATTTTATTGTAAATCGCCAAGGAGCTGATGGGCTTTTAAAAATAATTTCCTGTATTAATCACACATCTTGCTGCCTTCGTTCAGTCACAGATCAGCAATGTGGGGGTTTAAGGCGTGACTCAGAGCAGAGTCAGCTGCCCTTTCCCGACTCTCCTAGCAACAGGGACAGGGTGGGCTGAGGTGAGGCGGTTCCTCGGTACACACACATCCACCAGCACTAGGCCAGAAGGTGTCATCACCATCTCTGAGGTGGCTTTGGGAAAAAAATGTATTTCGTGATCTCTGGTTGGGGAAATTATGAAGAAATTTGACAAGGGAATTGCAATGGGTGGAAATTGAAATCAAATGCAATAATTCATTTCAAGAAAAAAAACATTAAACAACATGTATAAGAATATCTTTCATTAAGAAAGGTAACAATTGAACATAGGAATCTAAATTTCCTTTAAAGGTCATCAACTTTCAGTGTATTTTTGAGCCTGTTACTAGGATATATTCCATCTTTTCATTTTATGTACCTATTCAGGGTCATGGGGGTCTGGAGCCTATTCTAGAGGCTATGGGTGCAAGGGAGGGAATATACCAGGATGGGGCGCCAACCCATCACAGGGCACACTCACACACCATTCACTCACACACCATTCACTCACACTACAGTCACTCACACACCATTCACTCACACACCATTCACTCACACACCATTCACTCACACACCAGTCACTCACACACCATTCACTCACACACCATTCACTCACACACCATTCATTCATACATGCACAGTTATGGGATATTTGATAACTCCAATTAACCTGAGCATGTTTTTAGACAGTGGTGGGGAAATTGGAGCCCCTGGTGGAACATGGGGGGAACCATGGCAGAGATTCAAACCCTGGTGCCAAACACTGTTACTCCTTGTTGATCTTCTCTTTACAAAGTAGTGTATCTCATTAGTACTCGGCAAAGGGCAACAAGGAGTTTTTAGCGCATCAAATTATAATTTATTTGCCATTTGTACAAAATTAGGCCACATGGAAATTCTTTAGATATACATATCCCATCATGCTCTCCACTGAGCCTTCCACACGTGAGAGTGAAGCATGAGTCAGGGTACAAGGTCAGTCATTCATGTGGTATCCGTGGAGCAGTTGTCAGGGTTCAGGGTTGTGCTCTAGGGCCAGTACTGCGATTACTCCACCAACCATGGTGTTGGAATCAGTGACCTACCACACACAGGCACCATAAATGCACAATGGAGCTGGCGAGGTTTGGCAAATGTGTTTCTAACAATTCTAACCATTCCTAGTTACATTTCACCTAATGAACTATACTGATGAATCAGCTCATTGAATTTATTCTAATATGTGCTTCCTAGTCCCTGTTCTGGGGTCTGTCTTAAGGCTGGTCTTGTTTCTCCCTGTTCGTAATCTATCTCCTAGTTCCTTGGTCACTAGACTGCAGTCCCCTGGCCAGCTGCTGTGTCCTGGTTCCTGTTTCCTGATACTAATTTCCTGTTTAGATTCCTGGTTCCCATCTTCTGTTCCTGTTCCCTTCTCCTCATTGGACTCTTGGTTCCTGTCTCTCTTCTCCATTGAGTTCACCACACCGGTCCCCTGTACTTTTGTCTTCTTTTGTTCATTTTGCCTTGGAACTATTAGGCCCACCAGCAGTCCACATTCCTCTCACTTGTCCGTTTCCTGTGACATTAGTGGGAACCTTTGTTCAGAAGACCTGGTGGTTGGGAGGGACAGCCCACATCAGGATTGATCCCTGTCAGATACACAAGCTCCATACAATGTGAACCCAGTGAAGATCATCAGTAGGAAGGCACTACAACAACCTTGCCTCCATCAGATCCTCCCAACAAACTGGTCTAGAAACCCAATGAGATTAATTTAAGAAGCCCCCAAGGATCCAGAGGCCACTTTGAAGAACCTACAGGCTATCTGGTCAACAAACCCTTAACTTTTGTATGCTACAACAGTGCTACAGGTTTTGCGCATATCTCTTTGTAAGAGTGCCAATTAGAGAAACTCTAATGGAACAAGGCCAGACTGAGGCTCATGCAAAATATAAGGTTTCATGTTTTGATGACAATAAGATGGAAAAAATTGAAATTCAAACATGTAAAATCACCATCCCTCCACTAAAGATTGATGGCGGTAGCATCTTTTAGAACAGTGTTTCCCAACCTGGTCCTCAGGGATCCCAGGCAGTACATGTATCTGCTTCAAGCTGGCAGGGAGCAAAAATGCGGATTGTCGGGCAGGGGCTGGGAGGGAGCAAAAACTGGACCATCTGTGGGTCCCCTAGGACCAGGTAAGGAAACACTATTTTAGAGGGATGTTTCTACATTCAGGCGAAGGAAAGTTTGTGAGGAGAGAGGGAAGGCAGAAGAGTTCCCAAGATAGACCGATTCTCGAAGGAAACCTGTTATCCTCAGCCAGGAAACTGAAACTGGGTGAGTAATTTACATCCCAACAGGGCAATGACCCGAGTTACACTGCCAAGGCATCAGCACAGCAGTAAAGCAATAAAACGATAAACAGCCTGGGGTGGCCCTGTCTGAGCCCCCACATTAATCTGACAAAAACCCTGGGAGGCCCATCCACCAACAGTCCAGCTGAAATCTCACTGCGCTTCCCTGATTCTGTAAGGTGGAACGGCTAGTACAGTAAAAGTGGTTATAGTGGATTCGCTTATAATTGAATACCGTTTATAACGGACAAGGTCCGCTGCTCCCAGCTGTGCGCCTTTACGAACAGGCAGAAAAAGCGTTGGATATAGCGGACTCGCATATAACGAAATTTCACTTATAACGGACAAACAATTTGGTCCCCAGAGCCGCTTTTAGCTGTAGTTTTGTTCGGCTATAATGGACATGCAGGCTCCCTTTACAAGACGTGTGGCGTGCCGGTGATATCCAGTGCAGTCGGGATTATTAATAGTCACGGATGTGGCCAGGTAAAGTTGGATTACTACATGTACAATATAATAATCTATATCACAAGTGTGTCTGCTAGGGTGTGCCATGAGTTAATGGTGTCCTGTAGTTGTGTTCTGGCCATACAGCAACTCTGGATATAACGGACTTTGGCTGGACTGTTTTGCCAGGTCTCTTGAAGTCCGTTATAATGGGATTTTACTGTACTCTCAAATTGTGCATCCGGTACTATTGGATACTTACCTGGAAGACTTTTGGCAGCAATTCAAGCAAAAAAAGTGCTACTCTGAAGTTTTAACTTTTGAGCTATGTGTGCTTGTCCATCCATTTTCTGAAACTATTTGTCCTTTTCAGGGACAGGCCTGTGTGTGTGTGTGTGTGTGTGTTCATATGGAAGCTATAGGTGCAAGGCAGGAAACCCAGCCATCAGAGGGCATGCTTTAGGGGTAGACACCCATTGATCAACTGTACAAAGTTTGGGGACCCTGCCATCAAAAGCATAACGATGGCAGGAGTTTAAATTTTACCATTAAATTCAATTAGTGAATTCTGATTGGCTGCTGGAGGCTCCGCCCACTTCTTCAAACCTTGTACCGCAGTCACTCATTAACCAACTGTGCAATGTTTTTGGATCCTGCCATCAAAAGTCTGTTGGAGGCTCCGCCCACTTTTTTAAACCTTGGAACCCAGTCACCCATTGACCAACTTGGCAAAGTTTGGGGATCCAGCCATCAAAAGTGTGACAATGGCAGCAGTTCAAGTGTTTCTAGGATGGCAGATGACATAATTGACCAGAAATTTCTGACATAGTTGATAGATTTTCTATATATCTGTTTTCTGATTGGATGAAATTTGATTGGGTGCAGGAGAGGACCCTGGATCGTGGACGTCCACCAAATTTCCCCAGTTGCTTTAGTGTCAGCCCATGATTGTGTGAGAGGGGCAGCATTTTAAAAATCCTCCCTGTATAAGTTAATGGGAGACATGCGGAAATGACGGAGGGTGCAAGAGCTTATAAAAGTACACCCCCAATTCACGGCTATGGGATGAATACGCGTGGAAAGTTTGATGGCTGTGCTCCTAAAACTGTAGGAGGAGAAGCATTTGGAAGATTGGGAGCGGAGAAAAAACAAAGAATAATATGTTGGCTTTTTCAAGCCAACATAATATATTTAATTTTTATTAAGTCTAGACTTGCTCTTTAGATCTTTATGGTGTTTATATGTCCTTTAGGTATTTATATCTTTTGCATAATATATTCTTATATGCACATTTAGAATCAGATGGTATATTAATGATTTTTATGTGCTATGAATAGCTATTCAATTATTTTATGATAATTAGCAAAACAGCATTCATAGGTATACTCTAATTATGTTAGGAAATTGGTTCAATACATTAGGTTTATTGAAAATAATTTTGTTAAAATTGTATTATGCTTTGCCTTGATTGGTCAAACATTTTGAAGCTACTATAGCAACTGCAGACAAATAAGCTAAATGCAGTAATGCCAGGTCCAGATTCACACAGCTCATTACATTTGCTTTCACTCAGCTTCATGAATCTAAACAGCCGTTTCCCAGAACTTTAGAAGAAGATGAATAATTAATAGTATTATTTTCAATTTAGTTTTCTAATGATGTGCAGTTAAGCTCTGAAAGATGGACTTAAAAATAAGAAGCTTGCCTTCCTTGAAAGATATTAATAAAGCAACATGGCTTCCTGTTTTGCTACGTGACAGATGCCAGTGACACATACTGTGAAAAACTACTGAACGAATGCAGCTGCTTTACGGAGTGGATGAATCAATAACTGACACCACAGATCCCGGCATCTTTATTTTCATATTACTCCCCCACAGTACAATTAATAATGTATGATAATGGAAAAACACAAGTGTGGTTCTGATGTGTCGTCCCTCAGCAGGCAGCGCTGCGGCTTCACACCTGCAAGGCTGCAGTTTCAGTTCTTGTACACGCTCAGTGTGCGTGCCCTTTCCATGCTCTCCCTCTACATGACCTCTTCTGCTTCCCTCACAAAGATCTGCAGTTTAGGTGACTAAGTGTTGCCCTGTTATTTCCTGGAGCAGATGTGATGCACGTTGTAAAACTGAATTCAAAAATATGGATCAGAACTGGGTGCTCACAATAAGAGATAAATGAGATTTTAAGACAAAAGTTACAAAATGATACGTAATCATATTTGTGTTGACTTCTATGAAATAGGTAGTTGCAGTCACTGCTAAAGAACTGCTGTTCATATGCAGTCCTTTAGGGGGCACTATTGTCATAAGATGAAGATCGAAGATGCGGATGCTCTCAGTATTTTTACTTAGTGCTACTGGCAGGGGCAGACTGGTAGGCGGGCCAACAGGGGCAGCTGTCCCAGGGCCCGGGCCCCCAGTGATGTCAAGGGCTCCTCTCCAACTGCAAATCTCACATATATGCAAAACATTCCTGAGGATTAAGGCACTAATGTCATGCATATTATATGAACTCATGACATCCTACTTTTTTCATTTTTATGTATACAATCCCATTATAGTGGAAGTCAACGCAAACAAACTTAGTACAATACTTAAAACAATTTGGAAATGTAATAGTTTGCAATGTTTTGTAGTAAATATGTTGTCAAGGTGTGTATTTAACAAAAAAGCCTGCTTGTGGAATTTGCAAACTGCTGCTGTGCATGATGGGTATGATATTTGGAGGCTACTTAAATTTCATCATCTGCAACTACTGCCCAGGAATAAGTATCCATTGGCAACTGGAACCACAAAAACAAACTCATGATAGGAAGCGTTCATGATAAATTAGTGGAAGCATATAACACTGAAACTGAAACTTAAGTGTAACCTTTGTTCCATTTTGTTTGAATACCCTCACGTTACATCTCACACTGCTCTCTCCTTTGATTCCAATGAGTTCTTCCTCCATTATACAGTAAGTTTCACTCTTTTCAAGCCATTTTCAAATCTGATGCCATCCCCTGTTTTTAGGGTTAGCTGAACAGTATAATGTAGCACCGGACAGAATGAAGCATCGCGAGAGCAGCGAAGGACGAGAAGACTTGCTTGCAAGAATAGAACACACTCTTTATTGTAGTCCTGAACAGGACTGTAAAAGGCAGTCAACAAGCACTGAACGCCCAAATACACACAGCCGAATCACAAGGTGGTCAGACACCAAACTGTAAGGTAAACACACGGTGGGAAATTTATACAAGCTAAGAACACTTTAGGATCGGACAGGGCACACACAAGATACAGGTAGACATACATGCCACCATCGGGGTGGTACTGTAACTATAACCATAACAACAACAATACAAGGGCTATTTACAATACACTGACACATGGCTATGTACACGAGCGCTCGCAAGGCATGCTGGGATGCGCTACAATAATATTCGCAGTCTCCAATGGTGATCAGTCACAGAACTAACTTTGACACCATACAGAGCCATTGTTGCTGACCTGCTGAAGATGACCTAACAGAGGAGCCCACACAAAGTTCATCCATTACATGAATCTTTTTGGCTTGGATGAGGTTAGCAGACCCTAGCAAGTTATTTAGCCTCTATAATTACATGATTACTTTAAGTTTCCTGTCCATTTGTTTTCTTCAGTGCTGCCTTCATCACATATACATATTTTGTGGTATTGTTTATTTGTTGTTTAATAGCTTAAAATTCATGTCTAAAATATTTTTATGATAAATCTCTATATGTTTGTTAATCACTTGGGGTTAGTGACATTTTGAACTAATTATTTGCTTCTACATAATGTGATACATTTTTAATGGAATATTTGAATGAACTAGAAACTACACTTTAGCACAATAATGGATTAATGTGGCAACATGCTGGCCTCCCACCTCCAGGGTTGTGGGTTTGAATCCCCCTCCCTTTGTGAGTGTGGAGTTTGAATGTGTGAGGTTCTCTGGGATCCAACAAAGATGCCCAGTAGTTTGTACTGGCCTTTCTGAATTATCTTTGTGCCCTGCTATTGACTGGCATCTTGCCAAGGGTGCAGCCCTGACTGGTACCCTGTGCTACGCGGGACAGTCACCAGCCACCCCGCCTGTAAATCTCTCTCTGCTGTAGCAGATGATGTGTCTTAAGAGCTCTGGACCTGTGCTTTGTATTTTTTATCTTCATATTTCCACAGCTGGTGTGAATGAATATATACATAAAACACACACACACACACACACATATAAACACACACGTGTCAGCCATTTTATCACAGATGTGTATCAGAGCCCACTGCCTATCCCATTAAACACAGAGAATGAGGCATGGGACACCCTGGATGGGATGGCGCTCCATCACAAGGTGCCCTCACACACACAGTCAACTTAGAGATCCCAATGGACCTAAACTCTATGTCTTTGGGTTGTAGGGCAGGATTGTTACCCACTACAACACTACTATCCAGCAAAAGCCACACATAACTGCACTTTTACAGCTTGGTACAGCATCCACTGTCTCATTGGAGCAAGTGTGTGATCATTTGAAATTAGTAACTGGGGTGCTTCGTTAATGACTTCAACCAAATGCTTCCTATACTTGTTGATCAGTTCTGTTTATCAGCTTGAAGGTATTTTGGCCCATTTCCTCTTGAATCCTTTGATGTTTTTCAGCTGCCTTGGCTGAATTAATTATGTAATATCATACTTAGGCTGTTCCAAAATGCAAGACTTCTTCTGCTTCAGCCGTTTTGTAGAGTGTATTAAACATCACTGGTGTACAGCATGACTCACTTTCTGCTAAGCTTCAGCTCACGGATGAACACCCTGACATTATCTTGTGTTATTCTCCGGTACAATGCAGTCTGTCTAAAAAAACATCACGCTTGTCACATCTGAATATGATCTTCAATGCAACGCACTATTGATCAAGCGCTTCCCCCATGATTCAGGCATATGGTATATAGTACTGTTAGGTAAGGTAAAGTGAGGTAAAGTAATGTACAAACAGTAGGTGTGGCACTAGAGTCCAGCAGATCCATAGCTGTTACCCTGCAGTTCTCCAGGAGATCTTTCACTTTCTCACCATGTCTTAAAAAGGGATGGTGCTTAGTGCTCAACCCACTGAATAGTATCTGCTTGACCAGGAATAGATACAGGAAACAACCTTTAAAACATTTCATGTAACCTTTTCTAGCTTCATAAGCGCTGACAACTCTTTGAGGTCTTCAGATTTTTAGAATCTGAAAATCAATTTTCTGCAGTGACAAGTGAAGTCATCCCCGATTGTCACCTCATTGCTTTGACCATGGGACACAAATTATCTGAATAATAGAGCCAATTACATTAAGGATTCACATACTTGTCTCAACAAATATGATCCATCTTAGAAAAATGTGTTCAACAAAACACAGTTCAGTACAGTGAAAAAAGACATTTCAGTACAGTCTGCCCTCAGTACAGTCTGCCCTTACTGCACCCAGAGCTAATCGCACTGTTTCCCGTCCAAAGCTTCATTTTGACATGTAACATACATAAATAGCATGGTATTAAAAACGGGTGATTTGATGCAAATTTTGTATTGCTTGAAGATGTTTTTTTGTACATGATATGGAATTTTACATTAAAACTTTTATATGATATTGCTCTTTGTTTTTAAAAGTAAATGTAATTTAAAATAATTTCTAATAATCTTTGGTTTTGGGACCAAAATAACAGCTACATCTGCTGATTATAGGTGAAAAGAAGGCATTTACTGTTTACTAAGCACCAAAAAATGAAGCGATTTAGCGACCATTAAGTCTGTGCTCCTGACTTGCCCGGGTGCATTACTGCAGCATTTACTTCCTGACTTTACAAACACCTGGCATCAGCAGTTTTTGGCCATTTGTCCTCCAGACTTCACAAGTGAGGGTCTCTTTAGGGGGGCGGCTTCAGCAAGGTCGCGGCTGCTTTTCAGGATGGCTACAAGACCACGATTCATTATCTGTCCCCACACCGGCTCTGACCTAGTTGATGGATTAAAGGGAAGTTTCAGGGGGATTTCTTTGGCAGAACCCCCTGTCTGCTTTCACTGTGTGTACAACTTCATGGGTTGGTGAGCAGAGTTTGCCCCTTTACTGCAGATCAGTTTGGATTTTACTGCTAGGAATAGCATGTTTACTGTGTTCAACTACTCTGATAAACATTAATATAAGTACAATGTAAACAACGTTGTTATTTAAATTAAGCTAATATTAATCTTTTCCTTTTAGTAATTTATGCCTCTAGTATGTAATTTATGCCTCTAGTAGTGATCATGGAAAAAGAATGAGTGGACTTTACTAATTTGGTTAATTCTATGTATAGCAATCGCTACTTGTAGACAGGAGAGCACAGTGCAAAAGTGCATCACTAGTAACTATTACTCTTTGTGCTATACTAGTATTTCTGTAAATAAAGAATGATACAGAGAAGTACTTTTTAGCAAGAGCTGTGGGATGGAGGTTCAGAAGGATAAAGTACAGTGAGTCCTTAACCTGTGGCAGGAAAAAGGATGATAAGAAAATTGCATCAAACGGAATCTATGGTGAATAGTAACTCTAAACTTTTAATAACGAGCCTGTTGGGGAAGTGGATAAGACACAAATAAACAGACAGACAGACAGATAGACAGAGAGACAGACAGACAGACAGATAGATAGAGAGACAAAGGAGAGTGAGCATGTATATGTTCATTATCTGCCACACCTCATTCTAACCCACCAGACCTGATGTTGAGCTGCAGAGCAACTTGCTAAAGTCCAGAAATAATTCCAGTACATGTTGTTAGTGCAAACATCACTATATGATAATACAGCATTATGTCTGCTATAATATTCCATTACCAACCCAGAAAAGCTGCGTTTTCTTCCTCATTAAGCAATGCTGTACTTCTGCTTGCTAAATGGGGACTGGCCCAGATTCTTCTAGTCAGCCAAGGTTCAGTGGAGACTCCCTGGGTTCCAGAGCTGCTTCTGCACTCCAAGCAGCAGGGTTACACTTTCACAGCATGCTGCCCATTTAGATGTTTTCTTGACATAATTTTTGCTTTGCACATCAAATTAATTACAAATTAAGAATGATATATTGTAAGTAGAAGCTAAATCCTACTTTCTGGTTAGAGTAATAACTGACACTGAGTGGATGTTTCATTTGTTTCTAAGAACTGAGTAAAATTAATCACAAAACAAAAACCAATTAGTGGAAAAATACCCATTCCCTTGCTGGATGCTTTGGAATACTATATAAGGACCAGGACTAAGGAAAAAGCTAGGAATATCCAATGGACATCACTATCAGTAGGCATCTTAATATTGCTATGCTCTTTTTCCAGCAAATCTAATGCAAATCCACATTTCATTTAAGTGTTCCTGCCTGTTAGTGGGTAAACACAGATAGGGCCCAGCACACAATATATGAGGAGCAAATTCACAGTAACAGATGTGCTATATCAAAATGAATAACGATGCAAGGGAAACTACTGATATTACTATGTATCTTTCCGACTGGAGGGTTCAGGTGCAAGACAAACGTTACCACCAGGTAAAGCAGAATAAGCTGGAACAATTTGGAGATCTGGCTGTGAAAGGTTATTGACAGAAATTTTATTATGTTTTTATTTTTAACTATGCTGCTGTTTTAGCCATGACCGCTGAGGTGCCATTCAGACTGACGCAAACCCCTTATCAAGGCCTGCATTTACTGGCTAAACAAAGTGTCTGAACACCACCCCTGTGCAGGGACTGAGTAATGCACATATTGGACAAAAAAAGGCTCAGGTGACATTTTTTAAGGATGGAGCCATAATCCAGAGCCAGGCTGCTTTTAGGTATAAAGCACAAGGGACCCAGCAGAGTCCTCAGTGCAGACCACTGATAATGAACTCACAGCCATTCCCTTATTCTGAACTTAGGCCAAATGTTGAAGAAGGGCTGCCCAGTTTGGAACAGGATTCGGATCGGTGGGCAAAGTAGGTAGGCATATGGACAGATATATCTCTATTTATATAGTTCTTCCTAACATAACCGCAAAACCAAACACCGTCAAGAATTGTGGACAAAAATCAACAAAACACCATATAACTATTAATGAAGCTCAGTTGGAAGAGAAATAAGAGCAGATAGGAAGTGGCCAGATTTCACCGAGGAAACCAGGGATAATAAATAAGTGGCGGACGCTTGGGCTCGGAGCGGCTTTATGGGTTGGTGTGCTGGGATTTGGGGATTGTATTTGTAACAGATTGCCTCTGGGATCCCTGCAGTGTGGCTACAGCTGTTATGCAGGGTTCATCTTGGCCCTGTTCGCTGTCCATTGCTGGACCAGGATGGGGTCGCTTCTTCACGTTTCCATGGATAACAGCGACACAAACAGCTGAGATGGTCCGGCGCTAACGCGGGCTCATTAAACAGCCAGTCTCCTTCCTGTGCCCATTTCCATTTAGGCATATCCAGAAACATGCCATCAGTCAATAAATCACTCAGGAAGATGACCAATAAGACAAGGGTTTGGGTTGAAGGAGCTGCAAGCAGGAAATGACTCAATTAAAGATCATCAGTCCTGAGATCTCAGCAGGCCATAGCCCAAAATAGCACGTTTATTATTCGCAATTAGTTAATTCATAAGAGCTGAGTTAGCTGTGACTGTGGTTTAGATTTAACAGCCTAATTTTCACTGCAGATTTGCTGCTTTCAATAACTGCAGTAGAATAGGACTGCATGTTAATTATCATAGTTTAATATTGCGATATAGTGCTTTTAATTTTTAAAATGAGTATATTGTTGAGGAACAACAACAGTCTATAGAATGATAGAGTCAATGTTCATTGTGCTACTGAAATTCTCACTATACATACTCCTCTCCAGATAAATGAAATTGACTAACAAGTTCGCTGGTGTCATTCCCTGTCGCTAACAGGATGTAACCCAGCTTTGCCAGCAAATTGTCTTATGACCGGATAGTGGCCCAAACAGTAAATTAATTGTGCTTAGTCCCAGCCACAATTTTTTTATTATTCACCTTGGTACTGGTTTACAATAAACACTTATCCCAAGCCACCTGTATAAGAACATCATTGCTGAGCTGTTTTAGAAGTCGGTGGTTGCCTGCAGTATCATACAACAGCCAATCAGAATTTGCTCTGAATTTAACTGGTCCTTTCAGAGAATCTCATACTTGACCTTACATTTGAAGCCCAGCTTGGCACAACGTGTTTCTTAGGATGACAAGAAAGTGCTCTAAATTTTTAGGCACTTTTGCAGGTGTAGGGCAAATTATCCAGAAACAAAATGCTTAGAAGTATTTCTAAACAGGATGCCGAGAATATATATACATTTTGCCAGTCAGGCATCAATAGTCTGATGGTGATGGTGTTTGTTTCTCTAGTATCAGGGCATAGATGCTGAACCCTAACTACACTTTGACTGATCTGACATGCTGTCGTGTTTATGCCTAGATAAGTTGGGCGTTCGTTTGACGTCTGCTTCATGTCAGGTTTTAAATCCCTTGCTTTTAAGTTTTGATAACAATACAAGTCATGAGAAGTACAGTTTATAAAGCAGACTAGACTACATTGTTTCAGTTCCTTTGTAAAACAGTTTAAACACTGTTGAATTTTAACTATATTGTAAAATTGAGAGCCATGACTGCTGATTGCGTGGCACAGAGGTTAGGGGTGTGTGCCTGTTCCTGGCTGTGTGCTCGGAGCTTGCCTGCTCTCCCTGTGTCTGTGCGGGTTTCCTCTGGATGCTCTGGTTGCCTCCTCATTTCAGAAACATGAGTGCTCTCTGACAAGGATTCGTCTCCCCAGCCAGTGCCCTACACTCCCTGTGACTGGTGCCAAGCTGACTGTGACAGCATGCTGGATAAGTGTTACAGAAGATGGATGGCTGGATTTTGTTTGCACTCAATTTAGAGCTATTATAATTAAACTTTAAGCTGTAGAGCTCCTGTTGGCTTATCAACAGATCAATTAATAGACAGTTGTAACAAACTTTATCATCCAAATGGTATCAACAGCCATTAAATAGGAATTCTAGCTAAGTCATCATTAAAAATACTGTCATGGAACTCTAGACATCAGTCTGGTTTTATACCACTAATACCCCTTGGAACCAGACTGAATTGATGTATAAGTCACTTTTCCTTGCTAAGTCTGTAAGTAAATACATGTTGCATTCACTGAAAACTTTAATATGCAAAATAGCTGGATTATTGTCATCAGGTCACTTGTAAAAGCCTACACCTTATTCAGTTTGGCAGTTTAGTGGGCTAATTTTCACTATCCAAAAAGCAAGTTTGAAAAAGATTGCCATACCATACCTCGGAATATTTGAACGAGCCAAATGTGTTAAATGTATGATATTTATTTTCTGTCCTGCTGAATTGTGCTATGGATTTTCCTGCTAAAATGCTGTTAAGCAGCTGCATAATAGAATCCCAGCAAATGTCAGCACATTTAAATCAAAGGAATTATGCCCATTCATTCAGTTTCATCTCTTTCTTCCTGCCTTTGTGGCACTTTTCCCTGGAGCGCGTAAGCACTTGCATGTCTTACTGAATTGTAAGTGGTAATGAATGAATGGATCTGGAGAACAAAAGGGTTCCTACAGGTAACTGTGGAGAGGCTAGGTGTCAAAACTCTACTTTCAACTGACCTCTAAACATGCATATTTCCTACCATGAGAACAGGCTGCAATGGCAATCCCAGCACCCTTAGCAATTCTGTCCAGCATAAGAGAAATTGTGCATGAAATTATGCATGAAATTACCCAGAGAACATAAGCAGGCGCAAACCCATCCTCATCCCCATTTTGCTTGGTCTGCAAAAATGTGTCAGCAGTTCAATTGTGATTAATTCGCTGTTAACGTGGCATTGGAGAGCTAACCGAGTTCTGGCATGGTTTTCGCAGCTTTGATTCAGAAAGACACATCGGTCCAAATCTGGTTACGCAGTGCGTTATTTCACAAATATGAAGTAGAGGCACAAGAATAATTTATTCTGGGAATTTTTAAAGTATTAGCTGCTCTGTTATATACTCAAATATTATTAGGCATGATAATAATGCTGAAATGAATGCTACTAATTCTAATACAATTACTACTGCTAATATTATTATTGTAGTTATTATATACAGCAGCATGCTGACTCAGTGGGTAGTTCTGGCACCTTAAACCTTCAGGGTTTGGCACCCGAGCCCCACCTCTGCTCTGTGGGTGGCATGTCTGCATGTTGGGTATGTTTCCTCTAACAGTCCAAACACATGCAGTTAAGCTGGCTGGCATCTCTAAACTGGCCTCAGTGTATGATTGTGTGCATGGAGCAGAAGATAGATGCTCTCTCCTGTTAGGATATTTTCATATGGCAATGCTGATTAGATACCTGTTTTCCTTGACTTGAAAGTTGTGAAGTACACGTACAGATCAGATCATTTGAGAAACAGCCCAAATTCATGACAGTATGAAACCAAAGGTAACCAGAATGCATTAACTGCAAATGATGCTTCTTGTTGCTACAAGAAGTACATTTCAGGACTGAAAACAGTATTAGTATCACCAAAGACCAG
The DNA here is from genome assembly GCA_026776725.1 of Gnathonemus echidnorhynchus. Classification (NCBI taxonomy): domain Eukaryota; kingdom Metazoa; phylum Chordata; class Actinopteri; order Osteoglossiformes; family Mormyridae; genus Gnathonemus; species Gnathonemus echidnorhynchus. The sequence goes on from JAODJU010000130.1 coordinate 12,122,120, forward strand.
AACATGCCTCTTGTAAAGATAACCAAAACTGAGAACCACTGCCCCCTAGCAGAAAGGGGGACTCATAGCAGATCCTTTTAAAATACAATTACTGCTCTATACAGCACTGAGCAGCACCACAGATCCCCACTTAAAGACTAATGAACTCGTATTAGAGAGACATTAATTCGCATCATCTGTTTTATAGCCTTTGAGCTGGTAGTTTTATAGATAAATTTTATTTCCTTCATATGACCTTAGCTTTCACTTGGATGCCTGGTCCTCTAATTCTCTCTTGATAATGGGAAAATATTTACATTTTATTTGCATTTACTGCAAGAAACAGAAGAAAATAGCAAAAGTGAAGAAATGGGTGAACCTTTGTGGAGAATAATGCAAATCATTTTAATCCAGCAGCTTTACATTAAAACCAAAAGACAGTCAAAAACTATGACCATATTTGTTAATATATTATATAACATAATTAAAAACAAATACTGTTCAAACAAATGTCTTCTGTACACCACTTACACTTATAGAAGCCTTATCCACACATCTATATGTTGTGCCTGTCTGATATTATGCTTTTTAGAGGCAAAACTAATATCATTAATAATACAGCTGTTATTCATATTGCAGTTGCAATTCTGTAATGTCCCCATTGAAAACACGTAATGTATTAGCTACAGCACAACAAGTGGATGAAACTAATCAGTGAATGCATTGTTCTGTGCTTCCACACAGCTGCTATAATCTATGTTTTATACACATGTACTACTAGTAGATTTGGAAAGATTTGGGTACTTTGGATGTATTGAGGTTAATCTGTCATGACTCGCAGAATAAGGCTGAGCGTGTATGACGAGTGAAGGGGGGTGGTGAGTGAGGAGCCTTTGGAAGAGAGGTTTAGGTAACCCCGCTGGTGCCCCTCTGCTCTGGGCACTGCAGCGGGCACGATGAGGGAGGACTCTGTTACAGCACCCTGCTGCACGGGTGGCAAAGAGTGCCGTTCATTTCACTGCACTGCAATCGGGAAGGTGCTGAGCTTGTAGTTTCGCTTGAAACGCATCGCACTGGGAGAATAATCTACAGAAGTGCCTGACAAACTCAACTTTCCGATAGAACCGTGAGCTGAGGAAATAGCAGGGAAGCCCTTGATAATTTGGCCTGTGAGATGTAAGGTGTGCGAGTGGCACGGTGAGAGAGCAGCGGCTGTGATGGCGAGCGCCTTGCACTTGTCCACTCCTCCCAGAGTCCAAGGGCTGCTCCTACCCATGAATATTTCTCAAAGTGAAGCAAAACTGGCTTCATTAACAATGCAAATCCCCCGAATGGAGAAGTTCTGCAGTTACCAGTCACCGAGTTCCACACGGAGGCTGCAGATCTGGAGCAGATAAGGTCAGGGGGGCCTCGGCTGGTGACAGCTAGGAGTACCCTGCTGTTATCAGGCATCTCTCAGCAGGTTGCCAGCGCAGGCTGCGGCTTAAACAGGCAGCCACGCGGCTCCACGCTGCCAGCTGCGAGGCATGTGCGGCAGGCGCCCGATCCGCTCTTCGGGGCTGCACCGCTAACTGCGGGGGCTGATGGGTAACAGCTCGCAAAGTCAGAGGAGCAGTTACTTGAATCAATGTGCAAGAATGACATTTCCAGATGGAATTAGCAGATTTCTTTTTGTATTTTTAGTACCTGTTAATGCTTTTTATCAAATGTTTTTTCTCAGTAATAATAATAATAATAATAATAATAATAATAATTAGTTTATTAGTAGTATTAGTAGCTTGTTTGTTGCAATTCAGTTACTTAATCGCCACACTGAATTATATCATTAAATCCATGTTATTCAGTGTTTTTACTAATACAAAAAGTGTAGGAGTCGGAGATGTTTTATATTTTTTAAAGAAAGCAACAGTGTAATTAACACTGAAGAAGCAATAGTTCCTTCTTCTTTTATTTTTACTGCTGCAAAAGTAATGAAAGTATCATACAGAGCTCAGCTCTTCTGTTACAATGCCGTGTGAACATAAATGCAGAATCTACTGCTCTACTATTTCCAACATCTTACCACGCATACAGTACTGTGAGACAGTTTTAGGTTGCTACAGGAAACTATGCTTAAGGTATCTTTATGTCGGTGTAAAACTATGTCATTATATCTGTCAAAGTGTGTCAGTTTAGCCATGTCAAAATCTCTCCTAAAATCACCCCAGTGTTTGCAGTAATCATAGAGAATGCCCATGTATTTGTTGACTCAACCAGCACACCACAGTTGGCTAATCAGTTCTTCAACAAATTAACTAATTTACATGAGCTGGTGGTGAAATTTAACAAACACAAGGAATGGCTGGGGTGCCCCTGAGGAGAGGTTTAGGATCCAAAGTGCTGTTCATCTAGCCATCCAGCAAGATATCAATGGAGAACTTTTAGAGAACAGAATACTTGCGCCTTTTTATTGTATTACTACTTTGTATTATGATGTATTTTAATGTTAAATAGCGTTTCTTCAGAACAAATATGCATTTACTGCCCAAATAAATGGCTTCAGACATTTACACAATACTGTATGCATGTCTGATGTAAATGTCTCTCTCCTTTGCTGTAGGAACACTCTGGAGATGATGTACCTCAGCTATAATTACACTCGGGGGTTGTGCTGGGTTATCAGGTAGGCAAAGAGGACTGTGGCACTGCTCCTAGGCTGTCGAACAGCAGAATACCGTTGCATAAATAAAGCCTTAAGAATGAGTATGTGATAACACTTTAAATTATGTATCTCACTTTATTAAAGTCTTAGGTCAGCAAGGAACATGAGCTGGTGAGATAATGTTAATGTGATCTACCGCCATCTCTTTGGCTTTTATAGGTGGGCAGCAGGCTTTTCTCAGGCTGTGCGACGATGGTTCCCGTGCATGGTCACGATTTTAATACGCACATGAACGGCACAGACCTGCGTCAGCAGCGTGACCGTGTTATCACTGGAAACTGCTTACTGCAGGAAATGGAAACTGGTGCAGTTCACCATTAACATGTCTACATATAAAAAAGCTGCCCTACTGAGCAGCCCCTCCACTTTAAGACTGCAGTACTTAACATTATGGAGAGTGGCGGGTAGCATGTGGTGGGGAATAAATGTCCCTAGTGGCAGCTGGGGGGAGCTGACAGGAAGCTGCCCTCTGTGCCTCCTGACGTGAAGGGCAGGTCAGGGCCGAGCACGGCTGTCTGCAGGCACCAACTCAGCACGAGCTGTTCATGTTCTCTCTCTGCCTGTCCTGCTTTGACTTGAGAGCAGTTCATTTCTCAAGACTGTGTCAGTGATGTAAGACCCCACCTGCACTAGGACCATGTAACCATGAAGAAACCCTCATTATAGTCACCTCCTGGCTCCGACTGACTTCTGCTTCCACCCCCCCCACCACTATCACGCTTGTCAAGTGATGTCAGATGTGGCCAGAGGGGACAGCCTCTCCAAATCTGTCCTTTTCATTGTTCCTCCTGCCTAGATCACCCCCCTCCCAAAAGAGTACTCACTTTTCAACTTATTTATTCATCTGTTTGTTTGATTAACCCTTC
>JAODJU010000130.1:12134280-12145688 GCA_026776725.1 Gnathonemus echidnorhynchus
GGCGTATCTCCGGCTTACGCCCCCCCCCCCCCACCCCGTAAGGCCAGCCCCTCAGTCTACCGCTCTATAAACCTGCACAGCTCACTAGGCTGACTCCTCCCCTCCGCGTTCAGCATTTCAGACCTGCATGCGAGAAAGTTACCACAACTGACACCGCACCATGATAAAACGGCAACGGTGAGGCAGACAAGAAGTGTGGCGGGGGGGCTGGACCAGAATTGCACCTGCTTGAAAATCTCTAACTGCATGTTTAATTGTCCAACTGCTAAATGTTAATGTGTGTCCGGCTGTTGAAAACAGACATTTTCTATTAATGTAATTGTTTATTTGGGCCCATGAAAAACACAAATGATTAGTGACGCAATATGCACAATAAATTCAGTGAATTTTCTTATCTGGGATATTGCTATCAACGCATAGTAATTAGCTGTTTAATGAAATGCTTCTGAAATGGCCTTTTATTCTCGGCACAATGAAATAAAACACAAATACAGTGTAAAGGGTGCATAAAATGACAATTCTCTTGCTTTATTCATTTACCTGCATATGCCCTACAGCCTACTGACTCATTGTGTTATAATAAACACATTATACTAATTTTGAAATGGCATGAATAAAACAATGAACTATTTATTAAACAGACCCTCAAGGTGTTTTTCTGGATATGACAGACAGTACTTTTTGTCTGATAGCAGCCTAAAAGAAATTCCATTACATTTTTCGAAAGTTTCCATTTATTTAAAGGTAATATGGAGGGTAGATATTAACTATTAACCTGAATGTCAGAAAGCACAAAATGTAGTTTGATGTGCATTAATTAGCTGTGCCATTAAACCTCTGGAAAATAGACAGTTACTGTAACTGATCTTTTAGCGTTTAGTGGCACGACTCTGTGTCTTAGTAGAAACTGAAAACTCTGACAGGAGAACTTTCCGGCTCTGCTTGCATCCTGAGGATCCTTGCAAGGGTCCTGCAGATTATCTACAAATTATGTATTACATTTATTTAACAGATGCTTTTATCTAAAGCAATATACAATTGTGAAATCAGGGCCATTCAGTCCCTGGAGCTATTGGGGGTTTAGGGCCTTCCTGAAGGGTCCAGTAGTCATATGATTAGTCTGCCCGCCATGGGATTTAATCTAGCAACCTTCTGATTACAGACACAGAGTCATAACCTGCAGTGCCACACACTGCAGGGGAAGCTGCATGTGTTTTCTATTTATCTAATTAACTAATTACTTTATTGATGAATTAAAATGCATTAAGTGAAATTTTAATCAAGTTTTAAAATTAAGTTTTAATGATACATATCACCTACAAAAAATTAACTGCTAAGAGAAACAACACTAATTAACAAAAGACATAATTATCTTCTTCAAGGGGATTAATGACGCAACTGATATCTCTGAAAAGATTGCTGTTCCTCTTGATTTAATTTCTAGAATAAAAAACAAATCTTGGTTTGTGACCCAGGTCCATGCCTTGGAGGGTTGTGGGTTCAAATCCCATTGCTGGCAGGGTAGCCTAAACACCGTCACCTTATCCCCAGGACCACTGCCTAACCTGCCTCTCTGATCCTACCTTGTGTAATGTTTTGGGCAAAAGCTTCTGCTAAATAAATAAATGCAAAGTAATTCTGTATAACTGACTTTTTCCCTCTAAGGCAGGGATGTCAAACTCTAGTCCTGGGGGGCCAGAGCCCTGTGTAGCTTAGTTCTTTCCCTGTTCCACCACAACTGATTCAGCTCAAGAGCTGTGTGATAATTAGCACAAGGAGTTGAGTTAGGTGTGTTAAATGAGAGGAAACCCAAAAATGTGCAGGGCTCTGGCCCTCCAGGACTGGAGTTTGACACCCCTGCTCTAAGGTATCAGCAGAATATAAAAAGATGAAGGAGAGTAAAGGGCAAAAAAAGAAAATAGTGACAAGATCAAACTGGTAATACTGCACTAGCGTAATCCTGCTGATTTTTAACCATTGCAAACAACTAGATAATGTGCACTATGCTAACTGTGTAACAGGTGTGGCTTGCATCAACAAAACATAAACACAACCTGCACAGTGTGAGCCTTAAATAACATTAAATAAAGATACAATCTCCTATGGACATAACTGAACTTCTGTCCTAACTCTGGGGTAGAGTTGTCATCATTGTGGACTCAACGGGGTAAATAATGTTAATACCTGTAATGCCCTCAGCCAACCTCTAGGTGTCAATCTGAGGAGCCCAGCTTTTTCTTGAATAAGGATCGAACCCATATCCTCCATAATTAGAAACTCCACAAGCTCCTGGCAGGACGATCAGCCGTGGTAAAGACCCGTGACCTGAGCTATGAGAACTAATCTCATTTTTTCCTTGACTCCAGGGGGTACGCATCACGACTCAATGTCATGGCTCAATGATCTCCAATAAAGCATCTTCCTCGATTGTTGTACAGCCATCAATGTGTAGTCATGAGACGTATAGTGAAAGAGAAGTTTTTAATACCGGAACTTCCAAACCATTTTTTATGGTTTCATTTTCATGGAAATTAAGTCTATCGTGAACTTCTTCCATCTCATTGTAAAGTGTATAGAATGTACTAAAATATAAATGAGATAAGTTTGAAACATCTGAACCTTTTAGGTTACAAATACACTTTGAAATGAAATATGAATTTGCTGTAATGATTCCACCGTGCTCAACCTCCGGGGTCAAAGCTTACTAACCCTAACCCTTAGACCTGGGTTCACCAGTTAAGGGAGCTAATCAAACTATTTGGGGGGGGGGGCAACAGTTTGCTCTTAAAATGACTTGTTAGGCACAAAGTTGAATGCTCGCTGAAACCAGGTATTGCTATATAATAACTGATAACATCGACATATGAATTCTCAGACCAATAAAAAAGCAAAATGTCAGCCATCTTTGATGTTGAAATTTGTCTGTATTTGTGGATCGTTCACATAACATCTACATGTCCTCATTTGCAATGTAGCGTGGGAAAAACTGCAAAAACATGCTAATACATTCTGCATGCTCAGCATAACTGTCGCTGCATCGTCACTGCACAATGGACACGTGCATTGCCCTAGATCAGGGCAAATTGGTAAATTTACATTCAGCTCTCGGAAGACAGTCACCTCCTCTCACAATAAAATGCAAATTGTTATTATTAAACAGACAGGTCACTACATTATTCTGACATGTTATTTGTTATCACCATCCACTGGGAAGAATCCAGTGCGGCCGAATCATCTCAACACCACAAGCCGAAAGGCAGTAGAAAAAATTGTCGGTTTGTGATAACAGGGCACAGCAATGGCCTGCAAAGGTGGTCAGAGTGACTGTACGCCTGAATATGACTGTAGAAACCATTCATGGACAGTGCTATGCATACCCTCCTACACAGTTTTGCTATTTACCATATGCTGCTTGGTTTAGAAAGAGCAAGTTTCAAAACATGACTGGATTTATAGGAACTAGGCTTCAAAAGTTGCCAGTTGCCAGTCTTCTTTTGCGCAATGTGCTGATCTCGCCTGATGCAGGAGCAAAAAACAGTTACATTACAGTTTCAGTGCCTTGTATTTTGTACATAATTTTGATTCAAAACATGAAATAGTTGTGCAGGAACCTGATGAATATAACACTATCTGCCAATATACATTATAATGATTGCAATATAATGTGCAATATATGCTAAGTGTGTTTAACAAGTGTATTTAACATTATTGCTAACACAAAATACACATGCTAAAAATTGTTTAAAACACTTCAAACTTGCACTCCTGTGGTCACTCATGGTCACTTCAAATAATACACATTATTTATTGTTACTTATTTTCATTTATCCAATGTTAATTATTGTAATGTTGCACTGCTTGTTTTCTCTGTCTACTATCTGAAGAAGGCAGTCAAGCAAGAATTATATTGTACTATTTAAACTGTACTTGAAAAAAAACATATGTAAAAATTAGAATGAAATATCATAGGAAAATACAATTAAATCAGGTGCAGGTATGTTACGGTGCTTCATAGGTTCATCATTAGATATCAATTGGGTATTAAGTAAGAGATCATGGATCAAGTTTGATGTTTTGAGCTATAATGACTAATGTTGTCTTTCATTGTATCCAATATCTGGATCTTTATGTGGCACCAAGTGTCCATAATGTCATCTTCTCTGGGGACATTAGTCACATCCCCGGGACACAGTTGGGGTCACTTTTAAGATGTGGGTGTGCTGAGCCCTGGACCAGTGATGGGCTCCCATATTACTCTGTCTCATACACACATATGATTGTCTGTCAGATTTCACCATAATTATATATATGTTCATATTACCCATAAGACACTTGCGTGTGTATGGATATATATATATATATATATATATATATATATATGTTTGTGTGTGTGTGTGCGTGTGCGCACGTGTGTGTGTGTGTGTGTATACATTAACAGCAAGCAATGGAAAAACTTATTAAGTGATATCACTTGTAGCCAGAAGATTTGAAACTAGTTTGAAAATGTTGATCAGAAAGCCCCACATCCGTATTGCCTTATGCTGAATGACTCACAGGCACTGTTTGGTGTAATTGAAGTCTGAGAAGACTTCTAGGCAAACTGTACTACGCATATTTATTTGAAATGGTAGCACCTTTAACTAGGTAAAGTACCTAGTGTGTGCTTGTGACGGTTTCCATTAATTACAGCTGATTGAGGTTGGACTTGCTGATAATGGTCATGTGATATGATCACTCTAGGCAGAACAACAGAGGATATTTAGATGCCAAACCCTAATAGGATATCAGACCCTTGTTCTGAGGATAATGCTGTGGCTCTAAGGCAGTGTTTCCCAACCCGGTCCTTGGGGATCCGCACACAGTCCATGTTTTTGCTCCCTCCCAGCTCCCTGCCAGGAGCAAAAAAGTAGACCGTCTGTGCTGTAAGTAACTTCTGGTGTATAACTTCAGGACTATATGATCATTAGTGACAGAATAGATTTGACTAAGCTATTTGTATTATAATACTTATATAATTTTAATTAATACAGAGCTTCAAAACAGAAAATTATTTTACATTTAACTTTTACTTTTTTCTAGGTAACATCAACGAATGGGGAGGAAGATAGGGAATCAGTCCATCCATCCATCCATTGTCCAACCCGCTTATCCTACTGGGTCGCGGGGAGGGAATCAGTCATGTCTTTAAATTTCAGCTAGGCCTTGTTGCAGGTTTTCTGATACATGTTTCTCTGTCATTTGTAATTATTTCTCTATTTCTACCACGAGTGTTAAATGTTCTGTACAAGTCATTTACAGTTTGAACTGAAGTAAACTGAAGAATTGATGACCTTTGCTCTAATATTTCTGTAATATCACTTAAATTTTACATATTGATGTTTCCTGAACATGAATTTCTTTCCAGAAAAATGAATCGCTACTGAAAGTATTACTCATGCATCAAATCTGAATTATCTCCTCACTGCCTACCCAATTTAATGTGTACAAGTCATTTCTGAATATGAAAAACTTTTGATACTCCATGGGTAAGGAATTACTGAGTCATTTCTGAAAGTTTATCAGGCACAATGTGCTGATACCAAGTAATTTGGAACACCCACATTTGATTATGGTAATGGTAAAGCAATCCTACTAGAAGCGTGCCAAAGTGAGAGGAGAACCTGAATAGAGGTTATAAGCAGGACAATCATCAATGTGTGTTTTTCATGAATACATTATTTTTAATAATGTGAGCAAACCATGTCTATTCACATAAAACTACTGTAATGGTAGACTGTAGAGTTTATTAGCACAAGTCATTCTGTGTTTAAAAATAAAAGCGCCATCTGAATTAATTCTCTAGGACTGAGTCGGCAGATCTCTGAATTAGGTGGAGTGGAAACTGGGTGCCCTAACGGCTGTTAGCCTGCACTACACAAGCATTCCACACGATGTCAACAGAGCCGGAACACGTGTTTTCACTGCGAGGTGCCCAGAGGGCCATCATCCTGAAGCATTGTTTCAGATTCTCATTTTATTCAATAATGGGAAGAGTTAAGATTAAATGTATTAAGCTTAGTCTAGTAAAATGATATCACTAATTATGTGCTGCAGTCTTGAAATCAGTACATTTTGAATATTCTCACCTTTGCCATTTCCATTATGGAACTTCTTTAAATGGGGATTTTTAGACAGGACTGGCTAAAAAAACGAAAACACAATGTAAAGTAAATAGTCGTTTAGACTATTTATTTATTTATTTTTTAACATTAAAACTCTCCACCTTTAACCAATCTTGCTATATTCTACTTCCTTTAAACAATGAACTACCTTCATTTACTGCAAGGGCAGATTCCCAGTAAACCCTGCTGCTTTTCTTTCTCCAGTAGTACGTTACAGGAAGAAGCGGGTTTATTGGGTGTTTGGGTCAATCTGGCAAACCTACTGACATCAGAGAGAGTGCAAAAGCACACAGCAGTCCAGCGGCCCACTGCTGGTCCCAGCCAAAACTCTAAAAATCTAGCAATATAAATGTGGTTTGGGCCTCTTTTCATTCATCTGTCAGATGGCATCCATGTGGTTTTGGATCATGTGCAATGCTACACTAAAAGGTGGACCATCTTCCCAGTATTATGAGGATATTCTTCATCCTTGCATCTGGAACATTTCTAGTAGAAACAAAGGTGCATCCCCAACAAGAAGAAAGTTTAACAAACAGCAGGTGGCATAGTGATTAAGGGTCAGTATTATTACCAAAAGGTTACCAGTTCAAGAGCAAAGCAGGAACTCGAGTGTTGCTGTCTTGCTTAGGATGCTTTAGTACAAACATCCTGATATATACATGAGTTAAAAAAAGCATTTATAAACTGCAGATCAAAGCTTTTGCTAAACAATCTAACACTTGTCCTTGGTATTATCACATCAAACACACCAAGTGGTTATTGGTTAGCATGAGCAACCATAGCAACAGCAGCACATTCACTTTAAGGAAACCGAACCCCCCTATCTAGTTTTCTCTTTAAATGAAATGGTACGCAAATTTAAATCAGATTAAATGTTAAAAGGAGAAACGGCCATATTTTGATAGAAACTCTCCCCTCCTAAATTGTTCCTAAATTGTCCTTGCTCATGTTAGACATGTTATATTGTACTGGCTTCTTACAAATCTTCCAAAGTTAAAAATGTTTTGTGGTTCACCATATATACAGACTGCCTTTAATTTACTTCATTTGCTTTAAGGTTAAAAAAAAAAAAAAACGCCACTGGTTTAGTATGCTGATAACTGAGACAAATAAAAGACTTAGTTACAGCACATAAGCTTTTCCGCATGGAGTAAAACCTAATCATAACACAATGACACATATTTTACGTAATTTTTATTATGGTTTAATTTTCACTTCCAATAGTCATGAATAAACATGTTTAATGTACTGATGTACTGTACAATGGTCAGCAGTAGAAGGTTATGCAATGGACACAAAGGAGGATTATGCACTGTGTACTTTAAGCAGGCAAGGCGTGTGATTTACAGCCAAGACGCAGTTCTGGTCTGTCAGAAGGTCGGGGGGGGGGGGCATTCGGGGCTGGGGAACGTGTCCTGGATCCTGCGTCCTTCAGATTGTCTGACCTGTGACCTCTGTCTGACAGAGAGGACAAGAGCAGGAGATATGAGTGTGAACGAGCTCCCCCCTCCCCAGAATCTGACCACCACCCCCCACCAATCTCCCATTTCCAGGCACCTCCAATCTGGAACAGACACAAAAAAAGCTAGGCGGGGGGAAATGAGTAGCTATCCACCTTCGAGATTCTGCTTTCTGTTACAACCAGGCTCTGCCATGTAAGACTCAGCTATAATGCTAAGCCGTCCTAATCGCTATCTTAATGATAATTTATTCTTAATGGCTACTTGGATCTGGTAGTGACGCAAAAGGCTTGTTCTGAAACGGTTCTTGTATTACAGTATTTAAATCGCTCTGTGCCTGTGTTATATTTGTTATATTATTATATATTTATTATAAAATACAAACCAATCTGAAGAGCGATGTTTGTATTTCGTAGAACTGTAATTTAGAACAATTCGCAGAAGGTAATTCTTTCTTCAACTGAAAAATAAGGATTTAGCAAACTCAAACACTGCTGTCATTTTCATAAATATATACGATGGCAACACTTAAATGCATGCATTCTCGATGCTGAATAATGCAACAGAAAAGGCAAAACAAAAAAAAATAGCATTGCGTGAATCCTCCATTTTTTTTCAACTCTAGTAAATGGAGCTGTAAAAAATCGCTACCGGGGGAGGATGAAATCCAATTATGGGAGAAAAATGACGTGGTCTTATTTAGCGAGGCAGAGCGGAGCGGCGCGTCCTCCTCCTCCTGTCTCGGGACACAGCCAGCCGACCGCTGACGGTCTGTCTATCACGATCTGCCGCCTTCTCGCTTTCGCTTGTCACCACCGCTGTGGCTAACTGTCAGCGCAACGAAAGCAGCCGGCAGACAGCAAGCCAGCCAGAGGGCCGGACGCGTGAGCAGATAATAATGCCGGCTCTCTCTACCGCCTCCGCTCGCCACTTCTGCAGAATGCGCTGATCGTCTCTTACAGGGAGGAGTAGGTTTGTTTCTAATGGCTTTTTTTAACAGGCCATGAAAACAACTTATTTAATATAGTAGAACCACAGTGATGGTGGAGGGAGAGAGGAATATTGCAATCGCAATATTGAGGAAATCATTCTATGTATCACACTCATTACTGTTCCAATATTTAGAACAGTAATAATCCATACATTAATAATAATATATAGTAATGTGCTTGTGGAATTCATATTTGCCCGTCTGAGTGATTTCGGTGTGTGCCTGTGTTCTCCTGTTTCCTTGTAGAGCTGAGAGTGTGTGAGCTGTCTGCGCTCTGGTCAGGCACTGCGATGCTTCTCGCCATGAAGGAAACAGATGCGCACTAATCTGGTGTCACCAGGAGCAGACATGAGGTCGCTGTAACGCTCACTCCTCATCGGCGGAGCTCCCTGACCTGACAGCCCCTCAGAGAGCGGGGGATTCTGGGGCACTGCTCTCTCAATGGCATCATGGACTAAGTGACACAGTAAAATGACAGCGGTGACAGGGACGGGTTAAAAGGCTATCCCCCCCCCCCCCCCCAAAACACACACAGACCACATAAAGGGGCCAAAAAGGACCATCATGCTCTCCAGCAAGATTATTAGAAGTGGCAGGAAACTGCCAGGTTCCTTACATTACACTAACATTCCACAGTAAATCCATGACTCTGGGTTTGTATGTGCTTTATATTGAGATTCATACTTTTTACAGTTGAACTATTATTAATTTTTTTTCCATCCATCCATCCATCCATCTTCTAACTGCTTAAATAGTGCAGGGTCACAAATCAGGGTCTGGAGTCTATCCCAGACATCACAAGACACAGAACAGTGGAACACCCTGGACGGCATGACAGTCTATCACACATATTATCATTTTTATTCTTCCTAATTATTAATGGGCGTGTTTCCTGTGCCTGGCTGACGCAGTGTAACCTTCACTGTGCTATGATCCGCTGGCTTTGACATCATTAAAGGCCCTAATGCTGTTTACTGTATAAATGCAAATTGACAAGGCGGTTGGGAGTAAAGGTACATTTAAAGAACATTTTGTGTCATTTTATTGTTGCATTTTTAATCTCGGTAGAATTACCACTGCAACATGTAATAGTCCTTCTTAATGTGAGGCTTAAAGCCAAAGAGTCTGATAACTGTAAACTCATTAGCCTGCCTTCCTAATGCTAATTTGAAAAACATTTACTTTAGACATGTTTCATCCTTATTTCCCCAAAGAGAGTTTAAAGACTGAGTATAGCTGATGAGTAGGACTTGAGGGGAATATAAGGATGATCCTTTATCCAGGAGACTGGTGGATTTGTGGGGTGGCTTTGTGAGAATTGCAAACCAGACCAAGTAGAACATGGACTGAGCACTTACTGAGCTTCTACTGTTGTCAGCATGTTTTCTGAATAACAAGGCATCCATCAGTCAATGATGATTAGTCAAAAGGAAAGGAAATCAAATTTCCCAGAATGCATTGGGTTCAGTCTGGTATGACTTTGTAAACCTCATTAACCAAATTCTTGATTGTTTTTCGGCATATCTGACAATTTTTATTTGTTTGGTACATTTAAAAATCTGGTTCTTTCAGCTACCATTGTGAATGTAAGAGAACCTTGTCAACACAGCCCTGGCCAAGTGTCCATCAGGGCCACAAGTCTGTGAATTATTACTACAAGGACAGTTAGACTGTGTCACACTCTCTTCCTAGTACTTGTTTTAAAGCCTATTAGAACCTGCCATTGTTGTAAATTAATAATATATATTGTTCTAGGTTGTAAGAGGTTAACCTGTTGGAATGTCTTACATACAATATTAAAGACTAAGGCATCAAGAACATACTATTGTACTATCACGTCTATGTGCATGTGAAGGGTTAAACTTTTAAGATTTAAAATGTTATCTTCTTTTGCTTTTTAATTTGGTCTTATATGTGCATGCGAGACCTCAGGGTGGAAAAGGACTTAGCAAGGTGTAAAATGTATGGTGATTATTGCCTGTGCAACAATATTCACTTCTTGTGCATTGGTCCACATTTAAAAGTGGATTTTCTCTGTGTATAGTTATTGGACCATGTAAGATACGGACATAACCCTGTTATTGCTGGGTTATTAGACTAGGAGGAAATGGGAGGGGGGTAATAGGGGGTATTAAGGACAGCATCAACACAAGTCAGAAAAAATGCACACAAAAAATAAAGGAGCTATTTGTCTCCCTTCATTGGCTCTTGCTCACACAAAGTTCAAGTCCTTGGAGGTTGCTGTCATGGCTGTTAATGGAATGTCACTTACATGCATCAAATCACTCATCAGGACCTATGGTCCATTCCTCCTTCTATGGTTAGCAGGTAAACGAAGCCTGGTGATTCCTCTGTCTATGGTAACAAGTATCTTACAATGCGTGGTTCTCAATAATGGAACAAGCTACCCAACGAGATCTGTTCTGTAGAGTTCCTTACAATCTTTCATGAATCTTTAAAATCTTCCAGTAACACCTCCCCAAACTGAACTCATCCCTCAAAACTGACCCTCATGGGCTCACTGTCTATTGTTGACTTGTTACATTCTGTAGTATTATGCCTGGTACTAATGGATGCATTTTGTTTGCGCATTTGACACTTGTCTATTACACATTAGGGCAGGGGTCACCAAACCTTTTGAAACTGAGAGCTACTTGACAGGTACTGAGCCATACGAAGGGCTACCAGTTTAAGTTTAGGTTAGGGTGACCACCTAATTCATGTCAGGAGGGACACTATGAGCTACTTCAGCTTTTACGAATTACTTTAAAGTTGAAAGGGTTCTGTGCTCGGCTA
>JAODJU010000130.1:12145788-12173685 GCA_026776725.1 Gnathonemus echidnorhynchus
AAGAAGAATAGCAACAGGATAAAATTAAATTTTAGACGCTGCTCACTGGTGAATTGTGCTATTTTTAGAACAGGTCCCCGGGCGACTCATGTGGTCCTTGGGGGCATCCTGGTGCCTGCGGGCACCATGTTGGTGACCCCTGCACTAGGGTGTACTCAGATTCAGTGATTCATACCATGCCCAAACCCAAACATCCCAAAGTCCAGTTTCTTTGACTAGTATGATTGTGTGACAGTATGCTAAACCACGCCTGGGCCCGCTTGAAGAGGTGCACTCAGGCATAGTATGCATCTCGCGTGATTTAACCATGCTCGAGCATGGAACACCGACGACAACAATGATGCAACTGGCACACGCATGTGCACATGTACATCATGCATGTACATAATAAACCCAGAAGGAACGGATCGGGTAGGCTGTACAGATCGGATAGCGACAAACATTTAACAAAAATTCCGGCAAAGAGATCACTTAGACTTACAACAGAGGTGCAAAGCTTGCTGGAAATTTTGGCTGAGGAGAGTATCCAAGAACAACTGAATGCAGTGCATAAAAACTCAGTGATACTTGGTAAAATACAGGACTTCTCATATTTGCAGCACGATTAAATGAACATCACTATGTTGCATCCTCGATAAATCCTTAAGAAGGCCGTGTGTCACTGTGCGCAAAATGACTCTAAAGAAGCCACAAAATAAGGACATTCATCATGAGCTCCATTGTGCTGTGTGATAGCATTTTCCTTCCTATGTTTTCATCAACACCAAAAGTCACACAGTGATGACGAAAGTGTGTCGGACCCAACAAGCTAAGTGCGATTTGAGCGTAGACCAGCAGGGGAATGGGGAGAGGGGCCAATCATGTTTGGGCACGGTACAAGGTAACTGGGCCAACTGTGATTACACCCTTAGTTTCTTACTAAGTTCTCCTCTTAGGAGACATTTTTGTGTTGATTCTATGGTGCACCTGAGTCTGCCCATTTAATGACTAATGTAATGTAATGTCTTCAGCAGATTTCATGTAGCTGTTTTGTCCCAAATGTATTTTGCCTCCTTGTTTCTAGCTAATCTTTGTGAGTTCAGCCTAGCAGCACTTCTGTCTAAGTTGGATCACTGACAGCTGTAACCCTGTTTTGTATGACCTGCTTCACTTGTATGTCACTTTGAACAAGAGTATCTGCCATATACATGTAAATTTGCTGCTACAGGTGAAAATGCTGGTGTCAAGTTCTCTGTATGTTGAAAGAACAAAACAGCTACCCATCATCTCCTCTCAAGGAATGTGTCAATCACAATCTCCAGCTATATGTTATTTATTTTTGTCTCCTTGAAAATTTATTTACCTGCAGTTTCAGTGAATGGATCTTCTACTGAGTACAATGATGCCAGAATCATGGCTTTTGCTTAATGTCTCCTAGGTACAGTTTTCAGCTTTAGCCCAAAGGCAGAAAAACTACTCATATGAACTGGTGTCTTTAAGTTGTATTTGTCTGCATGTACGCTGATGGATCTGCATCCTGTTCTGAATGTGTCCCTTTCCCTTTCTTTCTATGCTTTTCTCCAATTTACCCAATGTCCTAACTGGTTCCATAGCTGTCAAAAATCGACATTTTTATGTATTGCATATTTATTTGGTTGTACGGATGTTTTCGGTAAATTCAGAACCAGTTCTACGCTTGAGGGCAGTCAGTTCCGAAGGTATCCAGAAACCTTATGTTTACCAACCCATTCCCTGAGGAGAGTTCTACTTCCTATGATTTTTTTGCCTTCTCTCGGAAGAACTTGCAGGACCTCTAATTGCACTGCAGGTTACTGCCAGCACATCTGTGCTCTGTAAGAAAGCTCAGATACTTCTGTCTGCTAATATTGCAACTAAAATATTACCGTGTCCCTGCTACAATGGTTTAAACTTCTATAAAACATGCTTCCTGTGACTTTCTGCATCTTTGCATGAAAAAAAAATAATTATGTACCAGCTTCCTATCTTATATATATCTGTATGATGAATTGTATGTGTATAGTGTTAGTTGCACGTGTTACTGTAATACAAGGAATCTTGGACTTGAACCTCTCTCAGTCCCTGGGGATGAGCACATTTTCTCTTAGCAGCAAGGTGTAGCACCTATCCAAAACTGCTTCAGTGAAAATCTGACTATTGGAATACCCATGCTCTTCCAGTACGGTCTTCTTAATCTTCCTCTATTCAGCCAAATCCATGCCGGATGATTGTAAAAGACGAACAGATGGTGACATGAAACCATACTCCATACAATAGCTAAGGCGTGTGTATGTGTTTCTGTAGCCATCCATTACTGATTGGAAGGACATTATGGGAAAAGAAACGTGAAAAGTGCAGTGTTTCACACTCCTGTCTCACTGGAGCTTTAATGTTTCTGCACTGTGTGCTTCTGTTAAGCACTGAGCAATTAATATGGGCCGTATTCATACCCCATTCACAACTGTGGGTTTGCTTGGAAGTAATTATCTCGCAGACTGATAATGGATTGTCAGACCATGAAATTACAGGGTGCCCACTGACTTGTTTTTTGCCCAAAATTAGCTTTTAATACCAGAATTGTGTATTATAGTTATATATGCATTATGTGAAATGTGTCATGTTGTTTGAGTCAGGAAAGAGAAAATCTTGTACTAAATAAGATTTATAGCTTCCAAAAGTCAAAAACAAACTGTAGGTAAGTGGGTAAAATATGCACATACATATGGATAATTTGCTTTTTAATTTGAATGTGTTTTGAATCCAACTTGCCCCAGAAGTCCCTGTCTCACTCAAGCTGAGAGCAGGCTGTGCTCTCACAGTCTCCTGAGGCATCAGCAATCAGGCCAAACGAGCGACTCCGACATCCCAACAGCAGAAATCGCACCCTGCTCACGCTCCATCAGCCGCGATTATACCACTGGATGACAGGCAGCGGGAAATGGGAATCAATTTCCTGCCGTTTAAATGCAAGGCGGACTCTCCGTCTCGCTTTTTTCCTGCTTAGTCACAGGAGAGCTGTTGGCTTCATGGGCAGTGCTTGGACACAGTGCAGCCGACGATGATCCTGACGTATAACCGAGACTGACAGGCAGGCAAGGCAGCAGAAGCGCACATAAACTTCATCTACAGTTGCGTTAGCAAAGCCTGGGAACTGTGTACGGATGCCATTCCCATGTGGCTGCGGGCCTATCAATGCTCCTCTTTCATACATGCTTTTATTTTCATATCCCGGGAGTGGAGGCCAAAATGTTTTTTAGAAGGGTTATGGTAATATGATGAGCATCCAGGAGGCTCACATGCTAGTTAACGTATCCCAGCACTCATAGCTAAGTGTGGGCTCCACAACCCATACCAGTATGAAAGGAGAAATGACTAAGGCGTGAGCATGTTTATTTAAAATAATGCTAAAACCTCCAGACTGACCTGGCAAGTTCTGGCTCATTTCCCAACTGGGCATGCTCATATTTAAAGATTACAGCAGCAGTTTCTTCCCAAAAGGAGTTTCTGTTCTGCATGGCAGTTGCTGTTTAAGCCTAAAATCAAGAGTAATGCATGAACTGAAAGCCTGTCAGAAAACGCTGAAGCTCATTTCTCCCTGAATCATGTTGGTGAAAGATGGATTTTTCTCTTTGAGGCCCCATCAGTAAGAGAGACAGTAGGAGCCATTTAGTAGAGCCATATGTGCAAGAAAAGCCAGTAGTGTGAATAATATTGCACTCTTTGGTCTCAGAAAAAAAGGTTCTAGTTTGTACCTTTGCTTGTCACTGGGGCTGCGTCTTACAATTCTTTACCTTTTAAAGTACAGAGTCCCCAAGGTACAAACAACTTTAATGCACCTCCGAAGGTACAAAAATGTTCCTCATATTCCATTTCTGCACCTTAAAAGGTACAATTACATACCTACAGCTAAGGGTACAACTGGCAGATCCTTGAGGATACAGCCCCAGTGACAAGCAGAGGTACAAATTGGTACCTTTTTTCTGAGAGTGTACGTGTGAAACCAGAGCATGCGAGAAGCAGTTTTGTTGGCAAAGAAACTCCATCCATCCATCCATCCTTCCATCTTCTAACCACTTTTCATGGTCTGGGTTACAGGGGGCCTGCAGCTTATCCCAGGCAGCATAAGGAACATCCTAGATGGGATGCCAGTCCACTGCAGGATACACACACACACACGTGTGTGCACACACGCCACTCTCTATGGGCGATTTAGAAATACCAGTTATCCTAACTGCATGCCTGTGGCCTGCGAGAGGAAACCGGAGAACCTGGAGGAAACTTGCATGACACAAGGAGAGTATGGAAACTTTGGCAAAGAGACTACGTAACGATGTATAATAATTTTGATCAATGCTTATATTTGTTTCATATAAAGTGTGTATACAGTAGGTATGCAAAGAGAACACCAAGCTTACTGTATGAAGGAAATAGCAGACATTTTATTGTCAGGATCTGTCTCTGTCATGCCCATTATGTTTCTGTTTGCCCAGTAGATTTTGCCGGCCATCACATTTTCTCTCCCTCATGTTCCTGATTACCCTCACTTGTTCCCTGTTACTCAGAGTTCCTAGTGTTAGGTTCATTGGCAATGACCTGCACATGTTCCTTGTCTACCCTTACTGTCTGTATATATACAGTAGGTACCTCCCCTTACCTCGCTTCTCTGTGGATCATTGTTAGTACTGTGTGTTTGTTACTTGCATGTTGCGCATAGGTATTATATACCTTTTTGAACCCCATTAGTGTATCATAGTATTGTTTCCTCTGTGCCTCTTTGAGTGTTTGATTCTAGCCCTTGTAAATTCCTAATCGCTTACCCACCTGTGCTTGACCACTTGTGATCCTTTTATTTCTAGCGTGGTTTGTTTTCAGTGTATAATAAAGTCTCTTGAATGTCAGAACAGCGCACTGCGGATCATCCCTCCTTCCCAGCATGGCATTATTACACAGTGGAGATATAATCTTTCTTAAAAAGTCTTATGACGTTTGTGTATGATTTCAGCATTATGAACCACAGAGAGCTTTCACATCAATGAAGACAATAGACTATAAGTGTGAACTCAGATATAAAGCATATAAATAAACTGTTACCATTTTCATGTGGGTTCTTCTGCCACATTTACTGAGGGCTTGGATACATCCAAAATATGTGTGAATGTAAGTAATACCTGGTTCAATTAAATATCGATCCTTCCATGATTAAAGATGATTTGAAACAACATAAAAAGAAAACATGCCATCTTTAAGATAATAAAATATTATATTTTTAAATCCCCAAACTATATAATATGCACTACCTGGGACTCCATTTTAATACATATGATCCCTCTTTATTTTAAAATGAAAGGCATCTTCTTCTACTTCACAGATTCATATTTGAATGACCTTGAAGAAATGCCAGAGAGTCACTGTATAAGGTATTACATATATTTACATATATTCCATACACCCATAAATTAAGAACTGGGTAGCAGCACGATCAACAAAACAGATATAAATATATTACTACTGAAATTCAATGGAGAATTATGTATTTCATTTCAATGCAAAGATGAATTGCAACAGACCACAGGATCTGTCTGAAGAAAAAGCAATCGAATTTAAGTCAGTGAAATTCAGTGATATTCTACTGCCTTGTTTATTTAATATTATCATATTAATCCGTGTTTATTTTATTTTCAATGACGTTCTTGTGAGGATTTCAATGCATGCATTTAGAACAGTAAAATATTTACTCACAAAGCAGTTTTTCTGGCACAAAAGATCTTAAAATTAAAGCGTTAAGGTTAAAAGTTAGAAAACTATCAAAAGTAGATACATGCTCAGTGGCCATTTTATAAGAAGAATGCCTTTATTGTCATTGTACAGAAATCAAGTAATCTGCAGTTTAGGAGTGAGTGTTCAGGGGATTGCTAGTTCAGATCCCACAGCCAGCTGAGTAATAGTATCACTGTTATACTCGTGAGCAGGGCATTCATTCTGAAAATCGCTGCAGGGATGCTATGCAAAAGGCTGACTTAGTACTTGTATATAAATGCATGCTATCCATATACCTTTCTCCATATCACTGCTACCTCTGGTCTCCAGAACCACTTCAAGGATGGCAAGTCATACTGAGCTGTTGCTTTTCCACGTGTGACCTTAACTAGTCGTTAAGAAGGTGTTTTTGGCAACAAAACTGCCATTGATTGGCTGTTTTTTATCTCACTATTCTCTGCGGTCTCTGGACACTGTAGCATGTCGTAATCTCTGGAGGGTTACTGCCTCAGACATGCTGCAAGCATCACGTCTGGCACCAACAGTCACACCACTCTAAAAATCACTCGCGTCTCGCATCTTAGCTGTTCTAATGCTTAGCCACACAGTAAGTGAACCTCCTGACCCCATCTGCATGCTGTATGAATTCAGATGCAGACACATGATTGGCTGGTTGGAAGAGCAGGCTGTCTGCACTGACAGACAGGTGTGGCCACTGAATGTGTGTGTAGGTATGTATTCTACTTTTACAAATACAAAATACAAAAGTTATATTACATCATTATCATGCTTATAATCGTATTCACCATGCTTATAATCGTATTCCCTGGATAGAGGAATCCTTGTTAATGCAATAACTCAAAAGTGGAAGATGTTCAAATTCTAAGACAGGTGGACCCAAAATTGAAACAGTGCCAAACAGTGATAGCCAAGAAAAGGGCAGATTCAGACACTTGATCTCATTAACGCGATAACTCAGAAACTATTTAGGTGATCTTTTTCAAACTTTGCAGACTTATTCTATTGCTGACAAACTGGAATTGATCTCGATTTGAGACTAATCACATTAAAACTGTAGCAATATCACTTAGTGGCAGCAAAGGGAAGGATGACTGCAGAAGACACTTAACCTTGTGAAGAGGCTAACTCTGGTCTTATTACCTTATTTATTCTATTTGATCTTTGATGGACCTTATTACCACTCCACAAAAAATTATATCGATGAAAATCTAAACCTGATACACCTGAGACAAATCACCCCCAAATCGAAACAGAGGCGATAGGTGGCAGTAGAAGTTGGAAAGGGAGGCTGCAGGAGCCATCTTGTACACAAGGTCATATAAGAATCTAAATAATATAAATGACATTTTAAGACATGGACCAACTAACTGGTGGGGATAGACTGGCATGTAAGTGGTATGTGCTATAAATGAATAGGTGTAGATTCAGAGGTATGTGTCACAACTAGGAAAAAAACATTATTATTATTATTATTATTATTATTATAACTGGCCAGGGACAACAGATGAAAATTAGCCTATAGAGCTAACTGTTAATAGGCTGGCTCATTTACAGTCTTTTGTTCTGTTGATCAATGAGCACTGTCCCTGTCAAATAAATAGACAAATAAATTAATACATTTGATTAAATAGACTATGTGAATAACAGAAACATAATATATACTTCACTCAAATATTTTATGTAACATTAAATGAAAATATTGTGTGGAGAAGTAAGTGAAGTAATTTCCTGCTTATAAATTCGTCTCTCACATTTTAAAAGATGTTGTTTCTTCTTGTCAATGTCCAGATTTTGAGCTGTCTTGCAACAGCCGGTTTCACGTCTTGCCACATTTTCATTGGACTAAGGCCCAGACAGACTTTGACAATGCCATTTTAAGACGCACATTTTTTTCTTAATCCATTTCTTCGGAAGATTTTCCGGAATGTGCATGACAATTGTCCACGCTCGACTCATTTAATGAAGGATCTGATCGTCTCCAGAATATTTTAGCATGACTCAGAATTTCCAGCTTACCAACATGAGAAAACATTAAACATTAACATTAAAGAAATATACGCCATTGAATGTAAGGAAAATGTATGATGGCCAAAAAAATAAAATGATCTTTCTGTGAAATGTCGATTGTGAAAAATGACTGAAAGTAATACTGTTTGTTGCTATTAAATTCTGTTTAGCTTTGGAAAAACTAATAGAGGAAAACATATGAAAATATCCAACAGGTTATCCTGGTCAAGGTCACATGGGGGGGCAGGAATCTGTCCCAGGCAGCAAAGGGGCACGAGGCTGGGACACACCCTGGAGGGGATGGCAGCACATCGCTGGGCACATGCACCCACACACTGAGCATTTTGGAGATGTCCTACCTGCATATCTCTGCACTGGGGGAGATCATGAAAAACGCATTCGAACCCCCAACTGCGGAGATGCGGGGTCACTGTGCGCACTGTGCTTCATATCATCACACTGCAGATTTATCCATCTCAAGTACGAAATGCTGCAGCAGAGGAAATAGTAGTAGAAAATGATTATAACTACTTTCCATTTAAATTCCTCCCTCTCTTTCTATTGTCATTTGTGTTTCTAGCTTAAAATAAGATTTTATTAACAATACATTAAATTCACTCTGGAATGCAGGATGCTAGTACCTTAATCCCATTCCTCAATGGTTTCCTAGGGTACAGGATGCCACTGCTTAATGTTATTGATTAAAAAAAAAAGACTTAATTCTATTGTCCAGCTGGCTTCAACAAAACACAGGCAGGAAGCCAAATATCTTTTCTATTGAGAGGTTCCTGTGTTCTGCGCCATCTTTAATTAGCCCATCCTGTCTCATTAATAAATTCAGTACCGTCACGCAGCAAACCTGAAAAGACATCCCTGACAGCGGGCCAGCCTCTCTCTGCCGCTATTGTGATGCCTCTTTGATGTCACCCCATTGTAAACATCTGTTTGTTCTCCAGGGAGCTCCAGCTTCCAGTTAAATTATTCGCCAACTCCTCCCGTAGCCTAAAACGAGCATCAATTATTAATTACAATTCTAATAGCACCGTATTCCCTGAACTACAGAGCATTCCAGCAACTCAAAAACTACAAATGGAATTTGTCTGATTATGCTAAGGAGAGACGCAAATGAAGAAATATCCAGCACATCAAAAATGTATGGAGCTTGTACCTTCGAAAATTAAACTCAGTATAAACTCAGCTGAACATGGCCTTGCTGTCTGATAGCAAGAATATACCATCAGGCCTGACTAGCTCCATTTCCCGTAACATTTGACTACAATGCAAATCTGTTTCTATGGAGAAAAGATAAATGTTAGCAAATATCTGTACCCTTCTTGCAAACCGAGCTACAATACACTTGAAGTTCTCACCACACATTAAAAATGTTTCCAATAGATTGATATGGCATCCAGATGAGCCGAGTTGCTGAAAGTTATCTGAATTTGTCTTTCAGCTAATCTGTTTTTCTTTCGGTAAAAATAAAAGATGCAGACATGCAGCTGAGACTATTTCTGGCCTTGTTTGAAACCCAGCCAAATCTCCGTGGCCTTTATGCCACCCCACTGCCTGTGTGTGGTCTTCCTCAAAACACACCGATAACGTGAAGGTGTGGGACATGCTGGGTTCTGACCCTCCCTCTCCTGTATGGACCAATCAAATGTTTCAGCGTTTATCAGCCGCTAAATAGGTTTTAGCTGCATTGAGTACTGTGTTCCCACAAATTATTGGGAAAAAAATTCAACTAGCAGCTCATATGAAACATTTTTATAAGAATGTGGTGGACAGATCATTTAACCAACCTCTTTTCTGGCAGCTGTTACATGGTGTACATATACTTGGTTTTCAGATGCTAACATTTTGCCGTATTTATTTTTAAGGAAGCATATTTTTATAAATGAATGCTATGGGCCAAATCACGTTTTCTTTTGCGCTCTCCAAAAACTTTCAAGGGTGAATGGATGCAGTTTTATGTACTTTTTACATTTTTGGCGATAAGAATTAACCTTAGTGGGCACAAATACTTAGTAATGACTCAGTTATGACTGAAGAACAAATCACGAACAATTTAAGTATTTACTTGAGATAAAAGATGTGTCATGATTTATTAATGACGAACAAACATGAGATCAGTTTTTCATTTGTTATTCATTATTTGTTCTTTCAGTAGATCCTTCAGTAGTTGACAAAGGTTTTCAGAACTAACAGATTTTGTAACAAATTCAGTACCTGCTTAAGATAAAATGTTACGATTCGTTAATGATGAACGAACATGAGATCATGCTACTTGGCCCAAATTTCTTTATTTAGAATATGAAACTATATTCCTGGAAAAAGGTCACAACACCATGCTTAGACATGGTTAGCATCTAAGCATCTGAATGATGATGATGAGGACAGTAATAATGACCATAAATAATGTTTTGTCACACTGGCAAAAGGGCAAATAAAAGCTGTAAGGTAACTATGGAACCCTGGGACCTGCATGGTCTCTCGGTAATGACAGAGCCGAACCCCCCCCCNNNNCTTGCCCCCACGAACTGCTGAAGGGCACACTGGGGAGCGCTCTGATGTAAAGTTCATACAGTCGGTCTCCAGGGAACCCTGTGCCTTTCACGTGGCAGAATGCTTAAGCGTGCCGGGGTGGGGGTCTGTGTTGGTACTTCTTATTCTCCTCAGACAGACTGGTCACACTGCAGTCAAAGGTGAGGGCTCTGTGCACAAATCAGGGGGCTTTCCAATATTTATTAAAAGCCTTGTTTTGTTTCCTTGGGGTGGACTGATAAGACTTTTTATGCTCATCATAAATCCAGGTGTTTATCGTGACTATTGAAATGATAAAATACATGAACAGATGTTGGGATGAAGTAACCTGAAGCAGAAACACAGGAATTGAATCTGTCAGAGCAGTTTACTGCATTTCCAAACATGCTAAACCATGTTTCTCCCCAATAGCGTCAGTCAACACTATTGTTTCACCAGAAAGATGAATAGGGTATTTCAACAGGATGCCCTTGATTTCATTGTCATACTGAATGCATTTGCATGCATTTATTTAGCAGTTGCATTTGTCCAAAGCGACATACATGTGAGGATCGGAGAGCTGGGTCAGCTTCCATGAAGCAACTGGGGCTTAAGGGCCTTGCTCAGGGGCCCAATGGTGAGATCACTCTGCCAGCCAATGGATAAGAAGCTGTTAAGTCCTAATCTACAAAGCCACTGCCCAAATAAGTCAGGGATGCCCAGATCCCAACACTGGACAGTATAGATCCAAGAAGGATGGAAAAGATACAATCAGGATATACAGCCTGTATGATGATCGATTTTAGGGTCCTGCTTTGAAGAGGACTCTGGGAGACCTGCACCGAAGATCCAGGTCCAAAGTTAATGAAGATTCCAGAATATCTTCAAGAATCAAACTTGTGCTCACAAAACCATGCTCACACCCTGTAAGCACAAGCCATGGCTACAAGCTTCAGAGCCTGGCAAGAGTATCTGTAGACCTGGGTGTGAGAGAGTTGTGGTGAGATTGGGTCTGATGTCCATGTGAATAATTTATATCAGGACATACCTCTGCTTCATAAGCATTGTGTCCAAAAAAAAAACATAGTCTAGCGTGGCCTCATCATGACCCAACCACTCAAAGTTGCATCCCACAATCAAGCATGCTCTGATGTGATTGGTCACGACTGAGGCATAGGAGGATCAAAGGCACTGAGCACTAGGCAGCGTCCCAGTTACCTGGCTGTACCATTCACAGGGTGGCAGATTGATCTGGAGGGTTTTCTTTTTGGTGTTACTAAAAGCCCATGATATGACTGAAGATCAAAATGGTGTGATTTCTTAAGGGTCCCAAAATGCATAGAAAGTTAAGCTCGAACTAGAAACTCAGTGCACAAACCTTGAACTCAGGGCATAATTAATCCCAACCAAATGGCTTATCATCTAGTTACTTTACTGCTCTTTTGCTTATGTTTTCCAATAGATACTTGAATTTAAGTGAATCGAGCTCAGATTAATATTAATAGAATATGTATTTTTTCCATTGCTGTACTGCTTACCAGGTAGCATTAAAATTGTGAACCCTGAAGTAAGGAAACAAGCATCAGAGTCAATTGTCTGTAAAATTACACCCAGTTATATGCAGGAGATATGTTTAAATAGTAATATCCAGTGTCTTGCAATGTATTCTGGTGTTTCTTTTGTTGTCCTATTTTATCAAGTTTAATAATGATTCATTTTTCACCCTGGTATTCTTAGGAGATTTAGTCAAGCTCTCTCAAGCTGCTTGTGGATCAGCCATGGACCAGTCTCCTGTGAATTTAATACATAAATCATTGTCAATTGAGGTGTAAATTTTTAACCTCGGTCTGTTTGTCTTTAGCAGCCGGAAGGAGGCTTTCTCTCTCTTTGCTTTTACTTTCTTGATCTTTTATCTGGCCTGTTTTGCTTCAGCTCCTATTGCTTCTCCTCCCTGTTAAGGTGAAGGTCCTCTACAGCTTCACACTGCTGACACCATGTGTGATTGTGGACATGAGGAATTGTGTCTTGGTATTCTGTCCAAAAGGCTCTGACTTGCTGTCACCTGAGTATTACGGCATTTTGCAGGTATACTGCAAACTCTGGTTTGCTTTTAGTAATGCTTCTTGCTCTGTCATACAGGCCCCTTTTATGAAGTACTGTTGAGTAAAGTGTCTCAGCCATTATCCATCCATTTTCTAACCTACATATCCAACACATGCACACCTATGGGCAATTTAATAATGCCAATTAGCCTCAGCATGTCTTTGGACTGTAGGGGGAAATCGGAGGAAACCCCATGACAACATGGGAAGAACATGTAAATTCCACACACATCAAACCCAGGTGGAGACTTGAACCCGGGTCCCAGAGGTATGAAGCAACAGTGCTAACCACTGCACCACCACGCCACCATCTCACAGCCATTATGATTCTTTTAAAGTTGGTGCTGGTCTCACACTTACCTATTTGCTTGACTGCTCAGTCAGGGCAATATCTAGACAGTACAATGGATTTCACATGTATTAATAATTAAGCACTGTGTTCAAAGGTATTTTATAACCCCGGCTTTTTAATCTTTGAAAAATTCTTTTGTCTCTGTGGCTGAAATACATTGGGTTTATACTGTATGAAGTCTCTTTTGGTTTTGTGCTTTGTGTGTGTGGGGACCTAATGTACCCCACAGTATAATAAAAACCTTGTTATTTTGACATTGTAGGGACCATTTTTCAGGTCCCCACAAAGATCTGTGAATGTAATCAAAAAACAAAAAATGGCAAAAGTCTTGTATTTTGTTTGGTTATTTATGCTTATGGTTACAGCTGGGTAGCAGTTAAGGTTGTCATGTTTGGATTAGAGTTTTCCCCATATAAATGAATGGAGAGTCCCCAGAAAGATATAATTAGAAGCGTGTGTGTGTGTGATGGTGTATATAACAAACATGAATGGCTACTTAAAGAGGTTTTCCTCGATGCCTTAACGCGTAAAAACTGTTCATGGGCCCCTGCAGTTTTGCAAGGGGCTGCAATTATAAGCCCCCTGGTCACAATGTCACCAAAAGTATTTAATTAAAAATGGCCAAATCAGCAACCGTAAGTATGACCTGTCATGAAGGTACTGAGGGCATATTGTTCTAGCTCATCCGGGACAAATCAGGATATTTGTTAAGACATATGAGCCTGCATGGATCTCTCACGTCTCTCAGGATTCCTGGGCTCTTGAAAGCTCGTTTTCCTATTATGGCTCCCTCTGTGGGCAGCAGTGACACTCCAACATGGTAATCCCTGAGCTCACAATCTCTTCTGCCATGTGAGGGATATATTAAGAAGGCCCATTTTTGGCTAGAAGAGTATGCAGTCTTTGGTGATAATTGTTTTTTTCTCTTCTGTTTCTCCTCGAAGCGTGTCACAGTGTCCCTTCAAATGGAAATGACCTGGAAGCCAATTCTTCACAGCGTCAAAAGGCTAAACCTCATCCATCTTAAGGATTAGCACAATATGTAGCTAGATTCTGACGGAATAATCAGTCACGACCGCGCCCTGCACACTGTCCCCTGGCACCAAATGAACAGATTGGTCAGATGATTTGGATCGATGGGATTGCACTCTGATAGCACTGCCGTATACCCAGGCCTGAGAGAATAGATTGGATTTAATGGTATTTCACTGCTGGACCACTAACATTCTATATCAGCTCTTATATAATGATTATTTGCTGTAGTGATCTACAATTTCTTTTAAAAATAAAAGAGCACATTCCATTTCTTCATAAGGTTTCATCAATTCTTGTCATTTTCAAGCACAGAAAATAAAATCAGGTGTGTTGTGTTGTTCTACAATGAAAATAAATACACGGTACTGTAAGTGAATTAGCTCAGATATTACAGGAACTTACATGGTTTCCTATAAAAAAATGAAAGCAATAAACTATAGTGTCGAATAAAACAAAAAACGGGGAGCTTCTATCTAATGTTAAAGTCTCCTACGCTGAGTTATACTCTGAGTTATACTCAGCACTGTTTCTTGCCTTGGGGGTCAGGAAATCTCATTTTTCCCTGTTGGTGGATTTTTGTTTTATCCACCAGAATCACTTGTAATATACAGTGCAGAAACTAGTTTGTGGGCATCCAACACACAAAATACAATCCAACTGCCCGCTTTCAACGTCTGTTCCTCAAACATCTGCATGAATTAATTAGCCTGGCCAATGCTGTTCTTTATTTTATGTGTAACATATGGGGCACACTGGGAAAAAGAAATGAGTTTCATTAATATGTAACATTCTCATTAGTTATTACAACATATAACCTATCTCAAATTTACATAAAAATGGAATATAATTTTAATTAATCTAGAAGTGCACTTTAATTTTTCACGGTCCAGTGTTTCACTTTGATGTCCATGTCATTTGGCAAATAAATGACAAGCACTCCTCGCGGTTAGAATCCACTGGAAGAGAATTTCAGCCTGTCATGCAGTAAATATTGATGTTGAAAGTTACCATTCTCCCCTGGATAATGTATTTCGGCAATTGTGGCAAAGTTGACATGCACAATACAATTTTTTTGTATTTCTCACGGCATGCGGGACAAAGGACTCGAAGGTGGGGTTTTATTAACTGCATGGGAGTAGGGAAACAAACGAGACCACAAGGTGTCAAAATGAGAAGGCGAGTACAGGGAAGGCCACGGGCAGACAGAAGGAGTAGCATCAATGACCAGACTGGGGATGACGGGACACACAGGTACTTAAATACAAAGACTAATGAGGGGTAACAAGCAACAGGCGTGGATCATCAGGGCCATGTTAGGAGGAGACAGGAGGGTCAGACAGATGTGACCAGGAGGGCATAACATATTTCATGTATAATTTTTCAAATTCAGCCACATCGAAGGTGTCAATAAAAGGTTTGCTTCACCTTCCAGGAATAAAGAAATGCTGATAAAACATAACATTTAATGTTTCCAAACAATTTACATTTTACTTGATAAAATTGGATTTTTGGTGTTTTCCATATTGAGAAGCAAAACTGCTATGTACAATTTGACAACGGTCTAGTGCAGGACCATATTAATGCAGACTTGAAATAAATATGCAGGATTTCAGTCCCTCTTTGTTTCACAGATTTTTATTCTGCTGCCAGACAAAAAACACCATTTGACGTGTAGTTATCTGAACGAACGCGAGTCACTCTGTCAGGCAAAAATGTATAGCCTGAAGTTAGACCTGAGTGCAAGATACCTATCAGTAAAACCTCATGTCATCTCTGGAAATCAAGAGCCATTTGAAGTGATCATTTTCATCATCTCTTTTTGCCATTTTATGTCATTTTCATATCATCAAAGAACACCAAACACTATGATTCCATCCATTCATTTTTAAGGGGTCGATAGCTGAGGTGTTACAATCTAGGGATTGTCATTTGAATTATATGTTGACCATTTAGAGAGTTTGTTCTCCATGCGACAAACATACCGGTGAAATAAAGTTTGCAGGTCAGAGCCCAGGGTCACCCAGCGTCCCTGCAGGAATTAGGGGTAAGGGCCTTGCTCAAGAACCCAACAGTGTCACCAAGGGTATTGAACCAGCGACCTTCCGATCACAGGCACATTTAGAAAGTCTGTTTAGTCAAAGGTGCTGTGATTGTCAGTATTCGGCTGACGGGCTGGAGTCTGGCCATGGTGTCCCCTGCCTTGTGTCCTACGCTGCATGGGATAGGCTCCAGGTAACTATCAACAAGGTGGGGTACACCCTGGACGGGATTCCAGTCCATCACAGCGCCTGAGGTGGGGGCACCCTAGACGGGATGCCAGTCCATCACAGGGCCTGAGGTGGGGGACACCCTAGACAGGATGCCAGTCCATCACAGGGCATGAGGTGGGGGACACCCTAGACGGGATGCCAGTCCATCACAGGTCCTGAGGTGGGGGATACCCTAGACGGGATGCCAGTCCATCACAGCGCCTGAGGTGGGGGACACCCTAGACGGGATGCCAGTCCATCACAGGGCCTGAGGTGGGGGACACCCTGGACGGGATTCCATTCCATCACAGGTCAACACTATTTAAATGTAATTAAATTTAAGAATGCACAGAAAGACATATAATATATGTGACACTATGGGATGGCTGCAGAAGAAAGGTATTGCCTGGGCTGGATGGAAGTGGATCTTTATTACATGAGCATTGATAATGACATGGAAGTGCTCTTTGCTCAGAGCTCAGCCTTATTGCTCCTGGAGACTTTGCCGTCCTCTTTTGGCTCCTGGAGTCTTGGTTTAGCTGTTTCCCCAGGTTTATCTTTCTGTCCTGCATTGTCTGATGTAGCCTTCATTGCATGTTTCTGTTTTGTAATCTATTTATCTGGTTTTCATTCTAACCTCATCGCCCTGGTTCCCATTCCCAATCATCCACCAAACATCCATTCTTGAGTCCTTCACCTTGTTAGATACATCCAAAGTCACCAGCAACCCCAAGTCTTGGCAGTTATCTGTTTCCTAAATAGTTCATCCTGATGGACTCTGGGATCATCAGGCAGACACCTTCAGAGGGTGGGTGGGTGCAGAGGTCCACATGCTTAATGTCTGTCCAGTCTTATAGCAATAAAACCATGTTCAGCAAACCTTCCAGTCCATGAAGCAGTA
Organism: Gnathonemus echidnorhynchus; assembly: GCA_026776725.1. Lineage (NCBI taxonomy): Eukaryota > Metazoa > Chordata > Actinopteri > Osteoglossiformes > Mormyridae > Gnathonemus > Gnathonemus echidnorhynchus. The sequence continues at coordinate 12,162,730 of JAODJU010000130.1, forward strand.
TAAGAACTTGGCTGGTCAATAAATGGTTAAATCTTAACAGAGCCCTTGCATTATGTGCCTTTGAACTAACTTGAAAGGTAATTTTAACTTTCTTAAATTTTCCCTCAAATCCAAGCTTCCCTGCAGCTGGTAACTAATTGCGGATCAATACCAAATAAATATCCCTGCTCATGAACCTCTGTGCTGTATTTAGTAAACGATTAACATACTTTTTGGAGATTTAAAAAATGCAAAGTACTCATTAACCCTTCACAGACAAAGCTGGATCTCCCTCATCAAAAACTCCTGCCTCCTGGCCTCAGCCGCCTTCACTGCAGACGGATTTGAATACACATACATTTGAGCTGTTCATGCAGCGTATGTCACAACTGTAAATTCTTTTCTGGCATAAGACTGGAGTCGAGACAGGGTGTAATGCGTTTCAGTATTAATTATTTGTGCTTTTTGGGCTGACGAATTGCTCTGGTTTTGAAAATTTAAGCTGTTGCAGCAATTTTAAGTTTGTCTCTACGAATCAAAATAGCAAACAAAGGACCTGTCAGTTACCCAGTTAGATGTCTGTGGGATTCTGGGTAACCTGAGCTTGCTTGCATTAGCTAGCTGGAAACAAAGCCTTTTTATGTAATGAATTGTATGTCAGCAATTTTAAACTGATTGCAAAATATATTGCAAAATTAACAAAAAACAATCAAAGAAATCAATTATAAGTTGAACTTCTAACATTATATATTATTATGTTTAGAGAGACCGAGGTTCTTCCTGATTACTGGCTTCAGCTACATTTTCTGTTTTATTTTTGAGCGGAGCCTAATGGAGCTGCCCGTGTCACTGTGACCTGTAACAGCTTCATCGAAAAAAATATTGTCTGAGACCCGTTTGGGCAAAAGGCCATTCATATATATGTATATATCGATCACCTCACAAGTTCTGCTTTCAGCCTGCGTTTCCTAAATAGACAGGCTAAAATAAGCCGGCCGATTTATGACGGCACCTTAAATGTCGCTCTCCATTAGAGGAAATGGAAGGGGTCGTGACTGCAGCTGCTCACTATGCTTAATAACCTTCAGAAGAAAAAGGAGTATTTACTGAGCTTATTAATATCTGAGTCTGCAGCCCATTTGACCACAGTAATACAGCCCAACCAATAGTCACTGACCACTTCTTTGACATTTCATTCATTAAATTTATATATGAAGTGTCAGAGTAAGTCAGTAGTCTCCCATTATGTGACTCTGCTGTTTTCAGTTCTTCCTGTACCTCAGTTCAGTAGTTGCCATTGACAGTTAAGGCCGAATGTGTTTCTGAGAAGGAAAAACCGTGCAGTACCTCTCAGGGCTTTGACAACAGGCAATTTCTGTAATTCAAGGTGAAATGTCTTTATACAGTAGGGCTATTAAATGTGATTCTGGGAGACCACTACGTCCAACCACAAACCTGACCATGACTTTGAAAACCACGTATTGCTAAATGCTAAGATCTCCACTTTCAGGAGAGCCTGTGTACACTTATAGCCTTCTGAATGTTATGTGGAGCAGATCTCTCTACGTTATATCGCTTTGTCTTGGCAGATGGGGGGGCAGCGTCTTTGGATTTGACATTGAACTAGTGGACCGGCTTACACTGGCGCACTCCTCAAGGTCACCTCTGCCGCAACTCCCGCAGAAATGGACCATCCCTTCATTAGACAGGGACAGAGGAGATTATATGTGAAATCAATGTCTCCCGATGAGCACTTGATCTTCCGCTTTCACGGCTGAGTGACACAGGATACAATGGCAGGATTAAATTGAAGGAGTCCCTTGAACTTAAGGGCCAGAGAAGAGTGTTTTCCTAATATTCAAGGAAATACAGGGAAAACAAGGGCCAGCGTCCATAAAAACATTCCACTGCTGCCAGATGTGGCAACACTTTCGCAATCTCAACACTTTCGCAATCAAGTGAATTACAGCCTTCTTTTCAAATGTGTGCATTAAGCCAGTTAATTAATAAGTAAACACTTTTATCCAATATGGGCCTTTGAAGATTTTGCCATGATTTCTTTAGAAAACCCAAAATTTGACAGCACAGTAAGCCATAAAAGTTTATTGCCCAAAGCAATATATATTTTTTTTATTTCTCAGAAGGAAAACTGGATATCCCATTTTAATTCAGTAAAGTATCTTTGCGATATGAATTATTTCTCTTAAAACCGGATATATAAGAAGCATAGAAATAAGATCAGAAAAGGGCCATCCATGAATCAGAAATGAAATAATTGAGATTTTAGACTCATGATTCATGATCAATGGTTGCCAGGAGAAGGACTTGAAGTCTTATAGCAATTTACTTTGAAGATGCTGAGATATACTCAGGGTAGGGATAAGACCACCTCATGACCCAAGACCTATTTTTCACGTCCAGTTGAGAAGTACGAGTCAAAGCACAGTCTTATCATTGTATTTTTCTGATCTTGTGCTCACCTAGGCAACCCAGAATAGAAAAAAACATACCTTACTGCATTTTTCTGTCTCCTCTGCCAATGGCAGAAAAGAAAAAGTTAAAAAGCAGCATTTCATATTATACAGATTAGTTTGTGAAAGTGTATCAAACCACAGTGTTATGATTATGCACTGGATAGAGGGTATTTGTAAGAAGTGTTCATTTTTAGTGGATAATATTACTAAATCTCGTTTTATGTAGTATGGGGTTTTGGAAATGTTCACTTTTGTGGTGGACGTCACCCCGTTGGCAGGAACTGTAAGGAAGCTTATGGGCTTTCTGTAGCTCTCCTCCCACCCAAATGCTATTTCTGCCTTTTTTAATAAATTCCCAAGGATCCTCCTGTTCCTTCTTGTTGTGGCGTCCCAGCGGAAGCAGGCCTTCCCTGACACACAGGCACATGCACACACACACGCACGCAAACACACACGCACTTGCACGTTTCAAATCCCCTGCCGTTTACTTACCCCTGGGCAAATATCACTTCTGCGCTCATCGCGATGCAATTCCACGTTAAAAAAATCATACGAAATGAGAGGGGCGCGTGGCGGCTGCGCTGGGACGTGGCTGCGCACATCTGCGGCCTGTGATAGCGCAGGCTAATCAGAAAGATAAATGTCACATTTGTCGCGTTTGGGCGGGGGCTGCTCTGATCCCTGGGAGCTGGGCTGTACGGAAAGAGCTGCCCCCTGTCACCCGGAGGTGAAGGCCCCCACAATTAACCCCTTTATTACTCGGCACCGCGAGAGGGCTGCAGCCACACTCTCCCCGGGGAGACGCTAACTATGAGCGCTAAAGCTAAATCATTACATTAGGAAGAGCAGACACTGGACCCGGGGAGCGAGGATCCCGGTCATGCCTGATACTTCATCATTATTCAGGCTCATTGTCTCTGTGTCGTGTGACATGGGAAGTGGTGAGTGAGTGCTCAGGGGTCTCTTGCAGAAAAATCAGGGCAGAAAGGAATTAAGGATTTTTATAGAAATGTTTTTCGCTTTCATTGTTATACATGCGGATCGTGGTGATTGTGCAGTGGGCAGTGACTGTGCAGTGGGCAGTGACTGTGCAGTGGGCAGTGACCGTGCAGTGGGCAGTGACCGTCTGCTGTCATGCCCCCCACATGCTTCGGCAGATTCGTCAGGTTTGTGCATGTCCTCTCATAATAACCTTCACTGCTAATGCCCCCGAGGCCAGATGGGGGGGGGGGGGTGCAGGTGTTCCCCTCTGTCGCCTTCTGGAGCATTTGGAGCACAGACACAGGCACACTGACATGCATATACACACAGAAACACACACACACACAGACATGCACACACGCACACACAAAGACGCACAGAAATAAAAACAGACACAGACACACACACACACATTATGCACATGTGTAAACACATATGTGTACACGCTTCCAGGCACACCCACATGGATGACACGCTCCAGGACTCCATCACGTGTATATGCAGACTCTCGGGGGGGACACAGCAAGAAACTGCAAAAACAGCAAATAAAAATTTAAATGTAGACATAACATTGCTTACTCCAAAATGCTTAGTCAAAATCATAATAAAGAAGCAAACCTGCACATGTAACTCAAGATATAAATACAAAAAACAGCCTAAAGGAAAAGCATGAGTCACCCTTTGTGTTTCTGTTAATTTTCATGTGGCCCTAGTGTCTTGATAACATCACAGCATTTCATTTCATCATGCTACTTCAAGGACTTATCCCTCTGTGTTGTATGATCTGCTCATAAGATCAGACAGACAGACAGACAGACAGACAGATAGACAGATAGATAGATAGATAGATGGATAGATGGATAGATGGATGGATGGATGGATGGATGGATGGATGGATGCTTTAGGAAAATTTACAATAGCACCACAACCGGTGGTGGACGAAGCACTCACACAAATACACAGGCAAAAATGTACTCTAGTAAAAGCTGAAGTACCTAACTGGCCTTTTCATTCACGTAAATATATGTAAGTACTTGCTTGTAAATATAGTTAAAGTATTACCGTAAAAGACCTTGAATGTAGTCCCTGATGCAATAACATAATACGGCAGTAAGTCTGCCTACTATACGTATGTTTTGTTAAATACAAATGCTCAGGGATGATGTTGCTGTGTTTTCCGATTGGAACATTTAAAACATAAAATGCTAATTTATAATAAGAGCTTCAGAAATGTAATTTTCCATTGTGTCTGAATTTACATTTGCATAATTAACAATCTACAATGATTAATGCTGATAAGCTCATCTTGTTCTCAGCCATAGTTTAGCAATAGTTCTAGCACTGATATACTAAGTGTCCATATAGCTAAATCTACTTAAGTAAACTACAGATATGTGGAAAATGTACCCAAGTCCACAAATGAAGCAATTGTACTTTGTAACTTTCCATCACTGACTACAACACACATATTTAGTCAGCAGAGTGAATGATCAGTGAGATGTGCTGTAAGCATTTCCATCCTGACAGCAGGTCGCCCACTCCTGACACATGGTGACTCGTTGTAGAGTCCAATGGTCAAAGGTAGCACACCAGTAATAGGCCTGCCAATAATGCATTTCCCAGTGAATGTAATCCCTCTACTGGATTTAGAAATGAAGAATGGAGGCAGAAAATGCCAATGAGTATACAACAATTGCTATACCTTTAGTAGATAATTGAAATGTCCCAGACCAAAAAAACCCATAGTTTCTGAAATAATGCTCTCTTACACTATTACTGTACACTGGGGGCAGCATGTTAGGGGAGGGAGGGTCTGGCTCAGCGGGCTAAGCCCCTGTCTCTGTGATCATAAGGTCATTAATTCATGCCCCAGCAGCAGCAGAAAAGTCACATGTCCAAGGGCCCTTGAGTAAGGCCCTTAACCCCCAGTTCCATGGGCATCATTGCAGGTGGCTGCCCTTCACTGCCAAGCTCGCTCTCACATACATGTGTGTCATGGAGAGCAAGGTGGGGTAAGTGAAATGAGAATTTCCCCATGGGGATCAATAAAGTGTTATTATTATAATTATTAATATTATTATTATTAGATGCAGATAGATGCAGTAAACAGTATCACGATGTCTGCTATGATCTCTCAGACAAATGTACTCTAATTACTACTAATAATAATAATTTAATTAATAATAATAATAATAATAAGAGTACATTGGTCTGAGACGTCATAGCAGACACTGTGACACTGTTTACTGCATCTCTAATTAGATTCCATGTATCACATAACACGCCTGCGTAATAATAGGATTTCCTGTACCACCCATCGGTGTCATATGAACAACCTTATTGACTAATACTAGAATATAAACATTCCTTAGCATGGCTGAATGGTTAGCATGGCAAGTATTCTAATAGTCACTTATCGAATGTGTGCATATTTAAAAATGATATAGTCAGGGATCAAATGTGTTTGTATTGCAACTATAGAGTACATGGGAAAATAGAAAAATAGAAAATATAGTGTATGAAGCTCTCTCTCTCTTTCCCCATCTATACCTCCTGCATCTTCTGATATATTAGCTTCTGTCCCTATAAACACACACGTATTTATACTGCAAGAATTGCCTTTCAGTTTAAGATATGGTTTTCAATACAAGTAATTGTGTCATTACTTTTGGTTTGGTACCTGTAGTACACGTTAAGGAGAATTCACTTTGGCCCTGTAATGGTACGTGTATTTTTATTAGCACAATGGACAAGATTCAGTTATATATCTACTCATCCAATCATTTAATTGTTGATTGTGAGTAGTGGAACGTGATTTACACACTTCTTATTTTTTATATTTATGTTATATTTGCAGTTAAACAGACAAGGCACGAACATAATATATAACTAACCAAAATCATATTCACAAACCATACATGTGTTTGCAGAAAAATGAAATGTGTCAGAACCATTGCTGAGCCCCAGGCTCATTTTATGTCTTTGATTTCCAAAATGGCGGCAGGCAGGGAATCTTCAGAGGAGACTGGCAGAGCCATAGGAGGAGCGGAGAAAATCAACAGCAAACTGACATCAAAGTGAGGGCCAGCAGGAAAAGACACGAAATAAAGCCATTTCCCTCGGAGAGAGACCCACGTTTACAGTATGTGATTTGATTTGGTGCTGCGTAAATAGGCCCGGCGAGATTAACTGGGGCTCATGTGGAGAGTTGATCTGTATACACAGGCGTGTGATATGACCTGCGATGGAGAGCCGGGGTGAGCAGGTTTGGGGGAGCTGGGGAGGAGGGGAGGGGATGGGGGTGGCAATATGACTGGAGACAAAAGCAGAGGCGTGCTTGTTGAGGAGGACAGCCAAGAGCGGCTGAGGGGTGTGGTGAGATTACAACAACAGAGACGCGTCTCGCTTTGGCAGAGAGCTCAAGACCCAGGTGAAACTTGGGGGCAGTGTGTTGCTCAGCAGGACACAATGCAGTGCCTGTGGTCAGAATGTCACTGGTTCAAATCCCATGGCCAGCAGTGTGATCTCACCATTAAGACCTTTAAGACCAATCGCTAAAGGGAGTGGCTGACCCTGCTTTCTCAACTCTACGTCACTCTGGATGAAAGTGTCTGCATCGCCTCCTCTATAGGTGACACCCTTAAGTCCCCTCTATTCCTCAATTTAATCATTACCAACTCCCAAAAATGACACTCGGTGTGTTAACTAATTTTCAGCACACAGGGGGCAGTATTGAGCTTGGGTCCCCATAAAAGGCTGCCAAAGCCATGCTTGTTCATCACTGAAGGCTGGCGGAGGCGGGGCTACTTGTTTGCAGTAATGCTTAAGGTGGCGCCTGCCCCGGTGTGAGAGGCCGGCCTGCGGAGGTCATGTTTGATTCGATTTGCCTGTGTTTTAGGGAGCGATCAGAGCCATCACACTGACAGCAGGAGGCCGAAATGAGGAGCTAAAGGTAGCATCTGTGCGGTGTGGTCATGGAGGAAGGCTCAGCATGAAGCCTCAGCTCACACTGCGGCTGGGAATCGGCCTGGGAAACACCTCCCTTTATGATAACGGGTATTACCTCCATGCCATTATGACCTCACAGGGAGGCCGCTTCGACATCAACAGGAGAGCTATAATCAGTTTCAGATTAACCGTCGTGAGCTCTCTCTGTTTGGCTTACAATCATCAGGCAGTGCAGTAAACAGGGAGAGAATTACTTGAGTAAATTTCAGGCAGATATCAAAGTTGGCAGTAGTGCTGTTATGCTTAATCATCAAGGTGCTTCCTGCTGCAATAATTCAGCCCTTCCAAAGACACGATGCACAACACATGTCAGTGCACTTCTAAGAAATAGCAGATTACCCAACCGTGCATTTTCAATACCTGCTTGTATTATGCAAGGGGATTTGAGCCTGTCCGCTGAGGCTACAGGTGCAAGACAAGGAATAACCCAGGACAGGGGCACTCATGCACCATTCAGCAACTCTGACTAAGCTTTGCATATTTTTGGACTGTGGGGGGGGGAAACCAGAGAACTCCAGGGAAACCCCATAATGAAACAGGGAGGACATGCAAACTCCACAGTATAGGGCTGTCACGATCACGTTTATTAAACATAAGGATACACTGAATTTATACTGATCACTAACTTTTGGGCGTCACAATACTCATCTCATTAAAATTTCAGGCACACAAACTGCTTGCCATACTGTGGGCGTAAGTACATGTCTGCAAAGTACCGAAAAGCCGGCGTCCTGACAAATGTTTCACCCATCATCTAAAGCCCTGGTGATTATTGAGCATGAGCCACATAATCGTGATGACATCGTGACAGTCCTGCTCCATACATGTAGAGCTCCTGCAGCACAGTTGAGCTGACTCCTTGTACTTGTAACAGATGTCGAAATCTTCAAGACAGAGCAACACACCTGAGAGGACCTCTGGCCCATGTCACACAGCGGGGTCACAGCAGACACATGGTCCTTCTCTCTGCCTAAATACTGTTGCATTGTAGGGATTTGCTGTGGATCATATTATTTTACCAAAGAATTTACTTGGGAGTTTGACAGCATCCACTCTTTCTGTTCCAAAAAGATTTTCCAAATCTGCACCTTCCCTTGCATAAAAGTATGCGCACAGTATTCTATTTTAATTCATTCATTAAATTATTCATTAAATTCATTAATACATTCATTCATAGTAACTTGCATAGCTCTCATTTGTAGAGCTGGGCCGTTTTACAGTCATAAGAGTTTTACCCTTTATGACTGACTCAGCCAGTTGTTGATGATATTTTGCAATTATAGAAATCAAACAATTGTCCAAACTGATGAGGGGTGTCATAGGCTTTCCAGAACATTCTAAGAAAGCATTTCAATGACACTGCAGGGCAAGTTTTATTTTTCAAGTTCCTAGCCGGCATCTAAAACTTAATGACTTGGCAGTGAACAACTCAGATACTTTATGCTGTTGGTCTGTCTGGAAGAAGTGCAGTCAAATAGAAACTTACATTAGCAAAAAAGAAAACAGTAATGAATGGTAGTTTATATTATATTTATCAAAAAAAACCTCAAAGAAGCCTTCTTTCCCTTAAGAGGGAAGACTGTGAAAATGACTGTGCCCCCGAAAGGCACTGCACCCCCTCAGATACGCCTAAATTTGACACCCCACAGCACTCTGTCCTGATGATCCACAATCACTGCTCATGGGGCTGAATAATTCATGAGGAATCAAAGAGAGAGCAGACCTCAGTAGCTCTGATGCCAAGCATCACCGCCTTCAAAAATACCCGCTTAAAAAAAGAAAACAGTTTGCACACAGGAGCCCGAAGAGCTGCTTAGATCAGCATGGGAGTTGGCAAAATGAAGCACAGTGGCCTGTAGTCTACCATGAAATAATGTCCAACACCCACCGAGTATGCATTCATTTATTCCCTGCATTCATTTATTTTTTCGTGAGCTACCTGAAGTCCCTGTAGGTGCGTAACGGTGGAGTGATTATGAGAAATGTACAAATGTGTGTGTGTGTGTGTGTGTGTGTGGGAGGGGGGGGGGATATCTCCCCCAGCTCCCTTTTGGTTCTGCCCCGCTCTGTTCCTCATCAGTAGTTGCTCGGTGGGTTATCCAAGCCCAGTGGCATGAGCACTTTATGATTCAAGTGTTCCTCTACAGCTGCGCAGATACCTAGCGAATTTAACCAAACTGCTATTAAGGGGTTCTAGGTGCCATGGACGCCTCAAGAGATCTTTCTAGAATTTCCGTTGGCTCCTGGTCTAGCCACTCACCCCTTATTTATAAACACCGTGAGTCATATGCAGTTATGAAACAGATGTGCGGCCTATGCATTCTCACACTGTGACAGCTTCCCCTGTTGTTGTTGCCATGGCATCGCCGTGGTTTTTTTTTTTTTTTTTTTGCTCTATCCTCTCCCGATTTCACGGAGCATCTTCTGAAGGGGCTCGGGACAGCGATCCAGTCAGCCGGAAAAACGGGGAAGGAGACAGAAGCGATGTGGCCGGGGTCCAGCCCGGCTTTCACTCCTCAAATTTCAAATAAGAGTCCCCCCACCCTCTTGGCTTTCATTACCCTCAAGCTAAACAAGGGGGGGGGGAGGTGTGGCAGGATTTGGAGAAGAATTGGGGCAGATAGATGGTGAAAAGCGTGACAGCTGGAGAGAGCCCTCCACGTTGTTTTTCTCTTACTCCTCTCTCCCTCCCTCTATCCCTCCCTCCCTCCCTTTCTCTTTATTTCCCTCTTTAGGCCCCTGCTGGTGGCTGCAGCCATCTCCTCCCTACTGACTCTGAGTATTGTCAACGCCGCCAGTGACAGCGATATAGTGACGTTGCTGCAATTTCAACCTTTATTTTTGGTGTAAAATTAATGTCCTTTTATCAGAGTTTTATATATAAGCAGCCACTAGACAAATGCTACTGAAATGACCAGAACAAACCAAATGTAGTTATAATTTACTTGGACTGGTACTAATTAATAAAAATCAGTCAGTCTTGCTACAATTCACGATATCGCAAATATATTCTAACACGATTGATATATTAGTACCCAAATAGTACCCAAGTCCAATACAATGCGGACCGCATTCGTATTTTCATTCGGAAAGAGAAACACTATGCAAAGTACAACGCAATATGGTCATAGCCAGAAACACTACCTGCACGGTATGCAGCTATCTTGTTTGGTGTTCAGTCTGCAAAACAAATTACCTGTACTTGTTGAACATTGGAAGTAATAATATAAAAAAAGAAAAACAGCTATCCAAGTGACCGGTAGTGATGTCCGATTCCTTCTCAATCAGTTCTCTTCAGAGTTATCGGTCGAACCAGTTTTCAAATCTAAAAGAAGCTAACTTTTGTATATCCACACATTGCACAGGTTACATTCTATAAGTGTCTTGTAAATGTCTTGTGTAAGATATTACACACACACATATATATATATATATCAATCCATCCATTTTCCAAGCCGCTTATCCGATCGGGTCGCAGGGGGTCCGGAGCCTATCCCGGAAGCAACGGGCACGA
>JAODJU010000130.1:12192268-12203022 GCA_026776725.1 Gnathonemus echidnorhynchus
ATACTGCTAAGATAGGTGAAGCTGTCTACCTCTTCCAGCGCCTCACCTTCAACTTTAATGGGTGTATCATTGGGTGCATTTATCTTGAACACCTTGCTCTTCTTTCTGTTAATGTGGAGACCCAGGCAAGCTGAGTTTTCCACAACCATGTTGGTCTTTACCTGCATCTGTTGTTGAATGTGAGAAAGAAGAGCCAGATCATCTGCAAAGTCTAGGTCATCCAGCTGTTTTGGATTTAAGGTACCTCAGTTTAAATGGTCTTTATCTCCGTTCACTTACAATTAGCCCGAATTACCGTAAATCCGACAAATAATCCGACTAATCATGAAATCCAATTCTAGCCCGGTTAATTGTCATTGTTAGCAATATCAGTTAACACATTACGTGCGGTGCTTCATGTATAAAATTCTGTAGCAACACGTCCACAGATAAGTTGGACTGTATAGTGTGTACGACTGATTTAATGAGCCACAAATGAGAAGTAGTGCTTAAACAGTATAAAACTACAACTTTCCCTTCTGTTGATAAAGTGCGCAGCCATCTTGGATCTCTCGGGATCCTCTGTGCTGCTCCGAGATATTTCTCAGATCTCCGAGAAACGAGGCTTCAAAACTCTGGAAACCGACTCGGAATACGAGTTCTGAGGGCAAATGGAACACACCAAAACTGCCCGAAATGGGTTGACAGACATTTCAGGGATTTTGAGTTATTCTGCGCTGCAGATGGGTTAATTGCGTTAAAAATTTAAATCAGATTAATCATGAGGATGGATTAAGCCACATTAACAAGTTAATTTTGACAGCCCTAATATATATATATACCTCACACAGTGGTACCTCAGTTCTCGAACTCATTAGAACTCGAATTTCTTAGAAGTCGAACCGACCAGTTCGGAAAAAAATTACCTAGTACTCGATCAGAAGTCAAACCGTGAACGCCAACCTAAGATAACTTGTACGCGCGGGGAAATCACGCGGCATGTCTCTCTGTGGAAAAAAAGGTTCACGTTTCAGTCTCAGCCTCGCATTCGCTGTGATAGCATCATGCATGTTTACACAAGCTGACTACATATATTTAGATAGTAAAAATACATTTAGACAATGATAGACAGTAGCAGAAATTTTTATTATATAATAAAATGCATTTTAAAATAAAGATTTCTTATTAATTGTTTTAATATTAATAATAAACCATTAATACAATTAATTATAATAATATTTTCGTGCCGAACGGGGACAGAATGGAAACAAAGGCGCAGACGTCAGGGTATCATGGAATACGGGGTTTAATTACAGGTAAGGCAGGGAAAACGCAGACGGACAATACAATGACTGGACTGGGGAAACAAACTGAAACGCGGACAAAATACAGAGGACTAATGACAGCAACCAGAAACAGCTGATCACACGGGGATTCCACACGGGGTTAACGAGGGGGTTAACTTTACACATTGTTTGGACACATTTATTTTCTTACTTTACAAATTACTCTTTTGATAAATGTCCTTAGATGTGTTTAGTACAGTGTATGCTCTTCTTGTTTTATCCGGTTCATTTTGTGTTTAAATGCTTAAAAAAAAAAAAAAACATATTTAGGTGTAATTTTTTGGGGCTGGGATGAATGGATTAAGTTCGAGCATGTGTGTCCGTGTGTGTATGTGCTCTTTGGACATGTTTTCCTGTCTGTGGTTAAATAGTTCCACTTTTGTAAACATGGTGTATGCATGTTACTGTATGTATCTGAGAGATACGTAGGGTAGTCATTAAACATTTAACCGTAGATTGGAAAACATGTCCAAAGAGCACATTGTGAGACACAAGGGCTCTAAGTGATAATCGTAGGGTTGGTACCAGTTTTTTAAAATTTGTAGAAAGGGTCAAAGTATTATGTTTATTTTCTTCACTTCTCAATCGAAATTCTCCATATTTTTGAATCTATAAAACAGAAGTTACTATACGTTTTGTCCTAAAATCACATTCATTACTTCTGGGCAAGGTGAGTTTTTCCAAAACTATACGGAGGACCTACCTCATCATCAATGATTAGTGCTGAGGCATTTAGGTCTACAGAGAATCTTAAAGAAATGTCCTCACATTCCCACCCTCTCTGCTGCTTTGCTATATCAGGGCCATATTATTGCATGTAACATGCTGTGATCGCTCCTTTCCCTACTGCAGGCATGAGCACAGTACCAGAAGTGCTGATCGCAAGTCACTGTGGCATGAAGGTCTTTGGCCTCTCCCTCATCACCAATAAAGTGGCCATAAACTACGAGGACCAGCAGGTAGTTACACAAGAGGAAGTGCTTGCAGTCAGCAGGAAGAAGTCCCACACTCTGCAGACAATCATCATAGAGCTGGTGGCTCATTTGGGCAGCACCACAGCCTAATGAAATGAAATGCAGTCAAATGAAGCTTCATTTGCCATCTGTAGGAGTATGCGAACAGGTACACTAGAGTGTGTTTTGTCACATATCCCATCATGCTCTCCTTATTTAATGATGTACACACACTTATAGAGGTGAGAGTGAAGCTTGGGGTCTGCCCACAGGGTCCGGGGGATAAAGGCCTAGTTCAAGGGCCCAGCGGCAATATGGCTATTCTGCAGGGCGCTGCATACCTGAGCTGAAAAATCAGCTGATGAATGTCGCATTTTAATAATTTGCTCCTTAACTTTGACTTTTAGTCTAAATGAATAACTGAGTTTTGATTTTATTGCCTTAGATATCTTTTTTTCTGAGGTTTACTTTATGTTGAAAGGTTGAAAAAGAAAGTAGATCTTGTGTCACCACCTGATGAAATTCTGTAATCAGGGTCCAGTTGTCTTGCATGGTTTTGTCTTTGTGTGCCTGTACTGATGCTAAAATGACCATCTTTAATTTTCATTTTCAGTCCCTTTTCTTTAATTCCTCATAATATTGCTGGGATCCAGTACCTACAGTATAACTACTCCAGATTTTGCATCATTATACTGTGTAAACCAGGTCACTTTCTCAAAACTCCTGCTGAAAGAGGAACACAAGGGCATTGCTTTGTATTTACAACATTTTACAATAAGACAAATCGATGTATGTTACATTACCCTTACAGAAAGAAGTTTAACAAACTACGTTAAATTTAATGTTCAAACATGTACTTCACACTTTAATAAAACTCTGTGAAATTTGTATTTTCATACAAATTTATATTTTCATTCGCATGAGTACAGACACTCCTCACTTAATGACTGAGTTCCGGTCCTACGACTAGCTCGTTAAGCCACCCCTTACCAAATATACTGTACTGGTAGTGGGTTTGTGTCAACCATCTTTAGATATTGTTTGTACATTTATATCAAATTGCATATTTATAAATGTTTATACAGTAGTGAACTGTATACTGTAATAAACAGAATAGAGGAAATCAGATGTAATATACATTGCACAATAAAGTATGAATTATAGGTGAAATATGTAGTCTTGGAGATTGCGAACACTAGTATAGTGAATACTGAGTGACTGCAGGAATGAGACTGAGACTGAGAAAGGTGATGTGAGATGAGATGCTTGATGCTGAGATGCCACGCTCCCATTTCCACGACCAAGTTCTCGTACAGTGTACAGTACCGACCGGTTGGAGAGCTGATCATAAGTCCAGGTGGTCGTTAAGCAGGTAGATCCTTAAATGAGGAGCATCTGTATAAAGATTAAATCAACATGAATGAACTCTTTGTCATTTGCTATTTGGGGAAATCTTCAGTAATTTCCCACGTGTTAGATATCCCCAAAGCCACACACATCTTGTTAACGACAGCTTAGAGCCAAAGACAAAGGTCATAGTTCCAGATAGACAAAAACCCCTCAGTACAGGGAATTAATTAGGTGCAGTACCAGTGTGGGTCATCAGGTGACTACGCTGATCTGTGGTAATTATCTTTGCCTGTCCCTTATTAAGAATCCCCAGTATAATGTGACTTATTGTGATCCAAAACCTCTTCCTTATTACTTTTCTATGCAGTATTTACTAAAAGTCGACACATTGTTTGTTGCAAAATATCCCCTGAAATGGGAAGGTAGACTGTCATTTAGCATTCAGCTCTCTCTATGTAAAGGATACCAAAGTACTCCCCAAAATGGGAAGGTAAACTGTTATTTAGCATTAAACTGTCTCTATGTAATACCAAAGTACTCCCCAAACCAAAGTACTCTACACTTTGTGAGAGATTCTTCTGATTGTTTGCTGAACTATAGGGCAAAGGTCTGTAACAGGCAGGACAAAATGTTACTGTTAGTCAGTGTGCACTTCTAGGACAGGTTGTGGACTTTCTGTCACCATGCACTGGGTAAGCAACCATCCATGTGAACATGGAGTAGGAGCCACATTAACACTATCAGGGGAGGGAAGCAGTCCAGCTGGAAGGCATGTGATTCCACGGTGATCCCTCATCACCCCCTTTCACTCTTACGCAACGGGAAATCCACAAATAGGGTGACCTGGAAAAGCATTCAGTCCCCAACACTTTCCTCACATTAAAGGGTCTCAAAGTCATGGATTGTGATGCATTAAACTGAAAATGTGTTATTTCCACAGTATGTTATACACAGAATGCCCACAAAATGAAATAAAAAAACAACAAAATAATAAACATTAAAAAAACCAGCATGTTATTATTAAGTACTCATCTCCTGAGGTCAGTACTTGGCTGAACCAAGTCTCAATTAGCTTTGCACACTGTGGTGAAGCAATATTTGCCCATTCCTCCTTACAAAATTGCACATGCTGTGTCAAGTTACCTGTGGAACAGTCATAAAAAACAATTTTGAGGTCATGCCATAGATTTTCAGTGAGGTTAAGGTCCGGACATTGACTGGGTCACACAAGGACATTTTTGTCATTTAAAGGCAGTCCTGTGTTGCTTTCACTGTGTGTTTTAGATCTTTATCCTGTTGACGGACAAATCTTCTCCCCAGTTTCAGTTTTTTGGCAGAGGGGCACAGGATTTCATTCAGGACTTTTCATTCAGAGATGATGTTTTTTTTCAGCAAGGGCCTCTTCCTTGCCAGTCTTCCATAAAGGGCCTTTTTATGGAATACCTAAGAGATGGTTGATGCATGAACATCACCTCGCATTGCAGCCACACACTTCTGTAAGTCCTCCAAAGTCAAAGTTGGCTTTATGGTAGCTGCTCTCGTCTGGCCACTCAGTTTAGTGGAGTGGCCCGTTCTAGGCAGAATGGTACTTGTTTCATATATTTTCATCTTTCATATGATGGACTGCACTGAGCTCTGTGGAATCTTTAGTGCTTTTGATATCTTTGTATCCCTCCCCATATACATGCTTCTCTGTAATCATATCCTTGACTTGCTTGGAATGCTCTTGTTCTTCATTTTGAACCACTTCCTGTAAAAGCCTCTAAATTATGATGGGACCTTGCAGAGTGTTATGCCCTGCTTGTCTGATCCTCCCGTGTTCCACGCCCCCTCATCTACTCCGTGTGGAATCCCTGTATTTACCAGCTGTTTCTCCTTGTTGTTGATTAGTCCTATGTATTTAAGTCTGCGTTAGGTATGTTTTCCCCAGTCCGGTCATTGATGTTACTAGCATCATTGCGTGGTTCTGCCTGTTCTCCGTCCTTCATTAAACCTCGTGTTTCCCTGATTCCTGAAGTTCTGCCTCTGCTTACTCGGTCTGTGCCCGTGTATGAAATGACACAGAGAGCGGGTGACCCACTAATTGCTGACCCAGTTGGAATGCATCAACAAATTGTGTGACTTTCTGAGGTAATAGCTTTTGCATGTTCTCCCCGTGTTGTCGTGGGGTTTCCTCTGGGTACTCCGGTTTCCCCCCGCAGTCCAAAGACATGCTGAGGTTGATTGGAGTTCCTAAATTGCCCATAGGTGTGCATGTGTGCGTGACTGGTGCGTGAGTGTGCCCTGCGATGGGCTGGTCCTCCATCCAGGGTTGTTCCCTGGCTTGTGCCCGTTGCTTCTGGGATAGGTTCCAGACCCCCCGCGACCCAGTAGGATAAGCGGGTTGGAAAATGGATGGATGGATTTAAAAGCACATCACTCTAAAATATCTAAAGCAGTAGTTCCCTTTTTAGTCTACATGCCACCTCAGAAAGTATTACACTCTCCTCGTACCCCCATTATGACATCAGCACAGCCCCAAGAATAAGTACGAGGACATGAGCATGGTGTCGGTATCAGTGAACTCCTGATTTTTTGAGTTGTCTTTTGATTTGACATAGTGCTCGAAGCTTTGAAGATCAGAAGGGAAAAATAATGGAATTTAAAGTGTTCAAGGCTAAAAACTTTTTTGAAGAAATATGAAGCACAATCAAACTAATATTTTGAAAATATATATCTAAATCCTTACAAGTTTCAGTGCAAGTTGTACAAATAGAAATTAATTCTTTTAAATTGTGCAGTTCCTATTCCCAAGGTATAGAGTCATCATTGTTAATAAAAAGATTGTTTACTCTTTAAATGTCAGAACTCCTGCATCATAACCATTCATTCCTTTCCAACCATGTATCATATGACCAGTGTCTGAATGCCAGAGGAAGCACAGGAGGGGGGGGGGGGGGGCGTCTCTTACCTTGCTCTGGGTCTGGAGTCCCCCTCAAACCAAGGGGAGAATGGGAGCACCCCTGCGTTTTGGTACAGTCTGCAGTTATGTTCATACCTAAGCCTCCTCAGGATCACCATCCACACCATTATTCCCCAAGGTCAATGGCATATCACAATGTCATTCCCTTTATGGCCAAATGCCACAGACTACTTGTCTGTGGATTTCCCAGAATCCCATAATGCTGTTTGCAGTGCTTACCATAGTCTTCATTGTTGGAGCGGTAAATCAGGAGAATCGGGAGAATTCCGGCCCTGTAGGCCACCTTGGTCGTGGACCAGTGGCGAGTCAGGAAGTGTGATTATCTTAAGATAACTTACTCACTGGGTCTCCTGGGCACCCATTTGCTTTGGGCAGTCCGCCTAACAGCTGGCCTGAGGTGTGACTTTGCCAAGCCAAAACTCAGTTGAGCCTGGTTTTCTCCTGAAAACTAGTTACCTCCCCCAAATATCCTCAGCTTCTTTAAATAGCTGTGGTTAGTGATGGATAGCAGTCTAGCACGAGGGGGGAAATGAAGCCGCAGGACAGCAGTGTTTCAGTCAGAGATTTCATTATTCAAGTATGCAACACTGTGAGGATGACAACACTAAAAAGCCAAACTGGCTACCAGCACAAGCTCGGAACATTTCTTAATTCATTTCACATGCATGGCTACACAAGCTAATTAGCCGAATTACACTCAGCTTCACAATTATACTCAGTTTCAGTAACAGAGGGCCGGCGATTGCCCCGACCAAGACACCTGTCATTGTTCTACACATGTTACTGCGTTTACTGTGTATTTGCCTTCCAGCTGACCTCTGCATCATGTTTCACGTCCATGCTGTGCATGAATGCCGACCATCAGCACCAGATCGGGATCTGCTCCCTGTATAATTTATTCGCTGATGGGAAATGAAAAGAACATACAACTGTGCAGTTGCAGGACAAGTTAGAGCATCTCCAGATATGCAAAAAAAGGGACAACGCTGGGGATAACGGCAAAAGATACACTCGTTAGTATGGGAACAAACCCCCACTGATTTTAATAGATTTAACATAAACATAGGTGAATTTAAAAAAAAAGCATATTAGAGTCAAAACCAGTACTCAATTTAAAAATGCAACATAACATTATTAGATGATATCATATGTTACAAACTGGCTGGCTGATCAGCTGAGGTTATTCACCAACAGACCAAAACATCAATAAATTACTGTTTTATTCTTGACCACTGGATTAAATTATATAAATGTTAGGACCTCCCAGATTCAGTATACAGTAGTGCACAGTTACTACATTTCCCATAGAGCCTCAGGTCCCCTCAGCCAGCATGCTTTAAGCAGCCTGCACTCAGCTGATGGTCAGTATAACAATTAAGGATGCTTTGTGCTGCATTATGAAGGTATGTATAGTGCATTATAAATGATGCCTTTATAGAGCATGCATAATGCATAATACAAGTGACTATAATGTGTTATGGTATTTTTTAATAAATAGTTGTAGCCATGTTAA
This sequence comes from Gnathonemus echidnorhynchus, assembly GCA_026776725.1. NCBI lineage: Eukaryota > Metazoa > Chordata > Actinopteri > Osteoglossiformes > Mormyridae > Gnathonemus > Gnathonemus echidnorhynchus. The sequence goes on from JAODJU010000130.1 coordinate 12,200,372, forward strand.
TAATACTTTATTAATGTATTACAATACATTATGAAGGTATGTATAATGCAATTTAATGACTGCTTTAAGTGATACAAATATTTGGTAAAGCTTTACATTCAGTGAACCTTCATAATGCATTTATAGAACATTCGTAAGCAGCATGCAAGTACACCTTAATCCTAACATCCTTTAACAGTTTAATATACATTAATAACAAACATTACATGATTATACAATTATAATGTTTGTTATTTTTAATCTAATGTTTGTTATTAATATATATTACAGCTGTTAAGAGATGTTAGGATGTTAAGGTATACATACATATTGTTTATGAATATTTTATGAATACTTAATGAATACATTATGGAGGTGCACTGAACTTTTTATGAATACAATATAAAAGCATTATGAAGGTGCAGTTAATGTAAAGTGTTACCCAATATTTTTTCCCAGGAGGGTACTGCGTGGATAATATCGATGTTTTTTGGATTATTAGGGATGCTTTTGCATGGAAAATGTTTAATATATATGCTTCATTACGCACAGGATTACTCTGGAAAATTTTAGTGCACAACACTGCAACTTGATGCCAGGATCAACCAGATTCTCTCGATTACAAAGACATGTGATTCATGTCTGTGTGTTATACCTATCCAAAGTTACGAGCCTGAGATTAATTGGTGCAAAAATCAATGCATTTTGCATTTGTTGGGTTCTCAGGCTTAGCAAACATTTGAATATTAAGGCATTTTGATGAGTGGTCTTGACTGGACATTGACTGGTGTCCTCTATGTCCGACACCGAGACAGGACCGAGTCCAAATAAAGTGGATTCCAAAACAAGACCAAGACCACAAAAAAGTAGTCTAGAAAGCAGTCTTGAGACCAAGACTGGTCTCGAGTACTACAACACTACCATGTGGCAACTTTTTGAGCAATGTTGTCGCACAATGATGCTTCCTATTGATATTGGCCAAAAAAATTCTATTTGAAGGACTTCAAATGGCAGTAGCCAACTTTTCACGATCATCCACATTCAGATGAGTTGAGCATGAGTTGTCTCACCTGCTTTGCAATTGCCTGGCAACATTGCTTAAAAAAATTGCCCAATGTATCACCACCTTAAGTGTAGAAATGCCCCTGATGTGAAATAAATAAGCAAAGGCATAATTTTTATATCAAGCTAATAGCTAGGGATGAAACAGGGTTCCACACTGACATCTGGTGGCCAAATGATGCTAAATAAACCCCCCAATAAATGATATTAAAACAAGTGATAGCTAAAATACAGAAATTTTAATATACATAAATATATAAAATCATAATTTATACATCATAATATTGAACAAATATGCCTTCAGTTTGATGTACTACTGACAGGGCCAGATCTTGGTCCTGTGAGACCCGGGGCCCCTGCCTTTTGGAGGAATGGGTGACATGCAGGTACAGTGCACATATCATGTAAAGGATCTGGATTCTTACAATGTATATGCTGAGGCGCTTGGGGCCCCTGGCAGTTAACTCTCGCTGTATGTGGAAAAGGCCCCAGGGGCCCAATTGTTCAGCTTGAACTCTATATACCAGGGGCCTTGGTGGTTAACTTGTGTTGTATATGTCAAGGGGCCCTGGTGGTCAATTATGGCTAAACATGCAGAGGGCCCTGGTGGTCAAAGCTTACTATATATGCCGAGTGACCTGGTGGTGGTCAGCTTGCACTGCACATGCAGAAGGCCCTGGGAGCCCCTGGTGGTTAACTTGTGCTGAATAGGCTAAGAGGCACTGGGACCCTGATGGCTAATCTGTGCTGTATATGTCCAAAGGCCCTGGTGGTCATCTCTCACTCTATGCAGAGAATCCTGGTTAATTCACTTTGTATATGAGGGTTGTAGTGTTTAGCTTGCACTACAAATTTTGCAACTCACAGCCGCAATCACTAGGTGCAGTGTGCTGCATGACATTCCTAAGGTCATAAAGGCTTCACTCAATAAGGTATGCAAGGTAAAACATTAAGAATGGGCACGGACATGTCTCAAGACTGTTGGTACAAAGGTTTTGTGGACAGATGAAAGTGACTCTTGATGGAGCAGAAGGATGGGCCAGTGGATGGAGACAGGGTGGTGGAGGAGAGATGAAGTGGGCTGCAACTATCACTGATGAACTTGTCAGACCTTTCTGATTTGAAGATGGTGTAAAAATTAATCACAAGATCTACTGCCAAACAGTGAGCTGTAGGAGCAGGTCTGGCATGTTGTGGAATTTTATCCTAGTACAAATGAATATCTTATTCAATTATTTCAAGAAGCAAACATAGTACAAATTAAAAAATGCTTTTATTAGGGCTGTCAAGGTTAATGCCTAGTACTATAAAGTACTGTATAGTGTAATAAACAGAATAGAGGAAATCAGGTGTAATATACATTACTTAGGTTTGCATCTGCTGTTTCCACGACCAAAGTTCTCCTACAGCATACAATACCGGTTAGAGAGCTGATTGTAAGTCCAGGCAGTTGTTAAACAGGTAGGTCGTTAAGTGAAAAGGTTCTGTAATATAATTCTCCAGTAAATGTCAGACATATTAAATATTCTAATACAGGGGTAGCCAATCTTATCCACAAAGGGCCGGTGTGTATGCAGGTTTTTGGGATAACCTGTAGGTCAGCTGTTCAA
>JAODJU010000130.1:12203122-12233322 GCA_026776725.1 Gnathonemus echidnorhynchus
TCATAACGAGCGCTTTCAATTTGGTTTCAACGTCGGGTATCAACGTAGATTCAATGTTTCTTGCTGACGGCATTTCAATGTTGATTCAATCTGATTTTGCTATCTGGGACAGCTGCTAGCAATCGGCACAAATCGATACCCTAGTTAAATCCAAAGCGTACCACAGAGCGGTGCAAAGTATTGTTGCCATGCGAATGTCAGCTACTGAGCGTTTCATTGTCTTTTGTCTTCCCTGCCTGCCTCGTCATACCCTGCTGTCCTACCTGCCCTGCTGCCCTGGTCAACCCTGCCTCCCTGCCTGTTCCCGTCTGTCCCGCTTGCCTGTCCTGCCCGGCCTCCCTGGTCTGCCTTTGTCCTCTCCCCCCTCTCTTCGTCTCCATGTCCCGTCTCTGCCTGTAGGACTGAACTCACCGGCTTTCGACTCTTCGCGCTCAACTCGACTACCCGATTGGATTTCCGTTTTGGCTTTTGGTGAACTTGGCTTACGTTACAATAAACCCTTCTCCCGCATTACGGGGTCTGCCTCCTTTCTGGTGTCTGGGCGTCACAGTGATTTTAGCAGAAGTTTTTAAATGGCTACACGAACACACTTTAACATGCATACTATCATAGTTTTACACCAACATGAACATAATTTAAACATAATTTTCATTGGCTACCTAAGATTGGTTAGGTTTCATAGGTTTCATTCACTGTACAGTACTGTAGGTTCCACCAGAGTTGTGCCTGCAGGTTCCTCAGAGTCAGAAAGGCGCAGCACCAATCAGGGACATTAAAACATCAAACGTTCCCTCAGTGTCATCCATCATGCACTTGGCACTATTTGGACTCAGATCATAAAGAAATAACACCTGGTCCCTGCTGGTTTTGGTGTGAACTTTCAGTGCTGCTTTGGCTGCAGACAAGACCATATGCTCTCTTCTACTGTTCTTAGGCTACGTTCACACTGCAGGCCTTAATGCTCAATTTTGATTTTCTGCTCAGATCGGATTTTTTTGTTTGCCTGTTCACATTACTTTCTTTAATGTGGGCAATATCAGATTTCCATGTGAACGGTTCACTATACTGAACTGACCCGTGGGCACACAAAACAACAAAGACACAACAACGCGCAAAAACAAAGACGTCACTTTATTGATTTGAAAACTGCCCGGTTACGATATGAGCCTTCCAGTTTTGCCCGAACAGATTTATCTCCCCAATTACTTATTAAATCCAGCACCTCACTGTCCCTCCAATGGTCAACTTCTGTGCTCTCCTCCATGTTTGGCACTCTGACGGAGACATATGGTGACTTCCGCCTACGCAGAATTGTGACGAACGTCGATTGAGAGTGACGTAAAAGTCGCATGAATTCAGATTTCACTGTTCAGACTGAGGTCACATTGCAAAAAATCAGACCTGTATCCAATTTATGACCACATACTGAAGTGGCCTAAATCAGAATTGAAAAAATCGGATTCCATGTGACTTATGCTATTTACATTGTCATGAAAAAATGTGATCTGAGTCACATATGAGCAAAAAATCGGATTTGGGCCACATTTATCCTGCAGTGTGAATGTAGCCTCAATCACTAGCATCTTGAAGGTTTTCAACAATATCCATTGGTAAACCAATCAGCAATGTCTAGAGATCCCTTAATGGTGGTAAATGACTCTACCCAGCATCATGTCGTTTAGTAACAGCCCTGAGGTGGAAAGAGGAGGGTGCAAAGGGCACATATGAACCCTCATCCCAGTCTCATGGTTTCTAATCCACAGGGATTAAATCTGTTCCTGTAGTTATTATAGAAGAGGCAGGAAGGATTTGTTCTAATTTTGGTGATTTGAATCATGTGGCACAATTAAGTGAAACTTTCAAAGGCATTTCCCTGCTCAGAAAGGCTTTTAAGATGAGCAAGGATGTGCACAACAGATGCATTGTGTTTCTGATCTTTTCTGCACATTTACAAGAAGAATGCATAGTTTCTACACACTGGGCAAACTCAGCAATGATAGTTGGAATGTTCTTGTACCAAGCCAGTGGAGACATGGAAAAAGGTCAACTCTTCATATTTCTATTTCTCACAATGACCCCACTGGAGCATCAGTTAATAATGTAGATCAGAGGTCACTAACAGGCGGACCGCAGTCCGGGTCTGGACCCAGAAGCTGTCCTATATGGACCCGGACGATAGCCAAAACAGAAAGCTATGATTTAAAACCTGACGGGGTGCTTCTGTTTTAACCGGTGCAGCGTTTGTAGTCTTTTTGGTAGGGGTTTAGCACTAGAACCGCCACTTCCCATGCCGATGAACGTCAAACACATTTGACCGCGAAGCAAGATGTAGTTCAGCTTATACTATGCAGCCCTTTGTCTCTGCTAATGTGCTGTTAGTGTTAAAAGCAGCAGCGAAGCTAACACCCGCAACCAAAAAGCTGTAATGGTCCTAACAGAGTGACTGTTCTGTCCTGAAATAATACAGCTGAAAAGTATTCAATCGCAGTATTTTATATAATATGTTGGATAAATAGACGTAGTTCATTGTTGATTTCATGTTCGTTGAAGTTTCTGCTTTTTAACATACTGTATGTATAAAGTAATGTTATCTGTTATATAAATAAACTCAGGAGAAACAAAAAATGTATGTTTTCATGGCATGACACTCTGGAAATCTTATGGGTAATCTATATCATTCCATTATAAAGCCTAATATTACCTACATCAGAGAAGTATTTACACGATTAAATACAAAAGCAGACAATTTACAAGGTAAGAACTGTTACATGTGTGTGCAGACATCTCAAATTGAAAATCTGTGTCACGTGACAATAAATAATGTCAAAACGTTTTTGAATTGTACTGAATTAATTTGATTTGACAATCAGGTACTGTTTACATGAAATATTGATACGATTAATAGGCTACTTAAATATATATCACACTAAATAGTTAGACATTACGATCTTCCGGACCTTTGCTTCAAGAAATTTTCTCTATCTGGACCTCTTTAAGTTTTAGTTTAATACCCCTGATGTAGATTGTTTCAAATGGAAATAGTTGAATTTTTGAGTGGAAACCCATCCAGCACTACACAGAATCACTGTAACCCACACCAGGTCACATGGCTCAATCCACCAATTAGGGACGTCTTTGAGGTGTTTCTACACAAGCTTAGCCTTGGAAAGGTAATTTTGGGAAAGGCTTGATGTTTACAAGAGCGACGGACCCCATCCAACTGGAAGGGGATCATTAGCATTATCACAAAATGTGCCAAGAAAATTGCCTTCCTGACATTTTGTGGCACCACCCAAGCCTCAGTCGTGTGAACAAACAATATATTAAAGCATTTAAGGCTTTAGCTCATGTCTGGCACCAACCAAGATTCCCTCTGTGGACCGTAAACAGCATTAAGAATAAAAACTAACAATAATATGGGGCCATAATGTAGCAATTATAGTTGCATTAACACTTTGAAAACATTTTAAAGTTCCAAGCAACACTCATTCATGTTCTTTATTCATGTTCTTTAGGAAATAAATCTGTTTAGATCGAAAGGGGTTCCAAAATGCTGACCTGGTCTAGAACCTTACCTCAGGGAGGGGAGGAGGCCAAAAACAAAGGACATTAAAATGTTAATAAAATATCTCTAATATCTCAATCTTCTGCCCCAAGCACACCATAAAAAGAAAGACCATGAAAAAATAAATTCGTAAAAATCAGCAGATACTCACTATGAAGTAGTACTGGGGTAGCCAATCTTATCCGAAAAAGGGCTGGTGTGTATGCAGGTTTTTGGGATAACCTGTAGGTCAACTGTTCAAACCCAGGTGTGAGGACTCTTTCAGCTAATCAGTCCTCTAATTAGTAATCTAATTAGGAAGTTGCAGTGAAAACCCGCATACACACCGGCCCTTTGCGGATAAGATTGGCTACCCCTGTTCTAATATGACATAGGCCTAGTCCACAAAATCCATTCTTTACATTTGTATGAAGCACTACACTAATTCTCTACTGAATATACAGACTTTTACACTTTATTGTATGGCAACTTAGAATAATACTAGTTTGACGGTCTTATTCATTATATAATGCCCTAATTTTCCTCACTTTCCTTTTCTAACCATGCTGAAATCATTGAAATTCTGCTTTTACTATCATACTTTTAATTGTTAAACAATTAATAAAATATGCCTCCTTTGTGTAAATTGTACATTTAGTTGGGGATTCAGTGTATAAATATTGATGATTATAAGTTTTGTTAGGTTATATTAGGTGTGATTAATCACGGAAAACTAAATTAAAATTTTGAATCGACTCAGAGCCATAGTTATGTTACAAATACTATTTTAAAAAATAAACTAATAAAACATCTAAATAGAAAATTAATAAGTCTGTGTAGGTTAAACAAGCACTTAAAGCACTTAAATCCTATTTAACAAATCTACTTGAGTTCTTTGAGAAAGCTACAAGGGAAATTGATCACAAAAAGGCCTACGATGTGATCTGCTTAGATTTCCAGAAGGCCTTTGATGTTGTCCCCCAGAAACGGCTCCTGCTTAAGCTCAAAGCTGCAGGGATTTTAGGAACTGTAGCAGCTTGGATTGAAAACTGGTTAACAGACAGGAAGCAGCGAGTAGTTATTAGAGGCACAATGTCAGAGTGGGCCTGCGTTCGTAGTGGGGTACCGCAGGGTTCAATTATAGGACCACTATTGTTTCTAATTTACATTAACAATATTGACACCATTATATACAGTAAACTGGTTAAATTTGCATACAACACCAAGGTGGGTGCTGTAGCAGATACTGATCTAACAGCACAGAGACTACAGTGGGATCTTGATTTAATTAGTGATTGGGCTGATACCTGCCAGATGAAATTTAATGTAGATAAATGAAAGGTAACCCATACAGGGAGCAGAAATATAAAGTACAGATATTTTATGGGTTCCACTGAAATAAAGGTAGCTGATTATGAGAAAGACCTTGGTGTGTATGTTGATGCTTCCATGCCCCACTCTTGCCAGTGTGGGGAAGCAACTCAGAAAAACCTTCACTGGATGCATATGAATGGTGCTGCATGCCAGTGTTCAGACACCAAAGCAAAACAAATCACATTCTTTGTTTTACAGCCACTTCTGCTGGAATTTGCAATGGTGTGTTGGGACAGACCTTGTCCTGCCCTGGTCCTAGCTTATTGGGTTAAGTGGTCAGCAACTGTCCCAACTGTTATTAGTGTATTTATGTACCTGCTTTTGTTTTGTTCCTTAGATGGTCATTGTGGCTGTTGCCTTGTGTTAGCTGTGTCACTGTTAAGTGTAGTCAGTATAGTTTTCCAATGTTAGTTATTATAAAGTCTTGTATTCCTCCCTGCCTTTGATATTGTTGTTTTACGGTGCTGCTCCTTACCTTAGCCTCATGGTCCCTTTTGTTTTCTGGTTCTCTCTTTGTGTTTCATTTCATCAATAAAACCTTGTTTTGTTGGAGCCGCTGTGTGGATCTTCTCTCCCTCACCATCCTGACCTATAAAAGCCTCGTCCCTGTACAGAATCACTCAGCTGGCTAGCCTGTTACATACAAAGCAAAGATAAACTGTGCCACATTCATGCATCCATACTTACATACATACATATATGTTGAGCAAACACTCCAATACTGTCTAAAATATAAGCCACCGATTCTAGCAGGAAAGAATAAAGAACTGAGCTCAGTGCCTGGAAAACATGGCCATACCACATACAAGAAAAGTGAGCCGTGATCAAATAAACCACAAGAAACAGTGGCTGTTGCAAACAGTGGTCGTTCCTTTAAAGGAAATTAAAGGAACATTAATTGTTAGTCCAGACAAATTAGCCAACATCTAAAAGCAAAATACAATAACATAACACACTTTACAAGACTGCCCAATTCCCAGAATGCATTGAAATGGCTCAGACAGTTTGTCAGTGGGTCAATATGGCAACATGGCAATACATTTGTGGTTCTTGTCATGCCCTGCTCGTGCCGATCATCCTATGTGCCACGCTCCCCTCGCTACCTCGTGTGGAATCCTGATGTCATCAGCTATTTCGAGTTATTTTTATTAGTCCTGTGTATTTAAGTGCATGTTAGAGTATGTTTCCCCAGTCCGGTCATTAATGTTGTGTCATTGGTTTGTGTTCCTGAGTGTGTTATCTGCGTTAAATCCCATGTTCACCTGACTCCCCGACTCATGCTCCTGTTTCCCCAGTCCGTGCCCAGAGATTCATGACACCAATGGCAAATGTCTGCTCTGTTTCTTCCCCCCAGAGGGTGGACACCACATAGGGTTACCATATTTAGTGAGATGAAAAAAAGGACCTGTCCGGAGATCAGAATAATAATCAGTTTTCACATTCACCAACCAATCAGGTTGTGCCATCATGAATATTGACTAGTCTTCACATTCATTAGCCAATCAGGTAGTGTTTCTTTATGAATATTAATGAAAAACTGCCCAGACAGGGACCCAAAAACAAGACATGTCCAGGGAAACCCAGATGAATGGCAACTCTAAAACCATGCCCAAAATCACCCTGTGTAAAGAGATAAATTGTGCATAGTAAGGTTACCATTAAGGTCATTATATGTTAGCTCACATAACTGTATGAAAGGGGAAGCAGGAGTGCAGAGCAGAGCAGACATCCACCTCTGAAGCCTCACTGACTGCCAGCTTCAGCCTCTTACTTTTGATGTCCTGCTTGTGTGACTCCCTCAGCACTCCTGCCTCTCATCATGGATGACCCTTCCTTACCTAGATCGCACAACAGATTGCACTAAATATAGTGAAGAACTCAAGCTATTGAGCATGATATTTAGATGGAGCATGATTCAGTGATATGCTGGTGAAACCAAGAAGCAATGCATTGCCCATGCCAGGCTGGTCTTGATATAAAGCAATTCTCATGCCACTGACAAAAGAAGGAGTCTAGTAAAATCTGGATAGACCAACAACACAATCATGACCAGAGGTGACATACAGCTGTTTGCACTTTGCAGACCAGTCTATGGTTGGAATAGAGATTACTACCCTGTTTAAGCACAAAAAGTGTATTAATACCCAGACTCCATCTCCTAATTTTCAAAGGTGGGAAGATCGAGATACCTGCCATTAGCTTCCTGCAAATGGAGATTCCTCAACTTCCCTGAAGCAGTGTCTGTCCATCTTGTCCTACATCAGACCCACCCTTCTTCTAACCTTGGCCACTATGTCTATACTGAGCACTTTACACCAGGGGCTTCTAGAGTATGCGTGATACCTTTTGCAGTTGTGGCTATGTGCTAAGATAATGCCACCCCCCACATCAGATACACCTGAACTTTACCAGCAGCCTATTGATGCTGAGGTCTGCTCATGAACACCATTGAAAGGTCGGCATCACTTTATTCAAACCAATCCAGTAATCAAAAGGATCCTGACTCATATATGGTCTGTGTAGTAGGTCAGCCAAATACATCCCTGAGCAAGCTACACAGCTCAATATCTAGTCTCAGGATACACATCACGAATGGCAGAGAAACTAGCATTGTTCTGGAGACACTCTGACCATATCCCTGGCACAAATTATCAGCCCCCTAATTATGCCCATGTTAAGATATACCCTCATTAAACCCTCCCACTCAGAGAGGAACTGCTTGTCACTGATATCACCCTTAACACAAGGTTTGATTTGGATGCATCAATGGTAATTACACCATAATGAGAAGGGAGATGTCAGCAGGGAGAACCCAAAGACCCTACTGAATAATACGCAACAGACCTTGATAGATTTACACACACGAACACTAATTTGTTTCAATTTGTCAGTAGTCAATGTAACAGGGATGTCAGACTCCGTTTATTCAAGGGGAGGTGATTCATTTTTGGGGGGTGTAGAGAATCTAACCCTACCCCAAGCATCAAGTTATCTTGGGAGTTCCCTTCAACTTCTACCCATACTTGAAAAGGACTTGGCAGATCACAGGACCTGTATGGCACAACTCAGATAGTGCTTTGTTTCATCTCCCTCTATGTTTTATTGAAGAGTTTTTCTTCAGTCTGAAATCAGGTTGTTAGACCTGAATTTAATCCTCACTTACATTTTACATTATCTAATTAAATTGCTACAAACCACATTCATGTAATCAATCAGCCTTACAGGCAACATAGGCAATCTGATACTGACTCTGAATTAAACATGAATTAATCTGCTCAGGAAAACATTCGTAATGATCTGCTAATCATTTAACATTAGCCAATTCAGATGGCTAACTAACAACAAATTCTAACAATAACAACAAAGATCTAAGTAATCCGAAAGTGGCATCCCTATAGAGGGCCAGTAAGGTGAGGCTCTGCCAACTGCAGTTTCAGTTTCAAACCTCTAACGAAGGTTGGTCACACGCAGCACTCTCTCAGTCTCGCTCCCAGTGTGACTGCACTTTTCCCTTCTGCAAATGCTGCATGAAACAGGCAGGGACTCACCGTCCCCTGTGTCAAAATAAAAGCTGACGCTTATTTGGGATCTGGCAGCACACCTACCACCATTGCTATACCCACTGTGTGGTGATGTAACTGGTACCAAACTCCACCGTGCGGTGAAGTAACTGATATTAAACTCCCCTGAGCAGTGAAGTAACTGGTACTAAACTCCAGTACGCAGCAAGCGTGACTTTAGGCTCACCTCTGTGTCTCAGTTCATTTCTGCATTGTGATGGGTATGACTGATGACCATCAGCTTCAGATCAGGGGCTCCATTATGTACAGTTTAATCACTAACTATTCTTTCATAGACCCCTTCTATCCCAGAAGAAAATCTTACATGATAGCTGAGCTTTATTTGGGGATAATCCAAATCAATTTCATTGGCGACAAATGTATGTTACTTACCTTTACACATGATTATGAGTGTTATTGGTCACCTGAGAACAGCGATAAAACTCCATTATTAAAGACGTGCACATCTATGCAACTAGAGTGTAGTGGGTTGTTGAATTTTGCTTGTCCTATTAGTTATTGATTTGTTTTTCTCTTTTTTTTTTGAACATGGTTGCCTTGATTTATCTTGATTTCTTTGTATACAGTAAGTTAGACTACTGTAATGCTCTGTCATCTCGGAGCACACACACACACACACACACACACAACGCATGTTAAACACCTTACAGCGCACTGAAAATGCAGCAGCTTAAATTGTCACCAGGAACAGGAAGTTCGAACACATAACTTCTGCTCTTATTTCCCTGTACTGACTTCCTTTTAGGTTCAGGACTAATGTCAAAGTTCTCCTATATGTAAGCCACTTGTGCCTGGCTACTTAGCAGAAGTGGTTCATGTTTTCAAGCTGCATTGTCATGGGTGAAGTTAGATGTTTGCACTAGGGGGTGGCAAAAATACCCGCATCCTGTTTACCGTATGTGTTAACGAGTGTGTCTGGCACACGCATAACCCTTTGTTTGTCTATTTATAGGGAATCAACAAACCACTTATGCAAAGGTGCAAAGTGCCAGCACAGAATATAGCACAATGCCGGTCTTGCCAATTAACTGTAATTTTGTCTCAGGCAACTAGGGGAGGTAGTGCCAGTTTATCTTACCTACAACTTCACACATAACACAGTGTAACTATGGCTGCTGGTGCTGTTGTGCTTGCCATTTTTATCCGACCACCCATGTTTTCTGCCTTCCTTCCAACGTGTCCAAATCGTGCCTGGGGTGGGCACCATCTCAGCTGGAGTCCTGGTTCCCATGAAAGGGTGACATCACGGATTCGGCTTAAGAAGTATGACATCATAGGTGCGGCCTATGATCTGCCATCCTACACAGGCTGGCATGGAGAACTGGCTCACCAATGGACTCTGACTATGACCATAGCTTACACCTTGCTTTTGTTAGAGCAGGCTTATTCTCCTCGTATTCTGTAATATTAGCCTTCCTGGGGGGGTTGGGCAGTCAGTCAACCTTGGATGCCCAGAGGTTTTACCCTCTGTCAGTTTTTGGTTCCTCTCCTCCATTGTCTCCTGACAATGTCTTTCTTTCCCTTTTCCCTGTTTTATGCCCCATTTTGTATAAATGATGCAGTAATGGATTGTGACACACTCTTGTCAAGTGCTTTGGGGTGACTGTATTGTGAAATGTGTTATATAAAAATGAATTGAATTGAATTTCTGGCTTTACATCATGCAAACCTGTAATTCCAACAAGGATGTGTGGCCTGTGTTTCTGCTGTATATACATGTGCAGAGTTGGAAGTGCTGGATAGTGGTTATTATTTATGTTAAATGGTTTAAAGATCTCAAGTGGCCTAGTTACACGTCATTGGATTGCAGCATGAAATGCACAGTCAGAGGTGGGAGTTGAACCCCAACCTCAGAGAGTGAGCCAACAGCACCATATTATGGTTTATCGGGTAGAATTGCAGCCTCACACATGCAGGTTCGAAGGTTCGAATCACCTTCTGTAAGTGTGTGTGCAATTTGCAAGTTGCAAGAGCTTCTTTCTTTCTGCCAGCACTATTTAAGAAACTAAACGATTCTGAGTTTCTGCTAATTGAGTAACTTCATTTTCAAATAAATGCCATTTTTTGACAGGCTTTTTACTCATTCTTATGCCGTAACAGCAAACACAGAGGGATGAGAGTTGTGACTGACAAACGCTGTGTACCGCTGCATTATCAGCATTGCTATTTGTGCTATGCTGTTAACTAACCAAGTTAGTTAACATCACAATCAGCACAATATTTGCACAAAAATCAAAAGCACAAAATCAAATATTTCACCATTTCACATAGCCTTTTATTGATTAACTGTTGGTTACGATACAAGGTCTTCAATGAGTTATATGCCATACCCATATGTATCAGTCAGTAGTTTGGACACACCTATTATTAATTCATTCATTTATATTTTAGCTATATCATGGTGCTTTTCCACTGGTATATACAGTAGTTACCAACCGGTATCCTAGCTGTACCGTGAAGAGACACAAGTTACAGTACAGTTCCAGCTCGCTTTGGTTTTCCACTGCAGAAGGATTGACTCGAAAAACACGTTACCAGGATTGGAGAGTGGCAGTGATGTAAAGCCAAAGATACGCTCATTTACTGTTCACATGGTATACATCATGATTTATTATGTGCAATTATTATAATAATAATAATTATTATTATTATTAGTAGTAGTATCTTATTGGTTATCTCTCTGAACCAATCATTCTTCCTTCTGCCCTCAGAACATTTTTGTGTAAGTAAAACTCCCATAAGTCTTCCTTTGCTTCGATGACAGCCTTGCAGACTCTTGGTATTACTTCAACCAGCATTCAGATGCAGCCACCTGTAATGCTTCTCCAACAGTAATGAAAGAGTTTCCACAAGTTCTGGGCACAAATTGGCTACATTGCTCTTACTCTTCGCCCCAACTCATCCCAAACCAGCTCTATAGGGATTAAGTCGAGGGATTGTGGGGACCAGGTCATCGGTCGCATCACTTCACCTCTTTCCTTGTTCACAAGATAATTCTTACATAACCTCAAAGTGTCCTTTTGGTTGTTATGTTACTGAAATAGTTATGTGCTTACCAGATGGCATGTGGCAGTGAAATGCTGTGGTAGCCATGCTGGATCATTTTGATTTCAATTTATTTATTTTTTTTACCTAAATGTCTGACAGCATCACCAGCAAAACAGCCACCCACCTTTACCCTACTTCACTCTCTACTTCACTATCCCACACATTACACTGCCTCTCTGACTCACACCATTACAGTGCTTTACTCTGATACCATTATACTGCCTCACTGTCCCATTACGTTGCCTCATGGAGTCACACCATTACACTGCTTTACTGTGCCATGCCTCACTGTGCCACACCATTACACTGCTTTACTGTGCCATGCCTCACTGTGCCACATCATTACACTGCCTTACTGTCCCACACCATTACACTACCACAGTGTTCCATTCATTTACACTGCCTCAGTCTCACATCATTACACTGCTTCACTGTCCCACACAATTTTACTGCCTGATTCACCAGGCTACACCATTACATTGCATGCCTCACTGTCCCACACTATTGCACTGTCTCACTCCCACACCATTACAATGCCTCACTATTGCATGTCTGAATGTCCCACACCATTACACTGCCTCACTGTTCCACACCATTGGATTGCATGCTTCACTGTCCCACACCATTACACTGTCTCACACCATTACATTGCATGCTTCACTGTCCCACACCATTACACTATCTCACACCATTACATTGCATGCTTCACTGTCCCACACCATTACACTGTCTCACACCATTACACTCTCACACCATTACATTGCATGCTTCACTGTCCCACACCATTACACTGTCTCACACCATTACACTGCTACACTGTCCCACACCATTACATTGCATGCTTCACTGTCCCACACCATTACACTGTCCCACACCATTACACTGTCCCACACCATTACACTGTCCCACACCATTACATTGCCTCACTGTGCCACATTGTTACACTGCCTCACTGACCACACGTGCTGGCATCATCCATTCGTCTTTTCTGTGTCTCATAATAACTCAACGGCTGGAGCAAACAATTCAAATTTGGACTTGTCTAACCAAATAGCAGATTTCCAATGTTCTAGCTTACATTGGATGCTCCGGACCCCCCGCGACCCAGTAGGATAAGCGGCTTGGAAAATGGATGGATGGATGGATAGCTTACATTGGTTGTATTCTTTTGCCAAAACCATCCCTTACTTCTTATTTATGTGCCTCAGAATAGGTTTCTTATAGCAATTGCATCATAAAATCCAGATTCATGCAATCTCCTCTGAACAGTTGATGGTGAGATTTACTCTCTGCTAGACATCCATGAAGCATTTATTTCAGCTGTAAATCTGTGGTGCAGTTAACTGGCAGTTTCTTAGGCTAATGATACTAATATCCTTGTCATCTGCAACAGAAGCTGCACATGGTCCTCCTTTCCTGGGATGATTGTCACAAAAGCCAGTTTCATTGTAGCAGGTACTAAAGGAAATTGTAGTGAGGGGAGGCTACAGGCGCTCTCTATTGGCTCCAGGTGGTATTGTGTATTGTGACGTGTCACCCGTAATGAAAAAACGTTTGACGTGTCACCCGTAATGAAAAATCTAAAAATTGCATAGACGATTTTTAACATAACTGTAGATGGAAAACATTATGGGAAAGAGATGATATTGAGAAGGTGGGTCCTATAATTTGACTGCTACCATAACTACACTGGGGTTCTGTGTAGGGGGCAGCGGATAGCATTGCTGCTGAATGACTATGAATTAATTTAGTTCAGGGGTAGCCAATCTTATCCGCAAAGGGCCGGTGTATATGCAGGTTTTTGGGATAACCTGTCGGTCAGCTGTTCAAACCCAGGTGTGAGGACTCTTCAGCCAATCAGTCTTCTAATTAGTGACCTAATAGGAAGTTGCAGTGAAAACCCGCACACACACCGACCCTTTGCGGATAAGACTGGCCACCCCTGATTTAGTTGATCAGACACCTCTTCCCATTTTCGGATCCAGATTATCAAAATTTTCAAGACCTTTTCTATAATGGACCATGACTCAAATCGTAACGGATTGTGACTGCAAAATTTAAATATTGAGTGATCATGAGTAATTGTGGGATGCCTATGCTTTTGATGGACGATCCTCAGCGCTTGTTCAGTTGCGCAACTATATACAGTGACACCTGCTGGAGAAATTCAGTATTTACTCAAATGTGAAAATTAACAGAAATTTTGGATATCGTGTGAAATATTAAATAATAAATGTGTTAAATTAAATCTTTTTTTGCGTATGAATTAAACCTTAAGAATTTTGCTTAAGAATTAAATCTCAACTCTCCAGACCTGAGAATTGGTTGCTCCATGTACTTTGAAAGTTGTTGACGTAGGACATAATAAATGGAATGGTGACGTTATGGAATAATATAGGAGTTTCAACGACATTAGTTTTTTATTAAAACATTAATATACCTTTAGCTATATTATGAATTGTACATATTGTAATAAGCACATGCACAAAGTATACAGAGAAGATTTTTTTTTTCCCACTGCAAACTTGAAACTGTTATATCGCGGTAAGATCATAGATGGCAGTAACACACAACTTTTTGCATAATACGTTTCCATAGCAAATGTGTTTCCAAACAAAACACGTTTTTTTTTTTTTTTTTTCCTGGAACACAGTGAGTACCTCGTTTAAATAAATTACAAACTGAAGTGGGTATGTGGAATAGTTACTGTTGATTTTACTTATATATTTCATGTTATTCTTACTGCTGAACAGATCAGCTCGGTAGGTTGTAAACAGACACGTAAAGAGATCATTAAATTAAAAATATACAGTTGTTTGAATGAGATGCGTTGAGGTAATGTAGTTATTACGACGTTCTGCCGTTTAAATTTTTACATTTTCAACTTGATATCAGGAAAAGGGAAAGGTATATGCGTTTAATTCGGACTTTAGCTACATAATATTATTAAATAGTATTAAGATTAACGGGGAAGCAAGTGCCAGTGGAGAATAATACTAGCACAGTGTCTCTCTTGTTTGAAATTGCAGTTTAAGACACAAAAACGACGATGACCACATTACCAAACCATGTAGTATTCCCCTTTAAGGAATGTTTTCAGAAAGTGGTGAGTTTGTACTTTTTCACCATTTATATATATATATATATATATATATATATATATTATGCGTGAGTTTGAAAGCATGCACATGCATTATTGAAGCTGGTGTGTAACACCGGCGTGATACGACCAACAAAGAACTCCCCTGCTCTCTAGGATTACAGCAGGTGGGAGCGGTACAGCAGGCGTCGTGCTCCCCTACCCCCGGCACGTGGTCCTGCTGTCCCACCCAAGAGTGATTCATATAGACACAGGGGCGCCCCCTCTGTGCACCAGCAAAACAACACTAGAGTAGGTGAGAGGTCAACTACAGGATTCATAAAAACGTGAATTTTGAAATTGAAAATATTTTTTTCTTTTAGATATTTACATCCATTAATTTATACAGTAAAACAACAGTATTTATATGGTTCCTTAATTGTTAAGGGAGATACAAAAATAAATGTAGGTGCTCAATACCATGCCACTGGCTACCCTCATCAATTTGTATGTGCTCTGGGAAAATTAAACAGGAGTCCCCTAAACAGGGTTACCATATCCCCATAGTTACCACACAACGTAACTGTTACAATCTCCTGCTTAACAACCTTTCTGTCCACTGAAGCCCCTGACGAATCACTGAGGTCTTTGGTTCAACACTCAGGAAGGAAAGAGATGGTGAAAGTGGGAGTCATCTCTCCATGGAACGAAAATGGCAAAATACTTAAGGTAACTCAGCAAAGTTGATGTAAATCCATCAAGTCGCTTACACTGATGTATTTGCACGATGCTATATCATTGGGTCTACTTTCCTTTCAGTTGCTCATCCAGTCAAGAAAGACAGCGGTGGAAGAGCTGGAGAGGCGCTGTGCCCATCTCCTGGCTGTGAATTTTCAGCAGTTAGGGGAGATCGCTCGTACCGAGATGTGCTCCTTCAGCTGTGCTCAGGACTGTATCCTTCAGCATGAGAAACTCAAGGTGTGAATTTCTGAAGTACGAACGGCATAGGAACATCCTCTTTCATGAAATCTCAGATTTATCTATATTTTTGGTAAGGCGATCTCCCCTAATGAGTGGTTTCTTGTGCATAGCTTTTCTCTATCATTTGCATTTCAGAGATCCATCACAGCTTTAAAAGGCTGGAGTCAAAAAGAGGTCAAAAAGGCCAAAGAGGAATTAGAGAATGTGGAACGAGTGACGAAGGAAGCCATCTGCGGTAATCTGGAAAAAACAGATAACATGTTTGTCTAATTCTGGATATGCAGGATATTATAAAATAACAATAGATGAACAGGCTGAGAAGAAGGGCATAGGTTTGGTTTCAACACTGGTAGGGTCCAAATCATCTCCAGCCCCCCCCCTCCCCCTAAACGTACACGGTACTCCCCAAGTATTGGTAGGGACATGCCCATACCATCCATACCCAAAATGATGCCCTTGGTTGATAAGTATGCAGTGTTGGGGAAGTTACAAAAGCAGTCCATTACAGACAGAGGTGGTAAGTTCAGGTTCAGAAAGTACAAATCCAGAGCAAGGTTTTGTTTCAACCAACCACTTTGTAACCCTGTAACTGTGACTCTTTATCCTCACCTGGTTGGTTGAAATGAAACCTCTGGATTTGTACTTTCTGGACATGAACTTTCCACCTCTGTCTGTAATGGATTACTTTTGTTAGTAACTCCCTCAACACTGTAAATATGTGACATGTCCCCCAACTTTTAAAAAGAAGATGTTTCAAATTTTTTATACCACTTGTGAAACAATCATATGTCTTTTATTTTCTTCAACATTTTTCTCTGTGTTGTCTACATCCTTTGATCTCTGTAATGAGGTCCTTGGTGTGTTTTGTATGGCTGACAATGTTTCCCGCCCCCATGTTCTGATTGGACAGAACTTCAGAGGCAGCTTGCAGAGGCGGAGCTGCAGGTGGTGAAAGCCCATGCTGAGGTAAACTCACTGAGGACCTACAAGTACAGGCAGTACCATGTGAATGAATCGAGGATCGCTCAGCTCAGAAGGGAGATCGAGCAGGTGAAGGAAATGAAGAAGGTAACAGATACCCCCTTACAGCGGGCAGCCATGCTTTGCCATGGGCAGTAACATCTAACTTTTAGATTATACAGTGAATATAAAAAATCTACACACCTTTATTGAAATTGTAGGTTTTTGTGAAGTAAAGCCAAGAAATCAAGATAAATCATGTTTTTCCATCTTTAATATGACCTCGCACCAAATTCAAGAGAAAAAAGTAATTAGTAGAACAAATATTTGAAGTAAAAAAAATCCACAATAGTTGCAAAAGTGTGCACAGTATAAAGTATAATTAAGTATTAAGCAAGTAAAAGAAGTCAATTAAGAATGAAGTATTATTTTAATAAAGTAATCATTTTTACTGGTCACTATATTTCCACTGTAGCTGTCCAGTGTTATTCTTAGCCTTTCCATGACTACGGCAGAAAATGACAAAATAAGGAGAGAAACTGACTTTCACAAAAAGGTACGCTATTTGTTACTGTTTAATATCAGTAAGTGTGTAATTCTGAGCTTAATGGCCTGCCTGATAGGACTCCTTCACACTGATGTTGGTCATCTCAGGTCATTAAGGAGCTTGAAGAGGCGAACAGGGAAGTGGAGGAGGATATCAAGCAGCTACAGCTGTCAGGAGCGAGTGTCAGCGAGGACGTCACCCACCAAAGACCCCCCAAGACACACAAGTATGTGGCAGCCTCAATAGGCACCAGCCTCTGTATAACCTAAGTCCTTCAGAGTCAGGCCCTGAAATTCCAAACGCCTTACACACTGTATCTGCCTTAAGCTGCTCTATTTAAACCATTCTCCCCCAGTATGGATTTGATTTCAAAACAGTGGAAAATAAGAAACAATGTTAATCTATATTTTGAGCAACATACATTATTTAGTTTAAAACCACGTGGTTAAACACCATTACATTTATTCTGGGAAGATGATGTAATAGCTCTTTTGTCTGCGTTAGATTTCGTCAATCACATTTCTCATGTTGTTCCATGAAAGGAGTAAAAGAGTAACATTTTGGAATTCTGTTAGTACTGTGTGTGTGTTTGGGAGAGGGGAGGGTTGTTTTCTTTGGGTTTCTGGCACTGTGCAATGTATAAAAGAGTGTGCATTTTCCATCTTAGATCATGCATTCAAACAGAAAGAGGCTTTTGCGTTCAAACACACTTTTTTTCCCCCCACATTTCTTTCTATAATGGATATTTGGGGCTTTTCATTTTCAAAGACTTAACTCAAAATGTATTTATCTTATTTGATAGAATCCTTTAATATGAATTCATTATACATGATTTGTCTTTCTGATGAATGGTGGTAGCATATTCCCTTATTGACGTGAGGTTGTAACTTGACAGCGGCGTGAATAATGATCTATCTGTCATGACTGGGGGCCTGTATCACAAGGCCAGATTTCTTGCTTAACCGGATAACTTGTCTGATTTGAAGTACCCCAGGTTAAATGGACTTTATTTTCATTCACTTACATTTCGCCCAGACTACCTTAAATCTGACAATTAAGTTAATGGTCTCCTCTCTTTAGACGGCGGTGCAGGCACCATGCACCTAAGGATCTGGTCAAGTGGACCATGTATTATAATCACATTGCCAGTATATCATAATCCATCCAGTCCTGTCAAGGTGACAGGGGCCTGCATCCTATATCATAATACACATGTCATAAAATAATGTAAATATAGCTGCATCTTCTACCTGTTTGTGTAGAAGGTCATTTAGGTTTTCATTGGCTATCAGATGATGCCTTTTGTCTGGCCATTACTACTTATGTGGAAACAAGATGAACTCATTGGGGACTCTGCTGTTGGAATGAAAATAAATGCTGAGAACTTGTTCCCTGACAGGCAGCTGCAGATTGTTACTGTCCTTTCCAATGTCACACTCATAATTTATGTAAAAGGTATATCTAAACAATACACAGCCCTCCCTTGTGGCGCTGTGGAACTTTCCTAACACACTTTTGTTTGGAATTACCATTTTCCTCTCCGATGGACACGGTACTGCCACAATGTACAGAGTATATAGCATTACAGTTTTGGAAAAGTCTCTAAGAGGCATCTTAATGATACATGAAGGACCAGGCAGGACCATGGAGCTCCTTGTGCTGAAATCCTAATGTGTCATTAAAGCTTAATAAGGGCTTTGAATTTCCAACAGCTTGTTCCAAAACAAGATGACATTTTGCTGTTTATCCATATGATTGCACTTATTTGGCATACTCGCTGTTTGGCAATCACTCTGTAAAGGTAAACATAATATAGAATTCACAGTAACAAAACAACAAGTAACACTTAAGTATTAAAAAGAGGAATATTGTATAGAAGGTATGATAATGAAATGATGAAATTGGGAAATCTTCCCTGAAATGTCTCTGAAATTCCACCTTAGCTCAGTTGGTAAGTGAGATGACTTCAGACAAACTGACTGCTTTCCCTCACTCTGTTATTGTCAGAGGTCACAAGTCAAAAAAAAGTGTGTGTCTTCTGGCAAGTCTTCCTGTTTCCCATGATACAACACAGCCTCCCATAGGAAGACAAATGTCAGGCTGTTTTTTCTTTGTCCCGAGTGACACATTATGTCTTATTGCACTTCTTTCCAACAAGTTTTATTTCCTCATTGTTTTTCATTTCATCTGATATGTGTTTATGAATTGATAGGAATCACTCCCTTAATCATCCATCTGTCTCATACCCTCTTACCCTGTGAGGGTCTCAGGAGGCGGCCTGGAGCCTAATACCAGGCAGCACAGGGCGTTAGACAGGGCTACGGCCTGCACAGGGCAGTAGACAGGGCTACAGCCTACACAGGGAGTTAGACAGGGCTACGGCCTACACAGGGCATTAGACAGGGCCAGGGCCTGCACAGGGAGTTAGACAGGGCTACGGCCTGCACAGGGAGTTAGACAGGGCTACGGCCTACACAGGGTGGTAGACAGGGCTACGGCCTGCACAGGGCATTAGACAGGGCCACGGCCTGCACAGGGAGTTAGACAGGGCTACGGCCTACACAGGGCGGTAGACAGGGCCACGGCCTGCACATGGAGTTAGACAGGGCTATGGCCTGCACAGGAAGTCAGACAGGGCTACAGCCTGCACAGGGCATTACACAGGGCTACAGCCTGCACAAGGTGTCAGGCAGGTCTACAGACTGTACAGAGTGTTAGACAGGGCTACAGCCTGTACAGGGTGTTAGACAGGGCTACAGTCTACACAGGATGACTTGCTTAATAAATACAATTTTATTTTACTGTTCATGTTGGCAGTATGAATTTCAAGCAAGGTTTGAATGTATTGAATTTCTTTGGGACTGAAAGTACTTTATAAATGTGTCAGTTTAATGTTCAAAGTTATATATAGAAAAAGGAATATAATAAGTAAATGCTGTTTCTATTTCAATAACTTTTCAATAAGTTGTCTGGAGTATTTTCTGTATATATTTGTAGAAACAGACATGGGGTACTAATGTATTAAATATTTATTTATCTTAAATGGATTGCTTTGGTATTGTGTGACAGATTTAGCCACTTGATGATTTAGAAGGAATAAGCCAATAGCTGCTGAACATTTTCATGTCGTTTGTACAATTTCATGATATTTGGCAGCAGTTTTCTGTATTTGTTCATCATCTTGTCTCTTCATTGCAGATGTACCCCAGATATGGACGTGAACCTAGACATTCCCAGAGAAGAATGGCTTCCTATTTAAATGGACCACATCAAGAAGGACTTGCCTTTTTGTGTGTTAAACACTCCTTAGGTGCCTTTTTACAAACCACATGGGTCACCTTGTGCATTTTTCCATAAAATATTTTCTAACTTTATGATAAAAGTGTTAAAAAAAAATTAATATTACTATTATTAAAGCCAATTTTGTAGTGTGCACGTTATACCCGTTATATTAATATCACTACTTTGAATATTCTGTTTTCAAATGTGAGTAGTGGACAAGCTGTTGCTACCCTTTATGTACAGTATTGTAGGAAACCCTTTAAATGTGCTGTAGTGTGGGAAAGAAGCCGGCTTTGTAAATATCGAGATCCTTCATCGCATCATCTCACGGGCTACCAGTCTGATTAGTGTTGTTATTTCAGTTGGAAGTGGTTTAGCGGAGCCTCACAATCTCATTTCATGGTAAAGGAATGTATACTGGGAACTGTATTTGAATTTACCCCCCAGCTCGCCCGTGGTTACAGATATCTAGAAAAAATGTATAGAAAAAAATCATAAATTGCTTTAATTAAATTAAAACTTTGCAGCAATTTCTTAAGTGTATCAGTCTCGATCGTGATGAATATGGTAAAAGGGCACATGTATTAAAGCATTCCGTTTAAAACAAACTCAAAGCTGTGCACTATTAAATGCTGGGAATACGAAAAGAATCTTAAGACAATTAACTGTGCGGAACTATGAATGTTCAGGTTTTAGGTAGAGTAATTATTTATTTAGAATTTAGAGTACAGTTCTGAAAGTTACAACATATAAAAGCTTGGGGGGCAAAAAGCTGCATAAAAAGCAGAAAAGTTCGCACAGATTTTTGAGGAAGTGACTTATGTTGCACGTCATTGAGTTGGGGTGGGCTCATAAATTAATATAGAGTTAACTCCCTGAGTACAGACCCGTATTGCAACACGGCCGAGAATGAGGGATAGGAGCGGTAGGATGCGTCCAGTGAGCGGCGACCGTCAGCTTTGACACCGCACTCGGCGAGCGCCGGACCTCTACCGCACCGGTGAGACGCGGGGAAGCGCACTGCACCTGTACTGTACGTGCTGCATCGCTGTTTCACGCGAACTCATTTCGAAATTATGTGACTAAGGCATCATATATAGAACATATAAATGTTTTAATAACAACTTTCTTGATATGTAAAGTTCTGCGTTTATGTAATTAGGTGTAAAATCCGTAAGTTATTTACAGTTTGATATAGGCCTACAGTTAATCCCGCTGTCAAAAGTTTCGTTGTCGGTGGTCCCTGTGAGTTTTAGCTTAGGCTGTAATGCAATAAATCAATTAAGCGCCGCGTATCCAGGTCCATTTTAAACCCCTAATTACGATGTGAGCGAGATGGGAGGCGCGGGGATGCGGAGCCCCGCTATCCGGTGCCCGCTGCTGAATTTTTAACAACTGTGTGCGGCTCGCTTGTCCGGCCGTCCGTTACCATGACTCCGCCGGGGTGTCCCGTTACGGCGCCTCGCCGGCAACCCGATACGGCGGCGGCCGGAGCCTTGAAAAGCCCGCCGCGGTGCGGGAGCCCGTCGGTATCCAGCGGAATCGCCGATACACAGAACCGGGACTTAGTGACGGCGAAGTCTGGCGATTCCGTTTGAAGTGACTATTGGGAAAGCAGATGCTTTAGTTACATAAGTTACATAGTTGGTAGTTTGGCTGTATAAAAATTGGACTGTTTTTCCTGTTTTTAAGTATCAGATAATATCTCCATATTATAAACCGTGTCTAAGCAAATTAAACCTTAAGATCTTTTTGTTGAAATCTGCATTCTTGAAGTAATTTTAAAACTTTTTGTATCCTAAGCACTAGTCTAATTGCGGTGCGTTTTTTCCATTCTGTTTTGAAGTTTTTTTTTTTTGTTTGTTTGTTTTGTTTTTTTTAATTGTTAGTACCTTTTTGTTTTTCCCAAGATGACACTGAACACGGAGAGGGACACTAAGGAGACCTTACGGAGAAGGGCCAGCACGCCAATCCCCGTGTCCCACCAGAGCGGGGCTAGGAGCAGAGATCCGCCGGCCGAGCCCAACCACCCGGCGCTCGGCCAGTCCGCCTCCTATCATTCCGGCGACAGGGCTATCCACTGCCGCAGCCATTGGACCTCCGGCTCCGAGGGTTCGGACAGCTCCGGCGCGGATCTCCTCTACCGCGTCGTTTTGCTGGGCGATCACGGAGTGGGAAAGTCCAGCCTGGCCAATATCTTCGCTGGCATACAGGATGCCAATGAATGTATAGAAGGTACGCTCACTAATTATTGCCATTCCTTATTAAGAGGTCTGCTGTGCCTGTTGCATTGCAGTTACTGTATGAAAAGTTATTTTACAATTAGTAGGTTTTCATTCTCCTTATAACCTCATAATGTTCTTTTCTGGGATGTTTAAAGTCTGTGTGTGTGTGTGTGTGTGTGTGCGTGCGTGCGCGCGTGCGTGCGTGCATATGTGCGTTTTTGTATAATTATTACTTTGTGGGTACCAGATTTCCCCACTATGTGATTAAAAACCTGTAACTTTTTACCTTCTGGGGGCATTTTTGGTGCCCACAAGAATAATTGTATAAAAATCTGTGAATGCAATAAAAAAAAACCTAAAAATGCTAAATACCTCCTATTTTGTTTGGTTACTTATGGTTAAGGTTAGGGCTGCGTAGGGGTTAATGTTGTCATTGTTGGGATGAGAGTTTTCCCCCATAGAAATTAATAGAGTCCCCACAAAGATATAATTATGAACCTGTGTGTGTGTGTGTGTGTGCGTGCCTATATTCAGTTTCCCCCCGATTTTTGTACATCATCACTTATAGCCAATATAATTTTATGTAATAATTTGTCAAAAATCCACCGCATTTGAGTGGTCTTATGTCTGTCGTGTTGTGCATAGCAGGACAATTTCTGATACTCGTTCATTATCTTGCAGAATCGCCAGTACTTAATACTTAAGAAACAGTTAGACTACAGATTTGTGCTGGAATAGCAGCTTTATTTTTCATGTTGACAACTTTTGTAATATTGAAGAACTTCCATATGGTACTTAACGTGGTTTTAAATTGCTTCTAGACATATTTTGTACAGAATACGGATGGTAGAATGAATACTGCCCTGGTCTTATTAGTCTGCTTGATACATTGCAAATGGGAGTGGGTGTTGGGGCGCCTGTCAGATCAATGTATGTGTCAGGAGAAGACCTTGAGTAAGCAGCGAAACCACTGTCATGTTACTCTCAGCAGACCACACTTCCAGAGGTGTGCTGTCCTAATTTATCTTCTGGAAGGTATGAAGACCAAATAAAGCAGAGGCAAAGATTCCCTGAGGCCAGGACACAGACATTAAACAAAACTGAGGAGTAACGCTGCGGAAAGTGAGCCGCAGAGAGACAGCCTGTGTTACAGTGGCCGGTTCTAAGCTGGCTTACTGAGGGTCGCTGGTGAGCTGTTGGTGATTTCTGCAGTGAGAGTTCTGTAGCTTGTTCTGTGTTACTATGGCAGAGGTCAGACTGCATCCATATTCCAAACACTCACCTAGCAGAGTGTTACGGGGGGCCTGGTGCCGATTTCAGGGAACCCAAGGTAGGCGCACAGCCTGAATGGGATGCCAGTCCATCACAGGACACACACAGGGAGTGTGCAGGGCTGGATTGGCCATTTGGCATTTTTATAGTGCCCCCCCCTTATCATATGCAAGTCTAAGTGGAAAATTTATCATGCCTTCACCCTCCCTCGCCCTGGGTCAGTGAAATGTATCACTCTGCAGAAGTTGGGGGGTCCCCCTCCCCCAGTCAGCAAAATTTACCATGGGGCCGCTTTTTAATGCCAGTGTGACCCACTGCACTACCACATTGCCCAAAATAGATTCAATTCAGATCAGATTTTTAATACTAGTTTTTTCTTTTGTGCTGATGTTGGTTTTGTACATGGAACAGGAATCCACCTGAATTGGTACCACCATGCACACAGTGCAGTTTTCCTTGAAACTCCAGAGGGAAAATTGCAGTATACAAAACTGCATGAAATTAATATTTGAATCACAGGATCTGAGGCACAATGGAAGAGATGATTGTTCGGGCCTTGGGGATTTTGGGGGGAGGGGGGTCTACATCCTCCAATTAAGTCAGGGGTCTCCAACTCCGGTCCTGGAGAGCTACCGTCCAGTAGGTTTTCTATCATACCCAGCTTCTGATGAGCCACACCTGTTCTCAGGTAAATACCAGGAGCAGGTAGCAGGTGTGGCTCATCAGAAGCCGAGTGGGACAGAAAACCTACTGGATAGTAGCTCTCCAGGACCGGAGTTGGAGACCCCTGGATTAGGTCTTTACTAGGGGTGTAACGATATACTCAGCCCACGAGACGAGACACGATATTGGGTTCACGAGAACGAGACAAGACGATATTGTAACAATATTTTAAGGAAAACTTCGAAGAGGAAATATATTACTGGAAAGCAGCCTTTTATTTGATTAATTTGAAAGACTAAAAAATGCAGATGTATGGTGAAATGTTTTAAATAATCATCATCATCATATGCAGTAAAGAACAGAACAAATATCTAGCACCATAAAAGGTGTCACCACAAACTCAAATGACAGGCTTCTCTCGTATTTAACTACTCAGTTGAACATAAAATAGAATATAAATAAAACAATGGGTGCATTCGACTTCATGCAGCCGCTTACAGCTCTGGCTTAAAGCAATGCATTCTGGTCCTGACGCAATGCATCATGGTTAGATTTTTTTGACCGATTTGCTGCAAAACGTCACCACGCGTCACCATGTCACATGGTACAAAAACCTCGCGAGAGCAAGATGACTTAAGACAGATCGTGAAGCACCTCAGCCGGCTGCACAAACTGGAACCACCTCCATGACGACACGACTCACTGACTCCAGCCAAGTGGGACAACTTCCACTCCTCGTTGTTTGCGAGATCTGACTGCAATGGCAGCACTGCCAGAAGGATAACAAACAAATAAAGCAGTGCAACATTACAGTAACTAACAATAAATAAACAACTAACTCACGTGTACTATTACAGCATTTATGTCATTTATTTAAACTTTATTTTACCAGGTAAATTAACTGAAAACCAGTTGTCACTGCTTTACGTGCTTTTCAGGAGAAGTAGCAGATAACGCATCGGAACTTCCTGGGAAACAAACGTCATGTGTGTAAAATCTTCAGCCAATAAGGGCAAAGTTATGTTGTCATGGAGGCGGTTCCAGTTTGTGCAGCTGGCTGAGGCAAAGAGAGTCTGGCTGCACGATCTGTCTTAAGTCGTCTTGCTCTCGCAAGGGTTTTGTATCGTGATATAAACGTAAAAGTTTTTTTTTTTTATGTTTTCTTCACTGCTGCAGTGAATTTAAATAAAGAGCTATGATGGTGCTGCAAAAGGCTTTGCATAGTAGTAGCGTTAGCTGCAGTGTACGGCATTATTTTCCTACAATGCTTACAGTTGGTTTGTGTGTTGTCTGTCACCCTTTCGCCGTTTATATTTTCCACCGGGTACCGAAAATGCTGCCACACAAAAGATTTAAAAGTGTCTGGGGCATCAGCTATGGTAATTTAGTCAGACGCCGACATGTTTACAGCATCTAATTTGCAGCGCCTTCGCGAAACCGCTTTTCACTCTGACGAGAAATCTCGTCATGTTGTAATATCGCGAGATCTCGTGACACCTCTAGTGTTTACATCAAAAAGTCTTCAACACTATTGAAGGAAGCTTCTATAGCTTTTAATGTGCACCAGTCACTGGATATTGGAGGACATATGGTTTCATGTTTCACATTATTTCTCTTGGTGCAAGGATTATTTTTGAAACAAATAAAAAAGATATTAAGGCTCTGGGCCCTGCATAGGACAAGCAGGTACACAACATGGATGAATTTTCAAAACTTGTAAACAGAATAATTTTAGATCAATAGTTATATATTTGCCAGTGCTTGAAGAGTGCAGTGTAGTGACTTTATTTGTTTCGGGTTTATTGTATCGGGTATCATGTGGGCTCAGTTGTGCTCCTGTAGGATTAATATATATGCAGGTTTTTGTTCTAACTTTTAATTAAAGTTGTTAAGCTCTTAAATGGGTTAGTTTAGCTGTCTCTCTGTGCATGGCGGTCGTTAACGTTTGAGGAGAGTGGGCAAGACCCACCTCAGTACAGATATGCCCAGACAGAGCCCCACAGCAGGGGAATAGTGAATTGGAAGCGTGACTGGTGTGTGGGCAGCATTCAGGCCGGTTACCTGGCTAGTAGGAAATTTGCAGTGCCCTAACGACCGGGTACCAGCCCGGCTGACGGACTCCGAGGGAGGAACTGACCGAGCCAAACTTTCCATCCCCCCGTCGATGATGTTTCTGTTCTGACCCAGTCCACAGCAAAGCTGTCCCATACAGTCTCCTTCTGTAACGTCCCATTCCATTGCCTGCTACTCTAATCCTTAATCCTGTATCCTGAACCTACCTGCTCCATCACATCACATGAGCTCATAGTTCTTTCTCTTTCCTTACTTAATGGTTACATTGTGTAATGTGTCACTATTAATGTGGACTTTTAATATGTAAAAGATTTCCCTCCATCGGTCTCTCTGACAGATCCAGACTTGTTTGTTTTATTTATTGAATGCTATATTTAGTTGAAATACTATTACTATGCCAATTTCT
Organism: Gnathonemus echidnorhynchus; assembly: GCA_026776725.1. Classification (NCBI taxonomy): domain Eukaryota; kingdom Metazoa; phylum Chordata; class Actinopteri; order Osteoglossiformes; family Mormyridae; genus Gnathonemus; species Gnathonemus echidnorhynchus. The sequence continues at coordinate 12,230,158 of JAODJU010000130.1, forward strand.
CACTTAAAAATATGCAATACATGTAAGATTAACACTTTTCACTGGTATTGGTATGAGACAGCAAGTCCTTGGTACTTTTCTGAGTTTTGTAAACGTACATTTGAAACATGGAAGTGTTTGGCGTCTATTAAAATTGAGCCCCCAAAACTAAGTTGCTCAATTAGCTGTAGAAATTTACAGATACCCAAAATGCTTTATAGTTCTGTTTATAAGAATTTGAACAGGTTTAATATGTTTTTTTAGTAAGCAGTGAAAAAATGAGTTTAACTTTTTTGTAATATATGATTGCAGTTGGTTTGCAAAAAACTTTTGAGTGATGAAACTTGTTGGTTCGGTACATTTCTGTCAACAGAAAGAGAGCTTATTACTGCCATAACGGCTCTGTTTGATCATCTTTTGGGTCAGATAGCGGCAGATTTAGTTTAAACAGATGTTATTCTGATTGGTACATTATGTCTTTCAGCACCTTTGTTAATATTGTTGTTCCTGGTTCATAATTGCTTCATAAGTGCACTTTTAAGTGAGAGGAGGTCAGAAGTGGAAAATGGGACCAGGGTCCTTTCGCTCTTTGGCAAAGTATGTTTTGATCTTGCTGTCAGGAGTTTGGTTAAAAAAATACAGTGAATCTTAGACTAAACCAGCCACAGCTTTGCGGAACGCATCTGTCTTCTGCCATTTCTCCATAACGCTAAGCAGGCTGTGATTTGAGTGCATGCTAAGATAATGTGAGTTGGTGCAGCGTGACGGTAATGAATGCCTCAGCACGTCCCCCAGCAGAGCAGAGATACATGTGTGGAGACTGTTTTAACCACATAAGTGTTTGGTTGTGCTGGAATCATCAAGGCAAACAAAATTAGGCAAATTAAGACTTCATGCTTATTCAAGGACAAACAATGTCATGTGGACTTTGCGGCTGTCGGGGTACATACACAAATGACTTGTAATGTAACGTTTATGCTGTGCTGGAAAATAAAACACGTGAATAATCTCCTTACACTTTTCTCCATGAAGACCGCTTGCTTTGTCCTCGCTGTTTCAGAGGACACTTACGAGAGAACGCTGACTGTAGATGGGGAAGAGGCCACACTTGTTGTGATGGACACATGGGAGACTGAAAAACAGGTAACCCCCCTCCCCCACCCCGACCTGCTGGATGTCTGAGATGAGAAAATGCCAGTTACTAGGAACAACATCACTTTTGTTTCCCAAATGTATTGTTTGTAACTGTGAGTGAGTAATCATACTCATGCTTAGAGTATGCTGCCCTGCTGCACATGAAACGAGGAGGGCCTTCTCTGCTTAGACGGCACCATATACTTTGGTTTCCTTTACTGAAGTGCTGAAATCCTGTGGAAAATGACCTTGGCTCGTTTCCCTGTTGTTTTATAGAGATGTGGAAAAGCTATTTGCATTTTAAGACCAGGTGTGCACAGGACCTTTAATGTTTCATTTAATTCTCCGAAAGCCCTCAGTCTGGTACATTACAGCGGCAGGCTTTGAGTGGTATTAGGTTATACTGAAACATTTAAAAAATAACTCTTGTGCGTAAAAAACAGCTGCGTTGGAAACGGCTAACAGAAACGGCCGGGACTGTGTGTGCGCGGGATTGTGTGAAAGGAAGTGGGCTGAGAAGCACCGTCAAGCTAAGTCTAAAGGCCCCTTTGTCCTTCATGTTATGTTATGGAAAAATCTGTCCTGCTGTAGCCGTAGCCCATAGCAAAAATCCATGGTCCTCGGCCAAAGTCGAGCAAAGGCTGCCGTATTGCGCTTATGTAGGCTACGACATCGCCGGGGGGGCAGCTCATTTTGATAGTATTGATTATACAGCTGGGGGTTGGGGGGGTGGAATGTGAAGGTTTTGCACAACCATTAAAAAAATGTTTCATTTTGTATCGATTCACAAGGGTGCTGTAATATTATGGTGCTGTGAAACTGCTGGTAGCTGAAGGGCATTCTGGGATACCTCACGTACTTCATGTATTAGGTGCCCAGTGCTTAAAAATGCATGACTGCTATAATGGCTGTCACTTGCTCCTTTGAGAATAAGTAATTGCTACGTAAAATTGTTAAATAATAACTGAATACCTTTTTATATTGGTAGTTGCAGTTATCCGTCCGTCTTCCGTGACCGCTTGTTCTGTGTAGGGTCAGGGAGATCCGGGAACAGTCCAGGAAGTGCTGGGTATGTGGCTGGGGACACCCTAGATGGGATGCCAGTCCATCACAGCAAACATGAATTCATAAGGGCATTTTAGATGGCAGCTCACCTAACTGTGTGTTTTTCGGCTGCTGCTGGAAACCTGGGTGAATCCCACAGAAAAACACAGACACAACTGGGTTTGGGAACCAAACCCACAACCTAGTGCTACCCTATGAGTCACCACACAAGTAAATAAAACTGAAAGCATTGCAAGTGAGTCAACAAGATAGTAGCCATAATATGATGCATAAACGTAGAGATTTGTTAAGAAAAGCCCCAACATCTGTTCCAGCAGCAGGACGAGAAGTGGGTGCAGGACTACTGCATGCAAGTAGGCAACGCCTATGTCATCGTCTACTCCATCAGCGACCGCTCCAGCTTCGAGAGTGCCTCAGAGCTGCGCATCCAGCTGCGGCGCGTCCGGCAGGCCGACAATATCCCCATCATCCTCGTGGGCAACAAGAGTGACCTGGTCCGGTGTCGGGAGGTCGCCATTGAGGGTAAGTTAGTCACCCAACCTTAAAGAGCCTTGAAAATCCAATGCTTTTATTGCATAGGTCCCATGAAGGATTGCTATACTCTTAAATGGAGTCAGTACCCTTTGATAGAAGTTCAGTTGATACAAATTGTGAAGAGTAAAAAATGATGGCTATGTAGTATGATGGCTATGTAGTCTCGGCGGACTTTCTTTTAAGCATATGGGTCCCCAACCTTTGCTTAGTTACACTCAGCCATTCCATATTTGTTAATGACACTGATTTAACTAGTCATAGGTCTGCCAAGTAGCTGGTTGGTGATGCCAAATGGGAACTAGGGCTGCACGATATATCGAAAAATTATCGTTATCGCGATAATAGTATACGCAATATCTGTATCGCAAAGAGTTGCGATAAATGAAATTTTATTTATGTGCCAAGCATTTGTGTGTCCAAATTTGACCAATCAGATGGGCCCTTACTATCTTT
>JAODJU010000130.1:12233422-12246810 GCA_026776725.1 Gnathonemus echidnorhynchus
ATAATAATAATAGTAATAATAATAGTAATAATTTAAAAAAGCATTTCTCTAGGGAAATGTTATATCGCAAGAAATATTGTTATCGCAATATTCAACAACAATATCGCATATCACATATTTTCCCAATATCGTGCAGCCCTAATGGGAACTGAGATGAAAAACACAGCATATGGATATGACACAGCATTTTCATTTTTTCTTCTTTTCCCCTGTGTCACCTGGCCCTCAGAAGGGCGAGCGTGTGCCGTGGTGTTTGACTGCAAGTTCATCGAGACGTCAGCCTCGCTGCACCACAACGTGCAGGAGCTGTTTGAGGGCATCGTTCGGCAGATCCGGCTGCGGCGAGACAGCAAAGAGACCAACGAGCGCCGGAGGTCTGTCTACCAGCGTAAGGAGAGCATCACCAAGAAGGCTCGCCGATTTCTGGACCGCCTTGTTGCCAGGAACAACAAAAAGATGGCACTGAAAGTGCGCTCCAAGTCATGCCACGACCTCTCTGTCCTCTAGTCATGCAAGTAACACCCACAGGTTTCCTCCTGACCCTGTCTGTCGCCGTTTGGATCTCGGAGCCTGCTGTAAATTAACAGCGTATCCAAGTGACTGCTTCCTTATCTGCAGTTAAAGAAACACTGAGAATGGAGGCAACTCCTGTTTCTTTCGTCCCCCAGATCTGTTTAACCGGTTATCTAAACCTTTTGTATAAGATAGGAGGATATTTATTTTATTATTTCAAAATCATAGGAAAAAGAATTCAGTCCCGTTTCTGAAAGGTGTTTGGAATTCGAGCTGATTAATCGAGGGGAGTCCATTAGGCTGAAGAGACGTCGAACATTTTTGAATCGATGCCCAGACGTTTTTGGGCTCTGTGAAGAACGTAAAGCATTTGACTACAGATTCCACAAAATTGTTAGCAAAAGGGGCTCCTTATCGACGTTTGCCTTGTCTATTCACACCCTGTACCAGGTCAGAGTTTTATTTTTCACTAATCTTTCTGAAGAGAATACAGTTTCTGCATTAACTTTTTCTGAATATACATTTTTTCAGTGATTATTGTATATTCTAAGGTACGTTTGTAGTCTTTACTAGGAGAGCTTTGGGTCTCTGTATTTTTTATAGACTAGACTCCAGACTAAAATGGTCAGTCAGAAGATGTTCGTTTTGTTTGAGCACTGAACAAACAATGCTTGCCTGCCCTTAGGCACAGCCAAGACGTTTCCAAAATACTTTTTAAAATAAATACTTGTCTTTACCAAAGAAGGGGATCCTGAAAAGATTTGGTATAGCCATTTCAGTTCATCCACACTGATATTCTGATTCCTTCAATGTGTGATTTTGTATTTTCCTGCTTAAAAACTGAGGAATTTCCTAGATAATTCATCGATCAGACCGCATTGTCTCCAAGGCTCATGCAAAACTGATGATTTGATGAGCTTAGAACAATGGATTGAGAGACGTGTGCAATGGAGTTCTTGGCCAGCCCACTAGAACATCAGAAAGGCTCGCTTCCCTGGACTGCGAATCACTGCTGACACCCAAAATACTCACGACACCAACTTATACTCATCAACTTCAATGAGAAATTTTTTTATTTATCTGGATAGAACGTTGCATTTTTTAACCTGGTATGAGTCTCAAATTAGTGTCTTTTTCTCTTTTCATTCCCTTTCATCCCTCCTTTCAGTCATTTGACAGCCGAGCGATTTGTAGCTATTATGACTGAGTGATTCAGCTTGGCCACAACAAAAAAAAAAAAAGAAAAATGTATTTTTGAAAGATATTTTAAGCTTATGTCATATTTCATTCCTTCTAAACATGCAAAATCCAAGCAATATTTTTTTGTACATATTGATTGTGGCTGTGGTTTTTGTAAATACATAATGCCTAGAATTTTTTATAATAAAGCTGTTAAGTGCAGTATACACCAATGGCTATTTTGTCAATACATTTGTATTCAAATGTCCTAGTTAAATCACTATACCTTTAATCTATAGTTTTAATAATGGACAAGTGATCATGGAAATTTTGTACCACTTAGCAGAAGCACAATTCAGAGCATGGTTATGTGTGAAGGTTTATATATGAAGGTCTTCAACTCGCTGAAACACAGTATCATGTGTATCACAGTATCAGGACTGATCATGTGTCTTGTCCGTTCTGTCCCAGAATCCCAAGTCAGTGTTCAAGCCAGCTTACCGAACCTGTAAACACCGAAAGCAGTTAAAGGACTGGACTATAAACTATAAGCATCGCCATTTACTTATTTACAAATACCATTTACAAATAAACTACTCAAGTCATGATATACAGACTATTAAATAATTGAATTCCACTTAAATTATGAGCTTACATTTGAACAGTGACAGCTTCTAATTTCTTCTACTAATAAATATGAATTAAATGTTGGAGAAACACTTAGATCTTCTGTGATTTTCATGCAGCGTTGAATTACTACCAAGTAATACAAACAAAATGATTATATTATTTGCTTATTATGTGCCTCAATAGCTGGTGTGAATATTGTAGTTGGTTAACAACTCCTTGTATTGGATTTTTTGTCAGGGAAAAACTTTTTGTATTAAAAGAAATTGTGTGACTAGCCCAGAAAATGAAAGGAAAATAAGTTAATCCAAAAAAAAAGCGACATACCCCAGATATGTGTCCTTAGGTCAAGAATAGCTTGTTGATACTGTGATTGTGTAAGTTAATTTTGTATTTACCTACCAAACAGAAGGCATAAGACTGCAAAGAAAACATATTTCACTGTTATCCATTTGGCTTTAGTTATGTGAAAATTTTCTGGCTTTTCTGACTTTGTGAGTATTGGCGGTATTTTTCTGGTAACACAAAAAAATTCTTTCATTTACTAAAAATGTTTCAGTTACTTTTTAGTAGATAATCAACGCATATCAAACACCCGTGGTAATCTAAAGAGAAGGACTTTGCAAATGTTATAATTAATTTCAATGGAACTCTTGTGATTTGTAGTCAAACCGATCTTAAATTATTAACTATTTTCCTTTACATTTTTAAATCAATTTATAATCAAATTGTAAATTTGAAATTTATGTTTGTGGGTTTGTTGTTACATTTTGCGTGAAAGGTAATACCAACCACTGCATAATTAAGATTTCTGGCTGTTCAATAAGCATTCGAGCTATGTCTGCATTTCCACATCAATCCATAATTTTCTATGCAATTTGTCAGTCATTTTAAATAAACTGTTTTCAACAGTAAACCAGTCCTCTTCAACAATAGGGTAAATCACTTTGAAGAGCATAATTGTTTACTCAAAGATACAAAGAAAAACTTTTAACACATCAGAGTAAATTGTTTTAAATGGTTTAAATGTTGAATATATAAGGAAAATACATTCAAAATAATAATGGTACAGGAGAATTCTGCAGCATGCTCTCTTAATTAAGTCCATGAGAGTGTGGAGAGTGTATTATGTTATATGTGATGTGCTGGCGGTCAATGTGCTGCCGATTCATGCGTAGTGAAGTTTCTCCGCATCTCGCACAGAAGGCCAATGCTAGTAACTTCTCTGTATGTATTTCCAACAACTACTGTTTTCCAAAAAAGGAGCACAGGGAGCTGGAGTCGAACTTGCTGACTTAACTACAGGGCTACAACTTTTTAATTCTGAATAGAGTAACTAGGATATTTTCTTGCTCGTCATGACACAGCAGGTGTGCTGGTTTGGCGTGTTCCTGGTCAGCTTCTTTAAATCATATGTTCTTATTTGTTAAGGGACTATTCACATTGCACTATTTACTTGCTTAGTAGAAAAGTCTCACAATTTATATGTGAACAATATAGATACATAGATGCATTATACTGTAAGACATTCATTTTAAGCAGTTTGCTAATAGCTGTTTTCTCCAGGATATTTTGATGTAAGTGAATCAGATTGCTTTCTTCGATGGTTACAATTTAAAGATCACAGTCTCACCCTCTTAAACTGTCATTAGTGACATGGCACTCGAGTCTCATACCGCAGCAACTGCTGTTAAGGCCACAAAAACAGACAAGAGCAAAATCCATATGCGCAGCATCAGTGTTACAGTAAAAGTCAATGCCTGTTTGTTTATCAAACCTCACACCGTGTTTGTCCTGACATTATAATGTATCCGCATTATGAAAAAGAGACAGGCGCAGAAGAAGGTCACCTTCACACAGAAGCCAGGGAGCGGCCAGTACTCAGCAAGTACTTGTGCATTTCAAGTGATCGTCTGTTACCAAAAGGGGTACTTGGTACTTGGTAAAACTTGTCGCCCAGGGTGGGGCAGGGTGCTTAGTTAATGGGCTGATTGCCTCCCCCCCAATCCACTAAACCTAACCAAAACTACAATTTTTCATTTTTATCATTGGCAAATAGCAAACTGCAGGCACAGCAGTAATATTTCAGTCATAAGTCTGGTTTGCAATTGGTTTGTCATTCTTACAGGATGTGTATATGCTGGTACAGTAATTGTTTTCAAATGCTGTGTGGGAGATCTCAATTAATCATTTTCGTATAATATTAAGTATTAATAATATTTAGTCTCATTATTTGTATCATTCTATTATGCTTCATGATGATCTATTATTTGTTATGCAATCATTAACAATATTATTTTTTTAATGATCACCAATGTTTTCCTTTAACATTGTCAATAGAGTGCATGCTTAAAGCAAATGTTTTTCCAGCACAAAAAAATACATATTTAGCTTGCGTATGTATATCATGGTTGCTGTGTTTATAGCAGTAAAACTTGAGCTTTGTATCTTAGCTTAAGATTCCTCTGCTGACTCTGACAGAGACTCAATGTTAAAGCACAGACCAGCTGCTGTGTGTGTGTGTGTGTGTGTGTGTGCGTGCGTGTGCGTGCGTGTGTGTGTGTGGTTGTAAGTGTGTACGTACAGAAGTGCACATGCATGCATATGTGTGTGCGTAAGTGTGTGTGTGTGTATGTAATTATTACATTGTGGGGACCAGTTTTCCCCACAAAATAATAAAAACCTGTAACTTTTTACCATGTGAGGATATTTTTCAGGTCCCCACATTATAAACCTCAGTTTTATATTAAAATAAATAAATAAATAAATAAATCAACATTTTTGCAATCAAAAAACTGAAATACTGTAGTCAAAAGTCTTGTATTTAGTTTGGTTACTTATGGTTAAGGCTAAGGCTGGGTAGTGTGTGTGTGTGTGTGTGCGTGCGTTTGTGTGTGTGTACTTGCAGGCATGCGTGTGCATGGCGAGCCTGAGATCTGTGAAGCAGCGTGCGCTCACACAGCCCCTGCTCGGGAAGTGTCCGGCCCTGGGCCAGGCCCATATCAGGGGCCGAGCTGAACTGACAGACCCAGGTCACGTCTTTCCACTCTCCCCGCCTCCTCCAGGGGGGCGGGGGTGAGGGGCAGGGGGGATTGACTGGAGGCTCAGTGCATTGATTCGCTCTTAGTAATGGAAAAACTGAGCCCGGCACACAACCTTTGCCTCACCAGCTCACCCCCCAGACATACACACACACAACAAACACGATCCTCCCAGAATACATAAACACAGCCTCTCATTTATGAAGCTTTGTTATTTTATAATGTGCAATGATGACGGTGACTCATCTGTAATATACATAAAAAGTTTTCAAACTCAAACCCAGGGCTTATTAAATAAAATATCATGATCATAAGACAGTTTGTCATACTTATGTCATTATGTTTAAAAATGTCTAAATATCAACAGAAGCAAACTGCACATTTATTTATTTAGCAAACACTTTTGTCCAAAGAGACATAAAAGGCAGATGATACATAAAGAAATGAAGTCCAACTTACTGAAATTACACAGCAGACTGTAAATCATTAATATACAAAATTGCTTTACATCAAAAACAAGCTCTGTAGTAAGTCTTCCTTTTACTGCTGTTGTTTTTTCTGCTTTGGGAAATATGGGTCCATAATGGTAACTAATTTAGTTTTAGTAAGGTAGTGAAATAATTAGATAATACCAATTGTTATTCTGGAATTTATCTTAATATTTGAACTTTAATTGGTTAATTTAAAAATATTCAGCTGTTAAAATGTGTAAGTCACTCTGTATGAAATGTTTTACTGCATAATTATTACATTTTGTTTGTTTCATTGCTTATTGTTCACAAGCACAGGAAATGCATGAGACTCGCACGGCTGTTAAGCAGTTTCCCGGCCTGTGGTTGTGAGTGCGTGCAGGACTTCCTGCTGGAGAAACCTTGGGTTGGTCACATGACCCGCAATCACCACACTCTGTGAGGAGCTGTAATGTTTAATGCTGTACTGAAGCATTAAATGCTTAAATTAAATCATCCTGGACATTTTATGACATTTGCCGTTTTGATTGTTTCTAGCTGATCAACACAGTGATGAAAACTGTATTCTGGAAATCCTCTGGAAATTCGGGAACAGAGCACTCACCTTTCTGTTACAGTGTTTTGCTATTCTTGGAGGCTGATTGCAACAGTTTTCCTGCTCAAACCATTGTCGGTAGTTTTCCAAAATAAGATCTTACCCACCCAAACCCTGAAGTATAACATTGTGTCTTGGATTGCAAGTTATAAAACTCCTCCCCGAGACACGAACATACAAAACCTTGTTCCTGTAAAGGGGGGGGGGGGGGCTGAAGACATGCAATTTAAAAACTTAAGTCTAAAACTGTAAATCCAGAAGCATGGAAAAAGTGAATAAGGGGTGAGCGGTGGCTGGACAGGGTACGTGGGGGAAGATAAATGCCCCCATGCTCATCGAGAGGCTGGTTCTTGTAACATGTCAAGGATCTGGCGTCCTCCAGATGTGTGTCATGTTTATGCTGTCCAAATCCCCAAGGGAGATTTACATTCGCTCGCTCTCTCTCTCTCTCTCTCTGTCCCTCGCTCACCTCGTCTCTCGCTCAACGAGCAAAACGCCTCATTACGGAAAGTTGGCAGTCAGTGGGATTGTGAGCGGCTGCATACAATGGAAAGAATGAGATTAAACCCAGAAAAATGCAGCCTAATAAAGTTTATAAGACAAAAAAGATGAATAGTGAACTTGACCCCAAATCTTTTTTCCTTAAACTCTGCTTGCATTTGCTATCAGGAATAACACTGAAAACCATTTTTTTGTTGTTGTTGTTATAAAACAAAAGACTCCGCACAAAGTGATACATTACAGTTTTTGCTGATTGCTTAAACACTAAAAGAAAAAGTCTTGCTCATTTGGCATAACTTTACACTCAGTTAGTAAAACATCGGCCCAGATTTGTACATCGCTAAGCACATTGTCAGCTTCACACCTTTTGCAAAACTCAACACACTGTGATTTGCAAATCACTAAACAAACTTGTCCATTTCAAAGCACTGGCTTTCAAATAACCACACCCACAAACCATTTGGTTAAATACAACCACCAGGTGTACAAATACTTAGGTGCTCAATTATAGACACACCAATCAGGTTTAGGCACTATAAAAGGGAACAGCTGAGTTAACCTATCATCAACAAACATGGAGGACATGAGAGGAAGGAGAAGAGTGAGAATGAGAGGAGGCATCCATGGTGGAGAAGCAGGTGGAGGCAGAGGCCAAGGAAGAGGTTGAGGTAGAGGTAGACTTGTTGGATGGAGAGGACAAAGAAGACCAAATTTGTCCAATGAAATTCATGCAACCCTTGTCAATCATATAGTAAATCATGGGTTGACATTGAGGGAGGCTGGACTTAGAGTCCAGCCAAGCCTCAGCAGATATACAGTGGCATCTGTACATTTCATCAAATGCATAGGTGAAAAACATCTCCTCTTTTTGCAGGAAATTGGTAGCTAATAGTATATACCGCATCAGAACTTTCAGGTATCCATGCCTAGTCATGTGATATCTTACTGTATAGGTTACATGTATTTTGTTTTGTCAACATAGGATTGAGGGTCGAGAACGCAGAGGAAAGAGCAGTTATAAATATGGTTTTGGCCAATAATGCACAATACAAGATTCAGGGAAATTCAAAACAACATTGTCAGTGACCAAACAGTTTTTGGCAACATTCACCAGGTATCTCTTTCCACACTGGCTTAAACTCTTAAAAAAAAAAAAAAATCACGTCCAGATGAAACAACTGTACAAAGTAACATTTGAAAGAAATTCAGGGGAACCCGGGGGAACATTACCCTCTGTGCAGGAATCCCACAGAATGGAGTCCTCCACTACAATGCCACCTTAGGTCCTTACAATACAGCTCTCCTTCTGGCATTTTTAGACCAACTCAATAATATTGTTATTGCTGCAAATCAAATTGATGTCACCTGGGACAGTGTATCATTCCACCGATCTCTTCTGGTCCGAAATTGCTTTCATGATGGCCAGTTGCAGCGGAGAGATGTTTAGTTTTTTTACCCAATCTTTTTGTATGTCTGTAGTGGTTGCAGTAAATAAAATTTACAGATTTGATCTAATGTGGTGTTTGGTGAACATATTTTGTGTATTTTTTTTCATTAGGAAACTAGAAATGCTAAAAGTGTTTTAGGATTAACGCAGTACTGTCTAACTTATTCAAAATGAGTTAGATAATAATATTCATGTGTGTAGAATATGACAACAAAACAGTGTTTTTAGAAAAAATGTAGAGATTTTACAATAGTGTATTATTTGCAAAAGACCTGAGATGTTCTGCTACTTGGGTTTACGGTTGTGAAAATGTGGGCCCAATTTTCAAAATTGTGCTTAAGCAATTGGAAAAAAAAACTGTAAAATTAAAAAAAAAAACATTAGAGAAAAGGCCTTAACTTACTTGTAGCATTTTTCTGCTAAGTACATTTCTTAGGTTAGGAGCAAAAAGATATATGTCACATTAATGTTATAAGCTTCAAATAAAGTTTTTTTTTACTTCATCCGTCAGCCAAGGTCAGCCGCTACAGAATCAGAGCCTCTGAAAAGACTGACAGAGCACATATTACCAATCTGGATATTATTCATTCTCGCTTATGACTGCAGCAAAGCACCAGGACCAGATGGCCTTCCAGGAATTCACCCTATACCAGCAGGGGGCGATCAGCACCACACAGGCTGATGGCATCGCACCGCCTACCTCAGAGATTGCCAAAAAAGACACAGCTGGCAGCTGATTGTTGCCATAGCCAGGGGGTGGAGCTATCTCCAACCCTCTGCCCATGTACTATAGAAGCCAAAGGAATAAGTAAAGGGCAAAGCAGCCATGTTTTTACAATGAAGTTCATCCCTCAGAAGTTATTTGGCTCCACCCCTGTCTGCAGTGCCTTTTTGCCCAAAGTGCTTCCTGAACAGCACCCAATAGCCAATAACCTTTATGTTATCCCTGGGCACAGGTAGCTAGAGTCAAACTTGCAGGGGCAAGGGGCCTCCTAATCATCCCCTATATCTAGCTAGTGAATTCTCTCCTGCCCCTTCACCACCTTAGCTACTGTGTGGTGAGTATACTGGGGCAGAATGGCTGCCGTCCCATCAACCTGGTGGGTGCTACATGGTAGTCTGCTTGAAGTGGTTCCCCATTGGTTCTTTAAAGTGCTTCAGATATCTTGAAAAGTGCTATATAAATGCAACATTTGTTCATTCATTCATTCATTCATCCAGCAGAGGGTAGGAAATGGAAGGTGTGCATACATCTGTGCACAGGGCAAAGGTTTGTACTGATGATTCTCATTAGTTCTGGACATTATGGCTAGTAGATTAGTAAAATATCAGTAATATGTACAAAATTCCTGTTTTCTGGGTGACTTTAAGACTTGACGATGAAAACGTTGCTTATCCAAGTTTGAACAGGTCTTTATAAAATTTATGCTGCCTTTTGTAAAGCTTTGACTTTTGTTTTCTGAACATATTCCTTGGGATCACGACTGAGCCTCTAGCTATATGTTTGGTCTTGGAAAGTTCAGTTCCTGCATTTGTCTTGGGTTACTTATGTCTGTATTCGCCCACAATTCCCAGAAAAAATGATGCTCAGTTCAAACAAATGGTGCTATTTATTCCCGAAGAGGCTGCAACTTCAGATCAGGTCAGTAACTGATTCTCATAAAATGGATATTTGGCGAAAGGTTTTTGGACACCCCTATTAATTAGAGGAATTGTGTAATACAGACACACCCATTGCTGGCGCTGTTTTAAGCACACAGTCACACAACCTCCTGTAGCAAACATTCGTAGCAGAATGGATGGTCGCACAGAGCAGGTTAGTGACTTTCCACTTGGCACCAACATGTCAGTTGACCACATTTCTGCACTGCTAGACCTGCCCTGTCCAGTGTTAAGTGACTGTGAAGTTGAACCATCTGAAAACAAGTGGTCGCCCGCACAGACTCAACAGAAAGGGACCTGGTCATCCAACACACATACCCAACCTGAATGGCAGCAAATCTCACCATCAATGATCATGCAATCTAATGGAAAGCTTTCGCAGAGTAGAGGAGGCTATTCTACCAACAATAGGCTGACCAGCTTCATATTAATAACATTAATTTCAGAATGAGACGTTGTACAAGCTGGTATCCAGATATATTTGGCCATATAGTGTATGATTTGTGTTTAATATCTGTGTAATTCGCTCTGTGCTTATCTGGGTTTGTGTTGATTTTGTTTTGAAAGTGTGGACCCTGAAGCTGTGCCCACGAACAGACAACATGTAAAACTGATCAGCTGTCCATGAAAAATTACTTTATTTTAACTTTAAATAAGGAATTTGACTCCATACTGTACCATACCCTATCTGCAGATGTAATTCACATTAACCAGATGACTGATAGGGGTTTGTTATTATATAGTCATGACATGTGGAAAAGAACAAGCATCTCTACATCTGGAGAGGAAACAGGAATACCAGCTTCAGTGTAATGCTTCCTGCGTTGTTCTCATCCCTTTCAAGAATCTGAATTTCTCATCTTTGTTTTGTCTGTTTTTGTAGTTTTTCTAAAACGTTTGCATGTCTGTTTCCCTGGTCTGTTACCAGACATTTGCTTTCCTGACTTGTCAGGCAACTGACAGTACAGAAGCGTGACCTTAAATGGTCTCAGTAAGTTAAATACTCCACAATACAGAAACTACATTAACAACAAGGCCAGATAATAAGCTATTTTAACTAGATATCATGCTGTCAGAAAGAGCGACATTATATTGCCAGGACTACTCAGTCATCTGGTCCGCCTACTAAACCATACTCATGCCACACTCACCAACTTCTAGAATTCTAACTTCAATTTCTCACCAACTTCAACTTATAGAAGTACTGGATGCATTGCCTGGAAATGTAAATTCTCCTGAATGCTGTCAGTCCTTGTTGTGATATGTAGGTCTGAAAGTACTTATTCATTCAGTGCACATTCTATTATTTGTCAATTTTCAGAATCCTACCTCACCAATTACATGGCCACTTGTATTCCCTTGTGCATGTTTGCAGATGTCATTTATCCATCCATCCATCCATCCATCCATTTTCTGTAACCGCTTGTCCTATTCAGGGTTGTGGGGGGTCCACAGCCTATGGGGGCAAGTCAGGGAACAATGCAGGATGGGGAGCAGATGTCATTTATATTATCTATATTGTTTTACTTGTTGATTTATATTTATAATATAAATAAATATTTATATTATTTTATTTCTCTGACCAAAATTTTCATGACATAACAGTAGAAACTAACAGATTCACTAACTGTATATAGAAGCTGGGAGGGGCCACAAGCATATTTTTTTGGGGTGCACATGATTTTATGCAAGAAGGTTTATACTAAAGAGAAGAAGTGCAATTCATACGTGCTTTGTGGGGTTAGAACCCCCATATTGTTAGTGGAATGCTCTCTCTCTGTTGAGCTACAGGGGAGCTAGTGATGCGATACTAGATTTTGCTTTAGTTTAACATGTTCAAAAAATACTCAATGTGGACAGGAAATACAAGACAAATCGCATCTCATATTGATTCAAATCTCTCACTTAGCGTATACAAAGTTCTTGGCCACAAACCGAGAAGGAATATTGGCAAACATGTATCTCTATCAGCCTGATGGCTGAACTCTGATTTTGAATGGTTAAACATGGCTAATCACTCTTGCCACAAAGTGAGCCGTGACGCTTGCACGCAAGCACGCAGCACATATAGGCAGCCAGTTGCCGGTGTTATGCCGAAAAAGGCATCCCTGCCGTAGAATGCATACCTGTCTCTAAATGACCGATTGGTCGCTGATCTGAAACGAGTTGAACTACTTTGTCGAGTTAGGCTACCGTAGTGCTAATCGATAGCCCTAACCCTAACCCTAACCCTAACCTCCCCCTTTTTCCCCTAAAACCCCAACCCTAACCCCCCCAAAAAACCCCTAAAAGCTCAAGTCGTCAGACACCGGCATGCATTCTATGGCAGGGATGCCTTTTTCGGCATAACACCGGCAAACTTAAATACCTCAGCTGACCTATTGTTGGTAAGGAGCTAATCCCCATTATCTTCACTGTTAATGCTGTTTTATATTACTGGTTTCATAAGCCATGCATGTCATTTACCACTGTTTGCCATAACTTAACCATCGGACAAATTTGTTAGTTGAGATGCAGGGAAAGGCCTACCAGCATTTTAACTTAGCAATGTTTGTGCGTTCAGCTATGGCTAAAATACTCATTTCATATTCATTGTCATTGTTCTGCTCATCTGTGGTATTTCTATCTACTATCAATAATTGCAAACAAACACACTGGCTGTTAAAATCATTTTTATTTATTCATAAAACTTGTAATTGCATCTCTGAAAACAGTGTACGTTCAAACTTCCCGAATTTCCTGGTTTACGTGAGGAAACCGAGGGACTGAACCACCTGGGTAAAATAGAGGGGTTTTGCAGGAGGTTGGTGGATGAAGCCATTTGGAAAGGGGTGTTTTAATTGTTATTACCTAAAATGTATTTTTAGGTGTATATGGGGCATCTGGGTGATCAAAGTTGGTTTTGTGTTATTGTTTATTTTTTATTGTTTATATTTTATTTGTTTATTTGATTTACTATTTTGGAATAACAGTGTTGTTATAAAGTTAATTGATTTCTGATTCTTAGTTTTTGTAATGGTTCCTCAAACTGGCTCCAAGGCCTCAGTTTGAGGGCTTCTTTCTTTGTTTCTTTCCTTCCTTCCTTCCTTCCATGATGGAGGTAACGTGTTGTCGCTGGTATGTAATGGCTAGTTTGAACAGGGTCTAGTAAGACATAACCTAGCAGGCTTATGCCTGTTTGTTTTGTTTGGGTTTTTTTGATTATTGTTTTTACACTGTTGTTGCCTGCATGGTTTTTAAGAAAAGAAAAAATAATAATAGAAAAATAAAACCCTTCTCCCTTTTGTCCCCCGTCCGTTCCTGTCTGGTCTGCTCCTCCTCCCTTCGTCCCGCCTGTTTCTGCTCCTCGTCCC
>JAODJU010000130.1:12265713-12285509 GCA_026776725.1 Gnathonemus echidnorhynchus
CAAAACATAAATTTGATTACTTTTGTAAATTTTGCTCTGAACTGTGCCTGTCTCAAATGCTTTGGAACAGTTTATTGCTGAACTCATACTACAAGAGTCATACTATTTTAACAATGCAGTTAGCTTGTGATAATTAAATGTATGGCTGTATTGCTTCTTGACCCCTCGTATGTCTCTTATAGGTGAGAGATGTGAGGATGATTTCTGACCGCAATTCCAGAAGATCAAAGGGGATTGCTTATATTGAATTTGTTGAAGCTAATTCTGTACCTCTGGCGATTGGTCTAACTGGCCAGAAGCTCCTGGGGGTGCCTATCATTGTGCAGGCCTCACAGGTAAGACCTGTCCTCATTTGATCCATTTCAGGAAAATGTGCGGGAGGATGCTGACTGCAAGATGAGCTTTCTCTCTCTCTGATTTTCTTTCCACAATTAAACCCAAAAGGCTGAGAAGAACCGGGCTGCTGCGATGTCCAACAACCTGCAGAAGGGTAATGCTGGGCCCATGCGGCTTTATGTGGGCTCCTTGCATTTCAATATCACAGAGGACATGCTGCGCGGGATCTTCGAGCCTTTTGGTCGGGTACGCAACTCTTTGCTAAAGGAATAGTGGCCACCTCATTGTAAAGCTCATGTTGGTGCGTTTCTTATGCTGGTCTTCATTTCACCAGATTGAGAGCATCCAGCTGATGATGGACAGTGAAACTGGAAGATCCAAGGGATATGGATTTATCACTGTGAGTGGAATTGCTGTGCTTCTTTGAGGCTCTTTGTGGCATCAGAGGTTCTGAGCTGTTTCTATTCTGTACAGTTTGCAGATGCTGAATGTGCTAAAAAGGCTCTAGAACAGTTGAATGGCTTCGAGTTGGCTGGCCGACCAATGAAAGTGGGTCATGTGACTGAACGCACTGATGCGTCAACTGCCAGCTCCTTCCTGGACAGCGATGAGCTTGAGAGGACTGGTATCGACCTGGGAACCACTGGGCGCCTTCAGCTGATGGCCAGACTAGCTGAAGGTAAACGTCGAGTATAGTCTATAGCAGCTGCATGTCGCTTTAAGGTAGATGCGTCATTGTAAATGGTTCTAGTGTGATCGTTCCCTTTTGCATCAATATAGTATTTGATAATTATGAAATTTCTGTGGGATCTGTTCTGGTGTCTCAGGTACAGGCTTACAGATTCCTCCAGCTGCCCAGCAGGCCCTGCAGATGAGTGGCTCTATTCCATTTGGTGCCATGGCGTCTGTATCTGGTAAATGCTTACCATGCATGTTGCATTTTTACTGGACTGCCATCAGTGATTCAAACACCCATAGCATTCTTGTTCACTATGGTCGCGGCTGGTCAGTAACTGTAAATTTGGGCTCCGAGTAGAAGGCCCATTCTGGAGATTAGAATTACCATCCTGGCAGAAGTAGCGATGGAGACATATTGAATCTGCCCCACATGCCCAGTATTTGCTTTCATGTGGCTCCGCCCCCCTCCTTACTGAAGCACTGGAGTAGAGCCTTCATTTCAGCCATGCATGTTTAATTGATGGACAGTCTCATTCATTGTATGCTGTCATGCTATCTTCATTTCCATCCCATCCAAGACTTCCACTGGGCTAAGTGCGCTTTAATATTTTTTTTCTTATCCTCAGATTTGCAAGCAAGGTTGACTCAACCCCCTGAAGGTGAATGAATTTAAATATCTAATGCATGAAACTGCTTTTTTTGAGGGATAGAAGTTGTGGTCACCCTTTATGGTTCTCCCTTTAATTCGGTACTGCAGCCATCCTGAACTTTGGTAGTATGTTGTGAAGTTAGATGCTGAAAACCAGTTAATGCGTTACTTAAAATGCGCTCTTGGCGCTGGGTGGTGGACCTTACTGTGCCTGTCTGCCTTGGACATCCCCTTGGTACTGAAAATAATGTTCCTTCTCCCTTGCAGCTGCCATCAACCCGGCACTGAACATAAACCTGAACCTGAATGTGAACACTGCTCTGAACCTGCCAACACAACCACTGGCCACGCAGTGCTTCCAGCTTTCCAACATGTTCAACCCTCAGTCGTACGTATCCTGGCTTTTTCTATTCTCTTCTTTAATCACAGGTGATATGACATCCCTGTTGTTAATTTTCATGCCACAGCTGTAGTCAGATGTGGGCTCAAGTAGTGGATCTAGTTGTACATGGTTTACTAAGTAACTTTAATGGTTGAGAATGATTGAACTGTAGTGACTTATGGTAGTCATTCTGAATTAGATTTGCTTGTTTTGTTTGTCAGCAGCTCGTGTTCTGTCTGAGAACAGTTGGTAATTTTCTGTTTCTGGAAAGGTGCAGTAGTTTAACTACAGATTAGGGCTGGGACGATTATGCGACGTAATCACCGATGTCGATTTATAAAAATGCATCGACATGGAATTTTAGTGTCGACGCGTTGTGTAAAACTACGTAAATGTTTTGTGACCGCTTATCACTTAGTGCATTGCAAAGTGTATTGTAAGTGCACGTTAACACTGTCCTTTTAAGCAATGTCTGCTAATAACTGGACTTTACTGTCCACCTGATCTCTTCACCACTCGCGAGCTACAATAATTTATTGGACCCGTGGCATGGTTTTCATTTACAATACAAAGTTATTCCGCTAATAACCTGGCTAGTTTCACTGCTGGCACCGTTAAAACTATATCAGTCATAGACTGAATTCCGATATAGTTTTGTCTAATATCACCCGTGCCAGCCGCGCCACACTTTTGAAAGGCATGCACTGGCCAACCATGTAGCACTTCCCTCATAAATATTGAGACATCACATCACCTACCACCCTGCAAAAAGGAAATTTGTGTGGAAGTTGGAGCTTGATCACCTTGCTTTACAGTGAAGATGAACCTGGCTGGGACATTGAAATTCAAGATGATGTAATTGAAGAATGCAACAAACATGGGGGGGTCGTACATGTATACGTCGACAAGAATTCATCTCAAGTAAGCATCCAGTTACCCTTTAGTGATACACCCTGCTGCCGCTTGTGTGTTTCATACATACAGAGTGTCCTGTTTTTCAGGGTAATGTGTATGTGAAATGCCCCACCATCCCCGCTGCCATGGCGGCTGTGAACGCTTTACACGGCAGGTGGTTTGCAGGTATGTTCCTGTTTGTGCTGTCAATGAATGTTTAATGTTGATTGTAGTAATGCTATTGGTTGATCTGATTTACTTTCATTCCTTTCACAGGAAATATGATAACGGCAGCCTATGTTCCTCTGCCAACCTACCACAATCTCTTCCCAGACTCTGTGGTGGCTACTCAGCTCCTGATGCCAGCCCGGCGATGATTTGGCAAAGTGAGGCATTGTTTGTACTGTATATAAATATACCCCCATCCTTTTTTCGACAGTTGGGCTTTTACTGAGCTTGGATCAGCTTTCAAGTTCCGAGTAGCAAATAACGGCAATTTTTCTCCATAGTTTCTTACTAACAGGAGAATTTTGGCCTTCCTTTCCCACTCAGCCTGTGTCCTGTGTTGTGGAGATTTTCTAATTTTTGGCAGAAGCCAGGCTTAATTTGCAACTACATCACAGATAAACATTGTGAGGTTTTGACTTGTATAATAAAGGCACAGTAGTTTTAAGTATTCCTCGTCTGTTCTTGCCATTGACAGTTTTGACATTGCTTGTAAATTTGTTGTACATACAGTTGTCTTGTGCTTTTCAGCTTTGGCATTTTCCCCCCTCTTCTCCCCGCACCCTCTCTCAACTTGTGCTCAAATAAAAAAAGAGGAGCGAGAACATTGTAATTTGTTGTCCATCTGAATATTCAATGTTTAAGCTCTATGAGCTCGAATCTTTAGTGACGATTTATTTGTGCTCATTCAAAAACCACTTGGTATTTCTAAATCTTTTGTAATCAAGGTTTGATTTTTTGTAAAGAACTTGATTAAAATTTATTTCAAATAAAGTTTATCCTTGTGTTCAGCGTAGTTGCTTTTATTTAATCGGGAACATAAATTGTGTAATGTACTGTTTGTGGGTGGAATTGTGAATGCTTTTCCTGATGGAGAATCAGGAGTTAGTGTATTCTGTATTAGTGAAATGTACAAAGGTGGCCTACCATATGCTTTAGTAAATGGCTTAGTGTACTTATTGTTCCATGGTTTAAAAAAAAACAGCTTTCAAAGAGAAATCATTGGAATAAAAATCAGGCAATGTAGTTTTTCGTTCTCATTTTTTTGCTAAAAAAATGAGACATGCAAGGTTAGACACCCAAGTGCCTTGTCAGCTTGGAATCTAAGTGCAGTGAGGCTGAGTTTCCAGTAAGTGCAAGTCAGCACTGGAGCAAGAGCTGTGCAATATGAAACACTGTAAGAACCCACCCTAACAGTGTGAAATGTTAATAATTTTATGGAATTACTACTCCAAATTGGCCCATTCCACATCAGTCCTGCTCTGATTCCTCTCCTCCCTGTCCTTCAGTCAGTCTGAAAAGCCTACTCTTGATCTCTCCTTAATTTGCTGAGTAATCCATAATCAGAAAGGAGTTAAGGTTAGTTTAATGGCTACTTTGAATTGTACCCTCTCATTTGTCTTCTGTTGGGTTGAACTGGCTTAGATTTTATATTGAGAAGGTGTCCATGTTGGAAATGAGTTTATACATTCATTTTGCAGCTTTTGAGGGTTTCTGTTCTGCATTCAACCTGAAGATAGCATATACAATAGCAAACACTGTGTCCCTTATAAAAGAAATGTACTTTTTAAAAATATTTCTTGTCATTTGCGTTACACTCCAACAAAACACACAGAGTAACTTTTAATTTGAAGGAGTTGAAGGTAGCGATGTAAATCCAGTTCCAGTAAATCAGGAATGGCAAATTAATTTCAGATTAAATTCACAATCGTTTTGCTCCCATTGCAGTTGGCTTCAAGGACTGGTTGGTTTAGATGTATCACTGTGACTGTAATGTCATCCCTGTACATTCTCACAAGGTCTTGTGGTAGGTTTAGCATCCTGAACAGATACTCAGAATCCACGGTACCGAAGCCATCACCCCCCAGAGCGTGGCGGAGTAGATGAGTGGCCGAGTTAGCATCTTCGATAGCAGAGAGGGCCCGGGTTCTGCGCTCCGTGAGCAAGGTCTGCATCTGGCCCAGTGTCAGTGACAGTCCTGAGACGGGCTTCTGCCAGGGGATTCCAGTCAGGTGCTCCCCAAGGACCTGTACCACATTCTGCCGGTGCATCAGCTCCCATAATCCATCTGTTGCAAGGACTAGAAATTTGTCCTGGGGTCGGACCCTGTGGTACGTGACCTCTGGCTCGGCGGTGAGGTAGGGTGGCGTGTGAGCCTCAGGAGGGAGCATGCTGGCAATGTCCTTCCCTGGCAGCATCTCTTGACGCCTCTCACATACGTGCATAAGGAGCTCGCTGCTCCATTTAAACTTCATGTTCCCAAAGGCCCGGAATGGGGTGAGGAGTCCCAGCAATCGGTCGTGCCTGACCACAGTCGCCTTCTCGGACCGTGGGTGCTCAGAGTGCAGCCTCCGCACCTCCATCGGGTTCTTGGCATTGTGGTCATTGCTGATGGTCAAAGCTGACCACATACCATTGTTTTCCTGGATGCCAATCATAGCCCGGCTGTCACCAAGGTTCGCTACATGCAGATGGGTGCCGTCCAAGTGTGCTATGCATGCTGTGCAGCCCGAGAGCGCCACCCTGAGGGGAGCACAACATGAAACGTCTTCCCCGAAGTCTGCCTGTGCTTCCAGGGAGATGTCATTGTCCAGTCTCCTGAAGGCCTTGACCAGGGCATCCTGGATATCTCTGTCCTCATCCTCGCCAAGGTCGATCAGCTCCTGCCAGTATGATCGTAGGCTGTTGAAGTAGCGCTTTCCGGCATTGCTGCCAATGCTGGGATGGTCACTGGCATGCTTGTGCCACTGCAGGATTGGAATGACCGGCCGGTCTTTTTCCACCGCATCTTCAATGTCCACCAGCATCTTCAGCGGAAGCAGAGACACAGCTATGTAATAGAAAAGTCGCTCGCTGACAGCCTGTGCACACGCATAGCCTCCATGCCCATCAAACACACCAAAGAGCATTCCCCTGCTCTGCAGGCAGGTGGCAGCACTCCACCGGTCCTCAGGGGGCGAGTTTGAGGGCAACAGGTTGCTGTCAAACCCCAGCACCGGACTGTTGCTTCTTCCTTCATACCCACTGACTTTGTAACTATATTCATTACATTTAAAAAAATGATTAATCTGAGGAAAGGATATCTGATTTGTCTGAGAATCAGCTCTATACTTCCTGTTTTGGTTTATACTTGGATGACAGACCCCCTTGCACACTGAGAGGCCAATGACGTGGCATAGTCTATTGAGATCAGAGCACAAAAAAAGCTGACGGAAACAGTGTGGGTTTACTGATTTCCACTTGTGCATTGCTCAGTTAACAATGACGTAAGGTAGAATTAGAGGATCCTCAAATGTCCAAGAAATGCAGAAAGGTACTGTCCCTGACCTGTTTAAACAAAAAAGTGATACGTCATAAAAAATATACGAACACACCTTATGATATGCTGCGGGGCCACAAAGTCCTGATAAAAACTTTTTTTTTAATCTTACGCACACAGGAAATTAAAACTTTAAAGCAATGGTCTCCAACCCTGCTCATTGTGCAATAAATGACCATTTAATGTTGTGCACTATCCCATAATGAACTGCTTAAAGCACATTATACTTGACGTGTCTTTGGTTTTAGAGTTATTAACTTGTTTATTTATTCCAAACCACACTGAATGTACAGATTGTATTTAGTAATAATTATATATGGAAATATATAATCTGAAAATACAAGTGGTGTGCATTGTCCCCCACAGTCAACTGTTCAAAGCAGAGACGTCTCTGTTTCATGCAAGAGTTGCCATTAACTCTAAATACTGAACCAATATCTAGTTACAGCTGAAAGTCTAATTTCATAGTTATTAACAAGATTAAACACAAACAGTGAAAGGACTTGAATAGCACATTGATTGGTGTACATCGTTGTCTGTGTACTAGACTGTGTACTGACTTGCTATTGTTAAAACATGAATACACTGTCAGAAAAAAGAGTGACAAATTGTATCTTTGCTTGTCACTGGGACTGTGCCCCAGTGTAGGATCTGCCAGTTGTACCCTAGCTGTAGGTAAACGTACCTTTCAGTCTAATTTAAGGTAGAGAAATGGACTCTAAGGAATATCCCCAAGGTACAAATAACACTAACGTACCCCCAATGGTACAAAAATGTTCCCTGTAGTCCATTTCTGTAGCTTAAAAGGTACATTTACCTACAGCTAAGGGTATAACTGGCAGACCCTTGAAGGTACAGCCCCAGTGACAAACAAATGTACAAATTGCTATTGTTTTTCTTACAGTGTATGAGGCTAACTTTGCGGCGAAAAAAGATAATTACATTATGTGCACAAGATAGGCCTAAAAAAAATAGGCCTATCATTTTTTGAGACTAATGCTGATAATATTTAATAATCATATCTTCAGTTGGAGCAAAAAGCCAAATCCAACTTAAACTATAGTCAGGAATTGACTTATTTGTGCTACAGTTTCCGCTTTAAAATACAGTAGGTAAGCTGCACAGCTTTAAACAATTATCATCAAAATGAAAAAATCCACATACTAAGTTTGGTGTCTAAAAGCATCACTACTAGGGGTCACTTACATTTCTATCTACAAAACAAAAAATACATTTTACACATAAGAAAGTACTGGCTAAAATAAGACAGTGAGCATACATAGCAAATCTCCTTACAGAAGGGTTACTTACCTTTTCTGTGCCGTCTTACCTTGATAAACCATGTCATTTCCTCCTGAAACTGATAATGTGGTTACATTTTAACTTGGACATGTCCTCTCTCACTTAATATTTGTGGCACAGGGCTTCTTAGTCACCTGATCTGCAGTTTCAGAGAATTACTTAATATTCTTTGCACAAGTCAAACGGCGATGTTTGATAAACATTAACCCGAAACTCAATGTGTTGGAGGAACAAATCAATCTGAAAATCTAAGATAACAGGTATAGTGTTTAAAAGTATTGTCTATCTGTGTTTGTAGGATCACACCGATTCTGTAAGTGCCATTTGCTTGTTCTCCCTGCGCCCACACATGTTTCTGTCACAGACTCTCCTCACACCAAAAAAGGCCAGTGCCATGTGGTTTAAAAGGACAGCTGTCCCTAAACCAAGTACGGTGTGAGAGTCTGTCCTGCGAAGGCCTGGCGTCTCCTGCAGGCTGTTCCCTGTTCTTCTTTGGAAATGCTTATAGGCAGCATATGTTCATACATATGGCTTTATTTCATATTTGAAAATATCCCAAGATGTTAAAATGCACTGTTTTACTTTTCCGTAAAATTCCTAATTTCAGGGGCCCACTTCAGTGTTCATGAACTCATGAAACAGGAGGTAAAGAAGTCACATCCATCCATCCATGTTCTGTAACCGCTTGTTCTACTCAGGGTCGCGGAGGATCCGGAGCATTTCCGGGAGGTTGTGGGTACAAAGCAGGGAACAACCCAGGATGAGGCACCTACCCATCACAGGGCACAACCACACAACAATCACTCACAACGGCACACCTACTGCCAATTTGGTAACTGTTAACCTCAGTATGCTTTCGTTGGGGGAAACCGGAGTACCTGGAGGAAACCCCACGACAACACAGGGAGAGCATACAAGATCTACACACATATAGAGCTATGGCGAAGACTCGAACCTTGGTCCCAGAGGTGTGAGGCGACAGTGCTATGTGTCTACATCACACATGCAAATGTGATGTGTTAGACAATTTTGTATTAAAAAAAGCTTTTTGTTATTGTTGTTCCTGCCAACAGTAAAAGTTCACACTAAAATTAACATAACAGTTTACACAAATTGCAAACACAAAATATTTTTGTTATTAGTGTGTATAATTCATCTCATTTATTTGTATTAATCCGGTAAATTTTCGTTTTTGGTAACCAAAAGTTAAATTTGGGGCGCTTTTTCTGGATTAAAAGTGGATTAAAATGAATACTGGGATGCGTATAAATGCGTAAGGTACGTTGTAATATATGCCAATACTCGACAGTCTAAAATCATGAATTATTGCCGTTTATGTTTGTCTGCATATTTAAACACAGGTCAGAAACTGCCGTTTATAAACACTCTGCAGAAACACTTTCCGGGTTGTAGTTCACGGCGCACGGCCGCTTCCTGCCCTCCCCTTCTCTTTCCTGCCTGCCATCCCATGCTACTTGTGTAATGCTTACGAGGTGCGTTCGCAGTTCTTGTTATTCTGCACCGTCTCATTTTCCCAGTTGTTAACGCGCTCTGCTGTAACAAGCCTCTGATCGCTGGATTATTTCACTTTGTAAAATTTACGTTCTTGCTGTTGCAACTTTAGGCAGCTTCACTGCACGAGTGTCTCTTCTGACTGGGATATCCACATAGATACTAAACGTATTTGATATCTGTTTATTAGGGAGCAGCCTCGTTAGCGTCACTGCTGTGTGGTTTAGTAAAAATGTTTAGCAAGACGGTAATAAGGAGTATTTGGGGATCGAGGAGTGCGGTGGCATGCTATCGTCGGAAGTATACAGAAAGTGCTGTCAGTGCCGCCCATCAACAGAAGGGTGAGTATTTAGTCAATCCCTTTGCTATATGACGCAGTTATTCTTTAGTTATTCAGCTAGTCTTATTCTATTCCTGTTATTGCACTAAATATTCAGCATCCTGCACATGTTAGTGTTTAAGCGCAAACATATACAATGACGTTTAAGAACAGCGTTATACTCCGTCAGATATTTCACAGGAGTTACCACTTACGTTTGTGTTTCTCTTCGTGCTAAATAGAAATTATCAAAAGCAGATACATAGAAAAAGATGAGCTCCGGCCTCTCTACATGGATTTTCAAGCTACAACTCCAATGGTGCGTCCCCCATTAATTGTATGGATTTGAACTTAAACTAAGATGCAATACTGTATTTATTATCATAAAACAATAATAACAATGTTTATTATTATTTAATTGCAGGACCCACGAGTTTTGGATGCCATGCTTCCTTATCAAGTAAACTATTATGGAAACCCGCATTCCAGGACTCACGCCTATGGCTGGGAGAGTGAGAGAGCCATGGAAAAGGCCAGAAAGGTTTTTTTTCTCCCTTCTAACCTTAAATTATCTAAGGAGCCCATGAAGGGCTGAGAAATATTATTTTTAAAAGTGAATGAACCCAAAGCAGTTGTGAGGGAACGCAGAAGTGTTCCAGAACAATATTTCCCAACCTTGTCACTTAATGGGCTCCATAATTATCTTCCTGACTAGTGTTTATACAAAAAATCTGCAAGTCATGCATCAGAGGAATGCACGGCACACTAAAACAGGAAACTGAAAGTCAGTCGCTTTTATTTATTATGTATTGTTTTTTAATACTTTGTTTGTGTTTCTGTTGTATTGCATATTCTCTGGTGACACAGCAAGTAGCAGATTTGATTGGGGCAGATCCCAGGGAGATCGTTTTTACCAGCGGTGCCACTGAGTCCAACAACATGTCCCTCAAGGTAAGTGCTGGTGAAAAACAGAAGTGTCCTCTGGAGGCCGATGCATCATAGTTGAATCTTTATATTTGAGTAGAACTTTTTTGCTGCTTTTCTTTCTTTTTCAGGGAGTTGCTCGGTTTTATAGGTCAAAGAAGAAACACATTATTACCACCCAGATTGAGCACAAGTGTGTTTTGGACTCATGTCGGGTTCTAGAAGCAGAAGGTTTTAACATCACTTACCTTCCGGTGAAAAGCAATGGCTTGATTGACCTAAAGGCAAGTTAACTCTCCGCAAAACTACAGTACATGTGAAGCATAAGTATAGCAGAGTGTCAGCTGTGGAAGTCCATAGAGGCAAGTCCATTTCGCTTAGCTGCATTTATTGGAATTTGGAGTTTGGCCAATTAATGGATGTTTTAGTAAACAAAGCCTGCCTGTTTTGTGTGTCATACACAGTTTATATTTTATATTTTGGATGTGCATACGACATGCTAAGTAAACTTATTTTTACAATAATTTGCTGGATCCTTGTCATTTAAGTAAAGTTGTTTAAGTTTACACAAAAGATATGCTAAAATACAAATTTTACATCAATTCAATTTATGTCTGTTCTTTTTAATAGTGGTTTCAGTGCAGATTTATCACTTTAAAGAATAAACAATGGATTCTGCTGGGCGTTATTGAAATCAGTGGATCTCAATTTTGTGAATTTTGATAAAAGGAGATACCTCCGCCCACCACTAGAGGGAGCTTGGGTACTACCAGTGGAACGTGGCTGTGCTTAACATAGTTTGAGAACCCCTAATTTAGATGACTTTGTTAAATATCCCACATTTTACATTTTAAGAGAAACCAAATGATGGTCTTGTAGAATGTAGTGGTTGAAAAACCTTTAAATTTAATTCTTTTTTGTTATTCTGTGGACTGTGTTGATGTTTCAGCAACTTGAAGAAACCATCCAACCAGATACAAGTCTGGTATCAGTGATGACTGTGAACAATGAGATTGGAGTGAAGCAGCCAGTGAAGGAAATCGGTAGGTCCCTTTTAGCTGAATTTGCATGGGTTTGTATTTTTTGTTTCCTGCACTATTTAACCTTGATATCTGGCTACTAGTTCTACATGGAAATCGCACTGTTTGCGATTCCGTCTTACTTGAACGTTGGCTTGTCTCCGAATTTCAGGTGAAATCTGCCGATCGAGGAGTGTGTTCTTCCACACAGATGCTGCGCAGGCGGTTGGAAAGATACCCATCAATGTCACAGACTGGAAGATTGACCTTATGTCTATCAGCGGTCACAAGATATATGGTCCTAAAGGTAACCACAATGTTTACAAAAAGTAAAATTTAAAATTCCTTCCTTGAGTAATGTGATACAAATTAATGCATGTAAGAATTATAATGAAGTGGTCAGAGCTTTGTGAATGTCAGAGACCGTTAGACTTGCCCTGGTCGGCTGCTCCCCCTGTTAGTCCAGGAGCAGTCAGAGATGAAGAGGGAGGCCACACCAGGTGACCAGAGAGCCCCGGGTGCAGAAGTGCTTGGCCTGTAAAAATCGCTTTTCCTTGGTTGAGAAACTAACTGTGGTTTCAAACTGCCTCAGGAAACAAGACCTGTTCATCAGCAGCTTTGCAGACTGTGTTTCCACAATGGAGTTGCTTTGCGTAACAGCAGGCGTCAGCTCAGCTGGTGTAAAGCATGTCGCCATTAGACTGTGGGGTGGCGGAAATGCATCCTCACAGCAATGGTTTGTCACTGGGGAGACCGACGCCGCCTCGGGCGCCAAGCACCGCCCGTTTTTTCTGCTTTGCCGCGCTGCTTAAAGTTCAGATCCACTGAACTTTCACCTAGTACACTGACCTCTAGCAAAGCAGCATCCAATCAGATATAATTTTCTGTGTCTGTGATGAGCTTAACCACTTAACAATATGGAAGAGGAACTAATAATAATTTATTTAACGTCACCTTAAAGTCATATTGAAACTTAATACAGAAAAATTCTGCTCGGAGGTGTATAAATGCAGAGACAGGGACAGCAGGTTGGTTTTGATAAGCATATTTAGCTAATGGAACTTAAGTAAACACACTTACAAACACACTTTTAGACCCAATAGCAAGAGAGCTTTTTTTTTTGTAAACCAACAATGCAACTAATGTAGTTTCAAGCTGAAAAACATTTTACAATCACATTTATTTTTATGGCAAGCACTGTTTCATGATACTGTATTCACCCATCCAGCACCTTTTGCGAGCGTTGGGTGGTTTGCCGCTGGTGGTGTGAAGACGTAAGAGGGTTCTTCAGATGCGGCGAGTGGTTCGCCACGTGTCGTGTGGACTTAGGCGGGTGCCAGGAGTACACAGTGTCAGCTGTAAATTTGGTTTCATGGTTTGGTCCAGGGCCCTTGGTTCTAGTTAAGAGTAATCTTAAGTCATCAGCAGACAAAGCTACAACGGGATCTTGATTTAATTAGTGACTGGGCTGATACCTGGCAGATGAAATTTAACATTGATAAATGTAAGGTAATCCATGCAGGGAGCAGAAATATAAAGTACAGATATTTTATGGGTTCAACTAAAATAAAGGTAGCAGATTATGAGAAAGACCTTGGTGTGTATGTTGATGCTTCCATGTCCCACTCTAACCAGTGTGGGGAAGCAATAAAAATGGCCAATAGGATGTTGGGTTACATCTCTAGGTGTGTGGAGTTTAAGTCAAGGAAGGTGATGCTGAGATTATACAATTCCTTGGTAAGACCCCACCTAGAATGTGCAGGTTTGGTCACCATACCTTAAAAAGGACATTGCTGCCTTGGAAAGGGTGCAACGGAGGGCTACAAGAATGATTCCTGGTCTTAGAGGAGAGGTTAGCTGAGCTGAATCTGTTTAGCCTTGAGCAAAGGAGACTAAGGGGGGGACATGATCCAGGTATATAAGATTCTAACAGGTGCAATATTAGTTTAAATATTAGAACTCATAGCCATAGGTGGAAATTAGCAGAAGAACATTTAAAAATGGATTTGAGAAAGCACTTCTTTACATAGCGTGTAGTTAGAGTATGGAATAGTCTTCCTACTAGTGTAGCGGAAGCTAAAACCCTGGGTTCCTTTAAATCAGAGCTAGATTAGATTTTAACAACTCTGAGCTATAAGTTAAATTCTCACCAAATGAGCTTGATGGGCCGAATGGCCTCCTCTCGTTTATAAATTTATGTTCTTATTTCTTATGTTCAAAGACATTTTAGACAATTATATGTTTCCAACATTGTAACAAAAGTTTGGCAAAGGCCTGTTCCTGTTCCAGCATAACTGTGCTAGTGTGTACAAAGCCAGGTCCATAAAGACATGGTTTGACCAGGTTGGTGTGGAAGAACTTGACTGGCCTGCCTAGAGTCCAGATCTCATTTCTGCTGAGCCCCTCTGGGAGGAATTGGAATGCTGGCTGTGAGCCAGGCCTTCTCACATGACATTAGTGTCCGCCCCAAATGGTTAATGGGCTCAAATTCCCATAACCACACTCCAAAACCTAGTGGGAAGTCTTGCCAGATGAGTGGAGGCTGTTATAGGAGCAAAGGAGAGGTCATTGCTTTGTTAGTGCCCATGGTTTGCAGTGGGACGTTCAGCAAGCATGTACAGATGTGATGGAGAGGTGTCCACATATAATTGGCCAAGTTGTGCGTATTCAACGTTAAATCAAAATTATGCAATGCAAACCCTAACATACTTGAGTAATTAAGCATTACCATAAGTCCACAAATACTACAGGTGCTAGAGGCAAGTTTAACACAGTGAAGTCATGGCAATGTCAAGTAAGGTAGTTAATAAGGTTAATAACAGTGATGTAACAGGAGTAATGTTACTAAGTCTGCCTTTAAAATATATATTTGAAAACTACTTTTTTTTTAAAAAGTATATTTTTATTATTTTTATGCCTCACATTGAGTCAATAGCATTTCAATTTCGTTGTTCAGGTGACAATGACAAAGATTTATCTTATCTTATCTAAATGGCAAGCTATGTATGATATACTTTGAACTCGTACAGTAGAACAAGATTATTCATTAATTCCTCATATCCCAGTGTCTTTGCTTGTAGAATTTCAGCCAGTGATGTATGGCTATATTGGTTTGTGGGTAACTTACTTTGGTAATGGTGAACTCTAAAATGTTTACAAGATGAGATGTTGCTGCATTTCAGTTCTGAACAATGTGTAGGATTTCACACAAGGCATCTACTGAAGGGACGCTTGCCTCGAAGCTCGCCTTCCTTGTACAGAGCAACAGTGTATAAAAATAACTCAAACCACTGACTTCTTTCCTCCATCGTAGGCATTTGTAAAGCTGCCGTCTGGGTTCATTGGAGTGGTGGTGATGTGTCCCTGCATCTCGACAGGAGTGGGGGCGCTGTACGTGAGGCGACGGCCCAGGGTTCGGCTGGAGCCCATTCAGTCTGGTGGGGGACAGGAGCGAGGGCTGCGTTCCGGAACTGTCCCCACCCCCCTGGCGGTGGGACTAGGAGCTGCATGTGAAGTTGCGCAACAGGAAATGCAGGTAATGCATGTTAGGAATTTAGGTGTTTGTAAGGAGCATGTAGAGTAGAACAGGCACACCATAGAGTGGCATGAGAACGTAAGCTCCGCCTACTGCGACTGAACATGCTGTGTTGTGTTTATTTTCCCCTTCTGTCATAGTATGACCACAGTCGGGTGTCTATGCTGGCCAAGCGTCTTGTTCAGAAAATCATGTCAGAGCTGCCTGATGTAGTCGTGAATGGAGATCCTGACCAGAGATATCCAGGTAAGAACTGTCACATTCACTCTCTGACAGGGGCCATGATGTCATGGAAGCCAAAAGTTCAATTAAGATCAACTCGGTGAGAAATCATTCTGCTACCGGAAGTGAGGAATCTGATTTTCGCAGATGGAAGCAAATGACAAAAGAATTTTTATTCTCGCTAGTGTGGCCGCACCTTAAGCTGTAGCAGACGGTGCTGATGGCTTTTCATGCCCTTTGCAGGATGCATAAACTTGTCCTTTGCCTACGTGGAAGGTGAGAGTCTGCTGATGGCCTTGAAGGATGTGGCCCTGTCCTCTGGCAGGTTGGTCATATTGCAGTGTAGCAGCAACACACTGTTTGTGGTGCTTTTTTGGTGGTGTTGTTGCTCCTATACCCTCCATATCATCTCCACGTAGTGCCTGTACTTCTGCATCGCTGGAGCCCTCCTACGTCCTGAGAGCCATTGGTGCAGATGAGGATCTCGCACACTCTTCAATCCGGTTTGTGCCTTGCTATGGAACATCTTCTGAAAGTCACAACTACCACTAGTTTTGCTTTCTAGTCTGATTATAGACGATAATGTGGTAATATTTGTATTTCCTGGTTTTGGGATCCGTTCTCTACCACAGACACTTTCTTGTTAGTGTGAAAAAGTATGTGATGGATCTTTTTAGATCTTTGTAGAAACATTGTTTGGGTGAAGATGTTCGTTGGGAGTGATCGAATATTGAGACAACACGCACCGAAATTGATGTAGTCCTGCATAAAGACAGGGCTGCCTTAGACATTTGATCTTGTCACCTGTGGGGTGCAAAATTATTCTTGAACTGTGTGACCCGGTTGGTGAAATTTATCGTGGGGGAATTTATTTGTATATGAACAAGAACACTTAACCAGTGTTTTTTTTTTTAGGGGGATCAATCAAATTTGAGAATTCGGTAATGATCTGGGTCTTATTTCATTTTGAGACAAATCACACCAAAATTGCAACAATGTTGCATGTTGACAACGAAAACAATGGCAATTTCAGACTTATGATTTCACTTGGTGGTTGTTGATGAAGAGACAGCCACAGATGCAGAGCTAGTGAGCCTAATTACATTAAGACAAGTCACACAACCATGATGGGCTTTTAGTAAAGATGTTTTGGAGAAGTAGGGAGGGAGTACCGATTGTAGAGGTTGGGGGGTGTTGGAGGAGTAATGATTATGGGGCGGGGGGGTGATGGGGCCATCTTGGGAACATGTTGTCGTGTATTTTATTCTGTTTTTTTCCCCGTTACATTGTTGTTGGAAGGAGTTTGTAGTCTTTTTGCAGTGACATTTTAAATTCCAGTAAGAAATGCTTTTTCAAAATATGCTGCCTCTGTGTATCTTAAGGTTCGGTATTGGAAGATTTACCACGGAGGAGGAAGTCGACTACACAGCAGAGAAGTGCATCCAGCAGGTCAAGCGTCTGAGGGAAATGAGGTCAGAGCTGAGCCTTTGTGTAAACTGTATCACGAGGGATATGTTTTGATACACGTGTGCATTTAGACTAGCACTTTTGCTCATTAAAGACTAGAGCAGGGATATTCAACTAAAATCTAAAGAGGTCCAGTTAGAGAGAACTTCTTGAAGCAAAGGTCTGGAGGATCATAATGTCTAAATATTTAGTGTGATATATATTTAAGTAGCCTATTAGTTGTATCAACATTGCATGTAATCAATACCTGTCTGTCAAATCTAATTAATTCAGTACAATTCCGAAACTTTTTGACAATATTTATTGTCACATGACATAGAACTGAACATATATGCATGACTGTAGATATGTATAATGTTCTCTCATTTATTAAAGTAGGGCTGCATTTCAAAATAAGAGAAAATAAATAAAATGTGAACATTGTGCATGTTTAAAGTCTGCACAAATATATAACCGTTCTTACTTTCTAGTCTGCTTTTGTATTTTACCGTGTAAATACACTTTTGATGTAGCTAATTTTAGATTTATAATGGAATAATATAGATTTGCCGTAAGATTTTCCGCGTGTCATGCCAGATGCTTGAGATTTGGCTACCCTGAAAATGTGCATTTTTTGTTTCACCTGAGTTGATTTATATAACAAATAACATTACTTTATACAGTTGTTAAAAAGCGGAACCTTCCACAAACATGAAATCACCAATAAACTGCGTCTGTTTATCCAACATGTTATATAATACATACTGTGTTTGAAAACTTTTCGGTTTTACGATTTCAGGACAGATCAGCCGCTCTGTTAGGAACATTACGGCTTTTTGGTTGCGGGTGTTACCTTCGCTGCTGTTATTAAGCAGCCACTCTTAGGAACATTACGGCTTTGTGGTTGCGGGTGTTACCTTCGCTGCTGCTATTAACACTAATGGCACTTTAGTGCAGACAAAGGGCTGCATACCCCGAACTGTCTTGCTTGGTGGGTAAAGGCGTTTGACGTTCATTGGCATGGGAAACAGCGGTTCTAGTGCTAAACCACTACCGAAAAAACTACAAAAGTTAAAAATAGAAGCGTCTTGTCAAGTTTTAAATCATAACTTTCTGTTTTGGCTATCAATCCGGGTCCTTATGAGACAGCTTCTGGGTCTGGACCCGGACCGCGGCCCGCCTGTTAGTGACCTCTGGAATACAGTATAAACTATGTAAACCTTTGCTTGATTTCTGTAATTCCATTGTTTGCACATAAATCTTTTGCAAATAACTTTTCTGGAATTCTATAAGGTCCATTAAACTTTTTTTTTTCCTCCCCCTATACAGCCCCCTGTGGGAAATGGTGCAGGAAGGAATCGACCTGAAGAGCATCAAATGGACACAGCACTGAAAAGGATTGTGGGAACAACGATCTTAGCGGGAACGTGTTTTATGTGTGCTTGAACTTGTTATAATCCTATGTCTGAGTAACAAGGATATTTTTCCAGAGGTATTTCCCTGTAGGAAAAGCAAAACACGCACAACGTTTTTATTTGAGGAGCTGTATACATTAGCTGAGTGTGGTATCTTTTTTATGTTGGACAGATTTATCCATTGCACAATAAATGTAGTAGAAGGGCCAGCTCATTAGCACTGAGACTGCCATCACTGGACAGAGGACAGAACAAAAGGCTTCGGTCTACCCCTAGTGCAGGGCCACTGAATGAGTTCACACACAAGCACCAGTCTTAGGGAAACATTCAAACGGCTGCATCTTGGGGCCACGGAGGTGCTGTTTGCCGCCTTCCTAATGCATTCTACATGAAATAAGTTTGTCCGTATTACTTTTGGAAAGCTGGGATTTTTATATTGCAGTAAATGATTATATTCACTTGATGCCTTAATTCCTTGAATTCTTTAGACTGTCTTGGAGTTAAATCACTCATTTTCAAACACTTTCTGAGAAAAGAGTTGAGATTAAGTGCAGTTGCTTGGCCAAGCCTTATGCCTTATTTTTTAGCTCCATTTGTTAATGGAAGTGCAGTGCTTGATCCAGCTTCACTGATTACTTTTGACATATTTACACCAATTTACTTGTCAGCTCTTAACTTTTGTGTAGATAGCAGATCTATGTATGGCATTTGATTGACGATCAAGGTCATGACCATTATACATATGCTTCTCTGCTATTCACATGGCACTGCTAGGGGAGGGCAGTAAACAGCCCTGCCTTCACCATGATTTATGTTAATGTCTGAATAATCTATTGACAATATTGCTTCATATATGAAAGTCGGTATATACAACTGGCAAAATTCAATGATTGCAAGTCGTTTTTGGTTCAGTCTTTGGGTTCACAGATGGTGCCTTTCAGAGACAATGCAATATTTGTAACTATCACTCAAAGCAGGGTTCATACACTCATGACTATCCTGGATAAATCATAAAATTAAGAAATCACATTTTCCGGAAAAGGTATGAAAAATAAAATCAGAAAGTTTTGGAAAACTCATGGGATTTTTTAAAACTGCATTTGCTTTTAATCAACGTTTGAAGTATAATCCAGTCTCTCTTGAGCAGTATCTTGATTATATAAGTTATTACCATGATGTCTAAATTGGAACACCCTCTATCCATCCCATTTCTGAAACTTGTCTAGTCGAGGTCGCGGGGTCCTGGAGCCCTACCCTGGAGGATACAGGCGCAAGGCAGGGAACATGATAAATAAATTTTACTTTTTATCATTAAATTGTAAAAGTTTGTGCTAAAAGGCAAATTATTTAGGGATGCCATGATAATTGCCCTGACAGTGCATATGCCTTATAAATGTGTCACAAAAGAACTTAATGTTATCTTGAAGTGTGCCCAACATGCTACAGAGTGCGTAAACCTGAAATATTGGATGCTAAAAAACAGAAATCCATTTCGGCCGCTTGTGTTCACGATCTCGTTCTTTCGGTCACTACCCACAGCTTGTGACCATAGGTGAAGGTAGGAACGTAGATCGACTGGTAAATCGAGAGCTTTGCCTTTTGGCTCAGCTCCTTCTTCA
>JAODJU010000130.1:12293898-12305908 GCA_026776725.1 Gnathonemus echidnorhynchus
AACAGTATTATGTGGGGTGCTCCGCTAATCGAATTTAAGAAACATAAAGTTTATACAGATTACTAACTTTTGGGTATTCCACAACGCATCTCATTAATATTTTAGCCTTACTACTAATCCTCTTATCAAATTATGGGCGTAAATTAATGTCCGTATTTCACTGAAAAGCTGGCGTCCGGCCAAATGCTTCGTCTGTCATCTGAAGGTCTGGTGATTATTGCGCATGCGTGATATAATATCGATATGATATCGCCCAGCCCTAATTTCAGTAGTGATGTCCTTATTCCTTGAAGCATGTGAATCATGGAAGAGATGAGCGCTCCTTCCAAGGAAACTTCAAGTGTCGTGAAAAAGGCAACAGCTCAGCAGCCAAAGCATCTTTTAAAAGGGAGATATTGTGGATAAACAAGGTAAAAAGATGGCGGTGGTGTGGAAGTACTGTGGCTATTTAAAGTGCGACACGTAACAGACTGGTGCTGTGTAGGCCTATTGTAAACTCTGCTGAATACTTGGCCAGCTGAAACTGGAATTACTACAAACTAATTTCACCACCTGAAGCACTGCCATCCAGTATAACTTACAGAAAGCAAACTTACAGAGTCACCAGCAATGTCTAACCCGTCCCTGGGAACAAGCGGCGAGGCGTCGGATAAAAAGCCCAGCAACAAACCTTACTGTCAGAGATTTCTAGTGGTGCACCCTACGACAAAACAGTATGTTTTGTATGATTGATTTACAGAAAATAGATTTCTTTGCAGTCTATTCAATTTGTGCTACACTTGTTCTGAATCTGTTTAAGGGAAAGCCTAAGGGAATATTAAAACAGCCATGAAGCAAAGAAATGACGTGAATGAATTCATAATAATTAACAATGTCAACTGACATGGGAAAGTATCGCGATAAAATATTTTGTCATATTGCCCAGCCTTAGATTAACCTAAACTGTATAGCTGAGAGTGTGTGTGTTTTCGGCTTTGAATGGTGGTCATTTGGTCATAAACTCCAGCAAGTGCATTTGAAATACAGAGATGAATCTTGTGCTTCACTCAGATTGGCCATTGGAAGGCTATGCTGTTATTGAAGAGCTGGTAGCATAGGACCGGGGTATAAATCGTATAGAAAACATTTAATGTATTTATGGATTTACAGAAATGTTTCTATCCAGCAATGCGTATTGTGTGTCATAATTTAAGTGACATTTATTTGGCTATTTGATTCTTATGGTGTAAATTGAACTTAAGACTTCAGTGATGTGAAGCTAGTATTTTGGATTTTTTGTTTTTTCCTTCTTCATATCAGGTCTTTGCCTTTATTTTGTGTTTGTTTTACCACAAAAAATCAGACTCAGCCTATTCTACAGTGTTGTTCTGTAAACAGTCTCCCCTACTGTTGAGTGGAAGTTTGAAGACCATGATGCTCAGTGTTTTATAAAGCCATTTGAAGTCATGGTCCTGAGGCGATGTAAGGTGGTTTGCTTGATTTAATAGTTGTTGGTTGCTGGTGATTGGTATATTGGGAGTTTTTGTTGGTGCTCTGCGTGAATAAGCCCCCTCCAAAGTGCATTTGGGATTCAAGGGTGCTTTATTCTGACTGCCATGTGGTATGACTGGAATAGTTTTTTTTTGTTGTTATATTGTATTTTTTTGCTGACTGTAGCCTCACACAGACGTTACCTTCTTTTGCCTGCAGGTGTGTGTTGGTACGCCTCAGCATGGCTGTGGTCATCCGCCTGCAAGGTCTCCCCATTGTGGCGGGGACCATGGACATTCGCCATTTCTTCTCTGGATTGACCATTCCGGATGGTGGCGTGCATATTGTAGGGGGTGAACATGGTGAGGCTTTTATCGTTTTCGCCACCGACGAAGACGCAAGGCTCGGCATGATGCGTACCGGGGGGACAATTAAGGGGTCTAAGGTGTCACTTTTGCTGAGTAGCAAGACCGAAATGCAGAACATGATCGAGCTTAGTCGCAGGCGTTTCGAGACTGGTAACTCGGAGGGACCTGCAGGGAATGGTAGGTCTGGGCCACCAGTTAGCAGTGGTGGAAGCGGGAGGTCTAGCTTGCCGACTACCATGCCGGGGTTCAGCAACCCCTCACCAACCACCGTCACCACTACTTCCTCTGTACATGAATCTGTGAGCAACAAAAGCGTATCTACATTTACAACGACCAGCATGGCGAGCATGCCCCCGAGCTTCAGCAACAACTTCAGCAGCCCCAGTCTTACCATGGGATCCACTATGACGACAGCAATGTCCACCTTGAATTCTGTTCCGCCCCCTATACCACCTTTGCCCACTTTACCATCTCTACCACCCATGCCTTCCATACCACCAATGCCAGTGCCGCCACCAGTGTCCAGTTTGCCGCCAGTTCCTGCTGTCACGCCCTTAACTCCTGTACCCCCTGTTCCACCTATGACTCACATGCCGCACATATCTACTCTGCCCCCCTTCAATCCAGGTGTCCCTCCCCCAGTTGGTCCTGTGACCAGTGGATTAAGTGGCTCAGGGCCTCCATTATCTATTAGCAACCCGAGCCATATGTTCCTCGGACCTCTGAACCCACTAGGCCCCCTAAATATCCAGGCTCCTTTGAAGTCCACTGGTGTCAGTCCAGATGAGTTGTACATACACCTCCAAGGCCTGCCATTTTCTGCTACTGAAATGGATGTCAGGGACTTCTTCCAGGGCCTGGGAGTGGACTCAGTACGTTTTCTGAGGGACCATCTTGGCAGGAGCAATGGTAAGGCATTGGTGAAGTTTTTTACACCCCAGGATACTTTCGAAGCTCTTAAAAGAAACAATGGAATGATAGGTCAGAGGTATGTCGACATGACACCTGTGACGGAGAGGCAGTGGCTTGCTTCAGGCGGAGCAAGCAGCACAAGTGGAGGTCAAGGGTTGGACAAACACGCAAGCAGCACTGACCATGACCAGCACCGTCGCACAGGTTCCAGTTCGGAATCACCCTCTGGGCGTGACCGGGCCAGATCTCGCTCTCCCCACAAACAGGAATACTGTGTCTATTTGAAAGGACTGCCATATGAAGTAGAGAATAAGCAGATATTTGATTTTTTCAAAAACCTGGACATTATAGAAGATAGTATTTACATAGCTTATGGACCAAATGGCCGAGCAACTGGAGAAGGTTTTGTTGAGTTTAGGAATGAAAATGATTACAAGGTTGCCCTTAGTTGTCACATGCAGTTTATGGGCAGCAGATTCATACAGGTTCACCCGATCACCAAGAAAGGCATGTTTGAAAAGATTGACATTATCCGAAAAAGGATGCAGGGTTCTCAAGGTGACCAGAAAGGCAGCTCGTTGGAAGGTGGGGGAAAAGGCTCCAGGACATGTGCACATATCTCAAATATTCCGTACAATGTGTCCAAGAAAGATGTCCGTCTGTTCTTAGAGGGGATCCAGCTGTTTGAAGAGAGCCTCAAAGTTCTTGTTGACGGTAATGGTAACGGTCTTGGTCAAGCCGTAGTACAGTTCAGGTCAGAAGAGGAGGCCCTCAAAGCAGAAAGGCTCCACAGACAGAAACTGAATGGGAGAGATGCCTTTGTACACCTGGTGACCTTCGACCAAATGAGAGAGATCGAAAGAAACCCACCACCACAGGTGAAGAGGGGACAAAAAAGTCAGGGAAATGTCCAGACACATGCTCCCGGCCACACCTCAAGCCATGCCTATCCTACCATGGCAGGGGATGAGTACTCCTTCTTGAGAAACAGTGTAGGTGGTTTAAATAATGGACCCCCTTTTGTTACCCCTTTCAGTGGGCCTGGAAATGGTCTTGGGGGTCCACCACCCCCCATGCCCCCAATAGCAGGAGCCTTAGGAGAGGTTCCACTGAATGTTCCTCCACCAATGGTTGCTAGTCATTTACCTGGTCCAGTGCTAGAGCCTCCAGGCTTCCGACCTGGACCTGGTGGTAACAGTGGCCCACCTGGCTTTGGACCTGATGGCATGAGAGGTATTCCACCTTTTGATAATGGGCCCAGAAAGAGTGGTGCGCACCCAGTTCGGGGTGGTGGACAGGGCAGAGCGGGTGGTGCCCAGGCTGGATTTGCCCCAGGGTCTGAAGCAATGAGAGGCCCCTCTGGTATAAGCGGAGGCCCAGGTAGCCAACGGCCAACAATTGTCAAGATCCAAAACATGCCGTTCACAGTCACGGTTGATGAGATACTTGATTTTTTCTATGGTTATCAGGTGTTGCCTGGCTCGGTGTGCCTTCAGTACAGTGAGAAAGGCATGCCTACAGGTGAGGCAATGGTTGCATTTGAGTCACATGATGAGGCTATGTCTGCAGTCTTGGATCTTAATGATAGGCCTATTGGCTCACGGAAAGTAAAGATAACGTTAGGTTAGGTGTCCTGGCATTACGCTGATTTTTGTATATGATAGAACAGAAACAGCGCAATGTACTGTATGTTTTACTAAAACCAAGGTGAAAACTTAACATTGATTGTTTCATTTAATACTAACAGATGAGTGAATGTCTGTTCCTCTACCAAAGCATTCAGGCTTTTGATTAGTGAAGGAAAGTCATTGCATCCGTTTAAGAACCAGGTATGCTTATATGGTATGCGAGAGTTTTTTGCTTGTAGCAGAGAGATGTGAGTTACTTGTCGTACTGTAAAGAGTCAAATCATTTTTAGTAAATATATATAAAGATCCTAAAAAAAAAAAAGGTTTGGGCCCCAGGTTAGATTCTGACTGTAATAGATGTGCTGACATTTTTCCTTTTTATTGAGAAGCATGTGATATTATTTTTGAAAACGCCGTGACAGTTTTGTGTATTTGTATTTCTGCTGTAGATCTTACATTTCATATTCTTCACCTGTGCTTCTGCCTACATTTATTAATGGTATGTGCACCAAGGACGGCTGTTCCTGGTGTGTGCGCGGTGCAAGAGCAAAATGTCTGGGTTGAACCTTTTGCTTGTTTTTTTTTCCTCCATGCTGTTTTCTCCCGGATTATTAAATGCCATGTCAACGTGGTCACTGCTAATGTTTTGAATGCATCGCATATCTGCAGAACCATAAAGATTTGTTAAGGAATTGATTTTATTCCATTTAATTGTGTTGCATACATCAGAAGACTACGGTGTGTAGAAGTGCTAGCCTGCCACGTCTTGATTTTGCAAGCCATTTCCAAATACACTATGTTCTCAAAATGTGAGTATTTGTTTTCTATGATGTAGTTCCTCTTTGGGATGCTTCTGTGTTGTTGAACCCAGATTAATTGTACTTTCATTTACCTGGACTTGACTGTGACGCTCCAGCACACTTATTTTTATTTTGCAGTTGTATATATACTGTTCGGCTTACATATTTTGTCAATAAAAATGGCGTTCCTAAAATAATGATCCTGCAAGACATTGTATGTTTCTCTTGTGCCTTTTTATTGCTTGCTATTATTGGCTTTTGAAGGAAAAATAAAGCATTTGTTTGGCATGACTCCTCTCTAGCATACAAGTTTCAGGTGTGATAGTAAGAATCAACAGAGTTTATTGTGCAGTTTAACCCCCTTCTGCCTCCACCTACCTGTTTAGATAAATTTTCTGGCAAAGTCGGTGAGTACGTAGTTTGAGGAAACACATTGGTCAGACAAGTCATATTAACAAACCCATGCTTCACTTTGGCACTCAACGAATGAACCGGTACTGAAGAACTCAGGGTTATCTTATTTTTTCTTCGGGTTTTTTTTAAAGCACTGAGAATGGATAAACTTTTCTGTGGAGTTCATGCATATGTATGGACACATGCTTTACTTGTTTAATAGATCCCTAGCTATTAGCTGTAATTTAGTTAAATTCCCTGTTTTTCTTAGGGTTCTTTAATCAATGCTAATATTTAGGGGAAATTTTAGGCTGAGAAGAATATTGCTTAAGAACTGAGTGCAGACATAAAATTGAGTGTGGAATTTGGGCTTAATATATCTGTCGCCATCTCCTTATTAAACATGCAGGCTGGCTTGCATCCTCAACACCTTGAATGATTATTTAATATATTTATATACCACCTTAAATAAGCAGCAGGTGGCGGCTGTTTGGCATTCTATGTCGTAGAAAAGTTACTTGATTGGATTTTGACATTTCGTGGATTTTAAATGACAGACATGGTTGAACTAAAAAATCAGGCTTAGGCTACCCTTAACACCAATGGTTTATTTCTAAGATCAGGATGATAATCTGGCAAAATAAGCCATTTTTATATGTTGTCAGATGTATGCTCTACTTTGTGCAGCATAATTTACGAAACTGACATTTTCAAAATATTTAAAGGAGCATAGTCTCTCTTCCTGTCAAACCCTGGAATTACTGTGCCACTGACATTACATTTCTTGGTACAGTCAGATTAAACCACTGTTTACATTTCTACATATTTAAAGGTTCTCTACTAATAATTTTTGTCAGTACTGTAAATACCGCTATCAACCAAATGTTCTTTTAAATGTATTTTCAGTAACTTTAACACATATATGAGACTATTATGTACAAGCAAGAATGTTTACAAGACTCATTTTACATGGAGTCCTGAGTAGAGGCTCATTATTTTGGAATGCAATAGTACCTTTTCATGTTTGGATCAATGCTGTGGGTTTGGTGGCTAAACTGTGGTAATTTAAAGTTTACAAGTGCTTGTCAAGGCAGTGCTGCAGTGGTTGATTTGTAGTGTTTTCACGTGGGTGGGTCCTAAGGAAATACTGATATGTAGTATGAAGCAGTGATGATGCTCTCGGTATTTGGTTTATTTCACTTTGAAGCTTTTCTGTGCTGCTTTGCTGGACTGGTGCTTGGTGAGCTTCTTAAGCAGTGTTGGGAACTGAGATTTGCCAGAATGATAGTACTGCACGTTATACTGGAGCCTACAGAAAGCTGGTTGGTTAAGGTAAGTGCACTGGCTTAAGTTATCACTACCCATGTTGCATTGTACTTGCTGTCGAATGCACTTGTGCTGAAGCGGTTTGCTGTGTTGCAAATTTTGTATTTTTCTCTCTTAATTTGCCCCACCTTGTATAATTTTGTCTGGTGTATAAAGATCCAATGTGTAAGTTTCTTGCTCAGGTGAATTGTTGCAATGCTCATTTTTCTACAAAATGATACAGAATTGCTTGTCATGCTGTAACATCAGGTTGCCCTAATGGGTAATTTTTCATGTCCATTTCCAAGTTCTTTTTTGTACAGCACACATGATATTAATGCATCTGGTCTGCCAGCTATGACTGTTGATTGCTATCAGAAACAAGCACGGCCGTGTGCAAAATAAACCTTTAAATTGCTCCAGTCTAATTTTCTACATATGAGTAAAGATGTCTTAGGGACTGAAGAACTGGATCATTGACAAAAATGTTGCCAGACACACGTTCCAAACAAGTTGGGGTGCTGTAATAATTTGCAAAACATTCTCAGTCTGCATTGCTTTACAAGATAATCTGTCTGCAGAGAATAAGACTGTAAAGTTCTGGGTGCCTTAAATCGATGTTAGCAGTACAAAGATAGAGAAGTCACAAACATCATTTTCAAGTGGGCAGTGAAATACTGTATGTACTTCAGTTCTGGACTCAACTACAGAAGAAAAGTATTCATATATGGTGTCTATTAGCTCTTGTCAGTTCATACGTGGAATAAAGTATATGAAATGTTTATATAAATACTCATTCTGTGTCAGCATTTGATAGTTTCTTCGTCTCTGGAGTAGGCTAAGTAAATGAAAGCTTAACATACTTTTTTTTTTACTGGGTTGAATGAATGGTTGGTATGACAGGCATCCCAGAAGTGAAGTTGTGATGTGAGTTGTCGGTGGTTTAGGGTAACATTAATCATAGCTGAGCCATGAAGTCAGGAGTCCTGCACAGGTCCCCTCGATTGCTTTATGTCATGGTTCTTGGTACAGGTTTGGTCTCTGAGGTTTTGGGTTTCACAGCTTTGAATTTACCGGACATAATACTGTTAAGCACTGCGCAGAATCGAATGGGGTCGGTACTGGAATGCTGTTTGGGAAATAAACACTAAATCACCTAGCTTTACTGCTGGCCCACAGCCTGTAGGTTGATTTCTTAACCGTTACTTTGAAGAGTAAATATATG
This sequence comes from Gnathonemus echidnorhynchus, assembly GCA_026776725.1. Lineage (NCBI taxonomy): Eukaryota > Metazoa > Chordata > Actinopteri > Osteoglossiformes > Mormyridae > Gnathonemus > Gnathonemus echidnorhynchus. The sequence goes on from JAODJU010000130.1 coordinate 12,302,000, forward strand.
TACCCTTTTTAAGTCAAACGTACAATTGAAAACATCTTTTAACACTCAAGTGCGTCAAACGTATTGCTGTCTCCAGTTTGGTATTAAAACCATTTCCTTGAAAGTTATATGAATGGGGGGAAAATTCTGTTGCGATTTGTCATGTATGTACGGAAGTTTCCCTTCGCTTGATATCGATAATATTGTTCATATGAGCTGAGTGAAGTAGGTTTGTTCCTGGTATTAAAGCTGATTTATTGAAATTCAGACCTCGTTTGCAAAATATAGAACAAGATCGGATCGGGTTGAGTTGAATGGTGCTCCAAATATACGTCCGATCGTTTCCTGCTGTCTCCCCACCCACTAAATGTGTTAAATTATGCGCACATATAAACTGCCTTTTCATATTTAACCAGTAAAATATTTTCTTAATTATGAGTCAGTATTTGTGCAATTTCATGTTGAGACAAGTGCTGTTACTTCATATTTCTTTCACATATTACTTTCTGGCTGACTCATACGTGTCTCGTCACATCTGCTTAATTGCAGTTGTAAGTTTATCTTTTATTTGAGGGTGGTAATTCTTGCTTGTGCGTACCGTCGCATTTTGTTTCATTGCTTCAATAAACGTGTGTAAGTTTAGATTAAGCTCTGTGTGGTTAAACGTAACTTGGGAAGGCACTGGTGATGTTTTCGTGGTATGCTGTATTGCGGCGGATATGAGCTTAGTTTTCACCCAGTGTAGCGGGCGCATTCGTTAAGGTTTCTTTCTGAGTTCATGCACCGCCATTCATTGATGAAAAGCTGCTTAAATTACAGAGCATATTTGATGCTTTTCGCAGCATTATCGGAAAGTCAGTAATATAGCGTCGCTTTTGAAGAAGAGCTGGTTTTCTCTCCGCACTGCGGGTCGGCACTGTGATTGACAGCTCGCTTGTCTAATAGGAAGGCGCCTTCTCGAGCTCTCTGGCCAATCACCGGGCCGTGCGGCATTTCCGTCTGTGTGACTGCCACACCTTTCGGGCTGATCGGAGCGGAGTGGCTGTGTACTGTTGGGGAAGGGAAGCGTGCGGTTGCTGTCTGTGCTTCTTTCTGCAAGCAGACTTAAAGGCTTACATTTCAAAAGGTATGCTTAATTTGATGGGCAACATTTTCGTATCGATCGACGTTTATTGCATATGCATTTGCTGTTTGTGCATGCCGGCAATGGAAGTTCTAAGACTTAAGAGGAGTGCTCAGAATGAAATCGGCCCGTTTTATGAGCTGCTTGTGTAAAAATGGCAGGGTGTAATAAAACAGTTGGAACAGCTTGATGGCCATTTTACTTTATCTGTAGTTTTGGGCAAAATGGGACGCTTTGAAACTAAGGTAATGAGTAAGATTGCGATTTTATGCGCTTGAAAAGCAAGAACCACGCCCGCTATAGCTATTCTTTAGGGATACAAACAGACGGAGAAAGTTGTTTGTTGTTCTTAAATCACTCGACTTAAATACTATCTGGCACATTTATTAATTGGTGAATTTGTAAACGTGAATTGTTTCTGTCGTTTTTAGTATTTCTTACCGCAGATAATGTTTCTCTATACTCGAGTAGTCTGTTTTGAAGATTTCAAAGCTAGTTTTAAGACTTTCCCTTCTTCTGTCTTTCAGATGGCGGCTCAATGCGTCACTAAAATAGAGCTCTCAATCTCCTGCAACAACCTCATTGACAAAGATGTTGGCTCCAAATCGGATCCACTGTGTGTACTGCTTCAGAGCGTGGGTGATGATAAGTGGACCGAGGTTTGTAGCTTGGGAGGAACTCGCAAAACGAGAAATGTCGGTTTTCGTTAAATACTTGATGACGTGAATGCATTTCACAACCATTCGTCTCGTAAAATAAAACAATTGAATGTATTAATACAAAGCTAATGTTACCATTGTTTACTATATACATTTTTTTTTCTATGTTTTTAAGGATTGATGGACAGTTAAAGTCGGGCTGAAGCATTAGCACTTAAAGTTATTGTAATTGTAAGGAGGTAAATCAGCATTTTGTTTTTGCTTTCCTCGTAGGTGGACCGCACAGAACGCATCAAGAACTGCCAGGACCCTGAGTTTTCCAAGAAGTTGCTCATAGATTACTATTTCGAGAAGGTGCAGAATCTAAAGTTTGGTGTTTATGACATCGACAACAAGTCCGTCGACCTCGGAGATGATGATTATCTCGGCGGGCTTGAATGCAGTTTGGGGCAGGTAAAAGCAGTTGAGCTCTACACCTGTTGTCTTGCAGCTCTCATGAGACCCTTAAGCATCTCCATGAAGGCATTTGTATGTTTTATTCAAGTAGCTGTTACAGTGTAAACGGGGTATGTGAAGGCACTTCACTGGCTAGTGATTATGATCTGATGGTAGCACACGTTGATTGCTCAGAGTGGATTTTCTTGTTTAAGGTGGTGTCGAGCAAGAAGATAACCAGGCCTCTGCAGCTGAAGAAGGGCAAACCTGCGGGCAAAGGCACCATCACGGTCAGCTTTCCCGTGCTTCATTGAAAGCATAATTGCCTTGAAATGCACTTGAATAAGATAATGTTATGTAACTCCTAGTGCTCAGTAGCTGTTGCCTAGTCATCTCCAGTTTCTGTAAGGAATCCAACAGTCTTGGTTTTCTTTTTATTTATTTGATTTATTCATTGCCCTTATGGATGCACTGATGAGACACTGCAAACTATGAGATCAGACAGTAACACTGTCTGTGTGGCATTTGCCATGACTTTCCACTACACACTCCAGTAATTTATCACTATTTGGTGTCCTGGATATGTTAATTTGTAAATTTATGGATGGATGGATGGATGGAGGCACGGATGAACTTTATTGTACCCAAGGGGAGATTTGTGTAGAACAGCAGTGAAGCATAACGTGCACAGATAATGTAAGACTCAACACAGATTGTGAAGGCAATGCGCACAGTGCAAACAAAGAAAAATGAATAAGTGATGTACAAAGTGGCGCAGGGTGTCCGTTCATAGAAGCTGTCGTGGTTTGTGGTTATGGGTGGAGTTAGGGAGGCACATGAGGTGGAACCGACCATCGACACAGGACCTTTCCAGGGTTATGTGCAGCCAGCCTTGCCTGCAAATGGCGGAAGGGGGCAGGGCAAGAGAACTCATTTCCTGTGGAATCTGACATATTTATTTTACCTGTAGTAATAAATTAGACAAATCTGATAATTGTAGTTTCATTTTCCCCAATTTTTAATAAATATTTTAAACTCTCATTTCTTGGTATTTTCAGGAAGTAGTTCTTGAGAAAAGTTATCTGGCTGAAGCAGTCCGTGTGCATAGGCCTCTGCGAGTTTCACATTATAAAATACCTGAGAGAAAAGCAGTTAGTAATTTGCCTTCCTGTAGGTAAATACAAGGAAAATCTGGTTCCTTGGGCCTGTTTGCATTTATGACCCTATCCCTCATTTGTTGGTTTGTATTGCAGATCACTGCAGAAGAAATAAAGGACAACAGGGTGATCGTTTTGGAAATTGAAGCCCAAGGCCTTGATAAAAAGGTAGCAAGCTGATATGGACCGCAGTTGGTTAACTTTAATTATTTCTGAATATTTAAAGTGTTTTAATACTTGGATGGATGTTTTTTTTTTTTTTTTTAAAGTTATTTACTATTACACTCAAGAACTATGCAAGATTCTATGCTTATGTCTTTGGTTCCCAGCAGTGAATATATGCTTCTGTCCATAGGACTTGTTTGGGAAGTCGGATCCATTCCTGGAGTTTTTCAAGCAAGGAGAGGACGGAAAGTGGCAGCTTGTTCACAGAACAGAAGTATGGCCCTTTTTGTCTTCGCTTCATTTATATTCTTCTATAGCAGGGGTCACCAACCTTTTTAAAGCTGAGGGCTACCTTAAGATTACCAAATGGCTCGAGGGCTCCCAGCTCAAA
>JAODJU010000130.1:12315820-12336437 GCA_026776725.1 Gnathonemus echidnorhynchus
ATATATATATATATATATATATATATATATATATATAAGAAACAATAATACATAGGAAATGCAAATTATTATCACAAGCAGTGATAATCCCAATAATCAATTAAATGCACAAGCAGTTGCAAGCTATTCATACTCAGACGTGCCATCATCACCCACCTTCTCACACGGACTGGGGAGCCCTTTTCAGTCCTGGCGGGAGACCAACACGTGAGTCCCAAGAAAGTGCCGAGTGATGCACGCTCTATCCCACGGCTGAGCTCCAACCAACACTGAGATCTCCCCCTTCCTTTATACTAATTTTGGGCGCTGCGTGCAGGCAGGGGATGAGCTGGCCAGGCTCACCCCTCCCCTCAGGCAATGCGTTCTCAAGCAGTAGTGCTTGTAGTTTCAATCAGAAATGATAAGACAAGTTCCCATAATCAATGCGTCCCCCTCCTCCCGAGGATGGGCAAGCGTTCCACACACCGACCGCTTGGTACAGTTCCAATCAGAGATAATAAGACAAGTGTCCTTGAGCATTGCTTTGCCTTCTTCCTGAAGAAGAGGCAGGTGTCTCATACACCAATCAGTGATGTGCAAAACATATTGGGCAACACCTTTCCTTGTCCTCAGGAAAGCCCCTCAGAAAAACATGGTAAGGATCCCAGAACAAGGATTTTTCGGACAAGGTAAGGATACTCCTTTCAGGAGAAACAAGTGAAAAACAAGTTATATAAGTTATCAGTAAGAAAAAAACATGCTTATGCAGTTCAACTTTAATACAATAATATTATAGGTGAATCATGGACAACATATCTGAATCTCAGGATGATTAGTCCACACACGATCAGAATCAATCCACACCTCAATCACCTCATATGTATGTCTGCTAGGTGGAGTTGGAGGTACTCTACCAAATCGTGAGTAGTGAAGCCGGACAATTACAACCTCCCAAATCATGCGGGCAGGGGGACATTCAACAAATTTCTTTAATTCTATGCTACGTGGACAACGTGGCCAGTTATGTGGCCATCAGAGAGTGCGTCTTAATACACAATTATACCTTTTAAAGTTATAATATTATACATCATTGTTTATGTCTTGTTTGCAGACTTTGTACAAAAATAAAATGTTAAGGCAGCTATGTCATTCATATGGTTTATTTTCTCGTTGATACATTACCTGTACACTCGTACTCTACTTCTACTCTGTTCTATTGCCAAACTTCCAGAGGACTCCAGAGCTGTGTGTGTCAAGATGCCAATATTAATGATAAATTTGAGTGACATATCTAGATAAATATCTTTCACATAAATATTACATTTCATATGTGTAAAAAATTTTGCGTTTTTGGATATTGACAAGTTGGCTGTGAACAGTTAAATGGGAGTATTTTTGAATTTACCAAAAGACACTGCTAAAAAAAATTAGTTAAAAAAAGATCTGGGATCTACACATCTTGGCTTTATTTAGGCATAAGGTTGCTGCTGTTATGGATGGGCATGGAGATGTACATATGAACAGACAAATGGTCAAACACCAAGGGAGACTGGAAAACAAGGGCAACTGAACATCACTACAAAAACTGAACGGGGAGCAAAAACAACAAACAATAACAGAAATACACAAATACATAATTAGCAAAGAAAATACTATAACAGAAAGGGAAACCTGGATGACATAGCCGCCTACTCAGCACATCAAGTCATGCAGTAGCCCACAGAACAGGAGAAACACAAGGAGCATCAAACGGGATGGCTAGCCGATGGCTAAACGGGGAAATGACATATAAAAGGGGCAGGGCAGGACAGGGACTGATCCTGATTGCTCTATTAAGAATTGTGAACAAGGGCGTAGAAAAGATGTAAAAAAGGGGGGGGAGTATCTCCCCCTTGCCCTATATTGTGCCTACACCCCTGGGTGTGAAGCACAGTTATTCAAGTACAGCTTTATTATTATTTGCAACATTATTTATGAATGTTCATATTCATATTCATGGGGTGACTGTACATTACCATTACAGTAAAAGACCTATCTGGGTAAGGCATCTTGGCCATGATGTATGTTTAAGACTTTTAGGAGGTGGGGGGAATTCTCTGTCCCCAGCTTCAGCCTCGCAATAATATATTTTTAAAAATCATGATGTTAAAATCCATGTTTGAATGAAAATGACCATTGGTACTACCATTATATCTCAGCGCTCAAAATTACTTTTTTATGTATCAGCAACATAAACACACCAATGCAAAAATTAATTTATACTTTTTAAAGATACGTGCCCTTGTGGTTAAAAGAGAGCCGGAAACTGCATAATTAGCCCGGCTGACCAACCCCGCAGTGTCACATTTATCTCTACAATCGTCGGCAGAAGATGGACTCAGAACGAAAGTTCCCCTCGTGTACACGGGCGTTGCATCACAAATTGGGCCCTGGACACAGTAGTTAGTAGCTGCACAAAATGTATTTATTGTTTGGCGCTTTAAGCTCACCTGTTTTCTGAAAGAAACTTGTCAGTGGCCGCCTCTTTTATGTTTAGCTCTCTGCTGTCCTTACGCTTACTCTTTATTTTGGATTCAGAGTTAGCGAAAGCCACTGGCAGCATTTATTATTTACATGCACGGGAGGATCAAACTACTTTTGCTTTTTATGCGGGGGAGGCGGGACGAGGAGACAGGGAGCAGGGAGATAAACAGATAAAGGAAAAAGGCAAACGAACAGAACGGGTATGTAAGGTATTCTTTTTTTCTATAATAACAGAAAGAATTAAAAGTAGAAACCGCAATTAAATTATTTCTGGTGCTTTTGGAGCGTCTCCCACCCGGCCAGGACCCTGGTTAATCAGGCCCACCATTACTCGCAGTCCGATGCCACTGTACCTAGTGTTCGAAGGCATCCTTTGTGATTAACTGGGCCGTGCTATGCAGCCAGCTGCACCCCTGTCATAAACAATAAATTGAATCAAACTCTGCAGCCATTTGTCAGTTTCAATCCATCATTTAGGTTTAAGCACATTTTATCTCCTTTCTTATTTAGCTGATATTTTAGCAGACTGGAAAATACTGTAAGTCAACCAGAATTGGCCTGATTTCTTTCGACATGTCTGGCTCTCTATAATTATTTTTCTTGTGGTGGGAATTTGTTTATTAATATGTTTTTTACTATATCAGTATCATACTGGAAACTCTCACCGAGCTACAGTACATCATGATGTTAATCGTAACATTAGTTGAAGCATGACATGTTTAACAAATAAATACTACCACTACTGTAAGTCACTTCTCTTTATAGCTATAGAATTGTTTGTCTTTCATTGCTTGACTTTAGGAAATGAAATTTGACAGCACAGAGGTAATATACCTATAGGTACTTTCAAACTGACCTCCTTGTTATGCTCTACTAGTACTTGTGTTAATGTATGTATTGTCTTTTCAGCTAAATGTTCTTTTTCCTGAGTTAAGATATTCTTTTTCTTATTTGAGCCCTTAACGATTTCTAGTTCTTTCGTAGACCTTGCTAAATAAAGTATAGAATGGATCCTACAGAAATCTGTCTCTGACTATTTCATGAGATTCAGGTAAATCCAATACTCGAGCTTCAGTACAAAAAGTCATAGGTAAATAAACATTCACTGTAACAAATTCACACTGGCAGCTGAGATGTAGAAACCATTGATCAAGGTTTGTAGCCCGAAGAAGGCACTGCTAAGGACAGAAGCCATTTCCCACCAAAGAATGCCTAAACACATTTCATAAGCATAGGGTAAACTACCCATCCATCCACCCATCAGAAGCCTGGCTGGAGCTAACTAGATGGAAGCACCAGATGCAAGGTTCCCGGGGTGGGTGGCATTCATCACAGGGTACGAACACTAAGCCCTATAGGACACAAAATCTGGAGAGAGCCCCAGATGCAAACACTACATGGGTTTGAACCCGTAACCCCGGAAGTGTGAGGACACTGAATGAACATTCTGCCCCAAAGCCAACTCCGAATCAAGTTTTTGACTCCCATGGGTCCACCTATCCAATAGAGGCTCACAATGAATGTGCAGTCTATCCCATGACCTAATGTCATGGTTTGGAACCAAGCAAAGAAACTGGAACCCCAGCTCTGGGATTCAAACCCCTACCTGAGTGTAGGCATCCCACTGTGCCACCCTGGCATGCTTTACCAAGCTGGTGGCTGTAGGTGCTGAGTTAAGCTGCTGGGCCTGTTTATTAGAGATTTGCGAATAGCTATTAGTCCTTTGGTTATCAGAGGCCTGAATAGAGGACCACAGCAACAAACTGCAGCAGAAAACTGCCAGGGTGTGTGGGTAAGCATGAAAAGTACAGTGTACTCATCCCAAATACTGAAATGAAAAAATCTTGTTAGGTTCTTGATTTGTTAGTAGTAGTTGGGTTGTTGTTTAGCTGTTGTATAGCTCCTGCCCTAATACTGCTTAAAATTCACTGGAAGTTCAGTTTAGCTGCACATATGGCTAATTAACTCCTTGAAAGCATATTTGTTTGCTATTTCCGTCACTTTTCTGTTGCTCAGGTGAGATTCAGGGGTACTGAGGGGCCTAGAGACTATCCCAGGCACCAGGCAATTTTACACTACAGAATGTTGTTTCAAAGGGAGACAAAGGGATCTAGAAAAAAAGTTCTTGGTAATGTGAAGCTGCCAAAAGCAATGGCAATAAACCCTGCATGAAGTTCAACAGGTGTGTATGTTGGACATGCACCTCCTAACATCTCAATTTAATGTAAGATCCAACAATTCGATTTCACATTTTATTGCTGGGCTTCTCATTAGCCTGTACATGTAATGTCTTCTAGTTCTCCAAATGCTTCAAAAGGGAGATTGGAGGTTCAAAATGGGATATTTATCTATCCATCTACTAACAGTGTTTCCTGGTTGGAGGTAGAGGGCAACCTGAAGTCTCTCTTAGCCTGTGTAAAGCATGAGGCTAGGGTACAACTGGATGGGATGCCAATCCATCACATGTTCATACCCCAATTAGCTGCCTGTCTGAGCCACAAACCAGCCCCCTCAACAATGATCAAGTATCAGGACTTAGTTAATGCAATACATGAAATGTGTCAAGCACCCTGGCTTCCTTGGAGCAGGGCTAACCACTCCCAGCAGTGTGGGATCTCCTCCACAAGAAATTATTTACAGAGTGAATACAGCTAGTGACAGCGACACAGCCCAGCCTCTCTGAAGCAGGCAGTGCCGGTCAGCAGTGAGTTTGAACACCTTGGCTGGGATAGCTCGACTGTATCGGGAGGCTAGCTGTATGATGCATGTGAGGCTACAGCCATCAACATGTCTATCACTGTTCATTTAAAGAAGATCACCAATCTGCCAGGGAAATATGATCGCAAAGTAGAGCTGACCTTCAGAGGTACGTGGGCCTGCTCTTCCACATATTACATAATGTATGGCAATTTCTCAGCTAATATGCATCAACATTAAGATGGTTCTCCATGTGTCGATGAATTTTTTCTTTTATGTTTTGGTTATAATATTATGCAGTATGATGTAGTGTCATTGTTAATGCTTATCAGACTCTCTCTAACTTAATGGACTTGCTAATTTTTTAGTAGAAACTTTAGGTTTATGTTTCTCCATTACTTAATCTTTTGTGTATTTACAAATGAAAATGCTGATTCTGGTAAAATGTTCAGGAAATCCTGTTATACTTGTAAGTATTAGTTTTTAATATTTTTGAAGATTAATGTGTAGTTATGTTGGTGTGGCCAGTGTCACATTCACATTTTGAATGACACACAGTAGGACATTATCACAAGCTGTCTGGCAATATGAGCCAAATGTTTCACAATATCATAATGTTGTTTTACTGCTGTTCAAAGCATTCCAGAGCAGTGCTGAACTGCTCACTCACCTTGGCTACATGCTGGTTTGATATGGAAGCTGTGATTTCAGACATCCTTTTAGCGATTACCATTGTTGAATCATCTCCCCCATTTGTGTTTATTTCCATATAAGATTTCACATACAAAACCAAGATCCTGCAATGTGAAAATGTGGCCATCTTCAATGAGGTAAAGCCTCCCCCAGCTTCGCCAGCTGTTACTGTTGATTCACCTGTCACATGTTTTGTGTGTGCTTTTTGAAATATCTTACTAAATATTAATATCTGCCACGGTGCCTATTATATCACCGTTCACTGATTTTTGCTACATTTACATATTTAGCAGTCCCTTTAATCAATTGGGAAAGCGGGCTCAGACAGTTGTTGGTGCTATTGGAGTTAGGGGTCTTGCACACAGGACCACTCTGTCCACACTGGGATTTGAACTGGCGACAGCAGTTCCTGGACACAGCAGCATCCTAACCTGCTATTTGGGCATTACATTACCTATATATATATACATATATATATACATATATATATATATATATATAGTACAATTCCTTGTCAATGACTTTTAGTTTACAGTTTTGCAAAAGAGATGGTTAGCATATGATTAACTTCATAGTTGGGGTCATACTCGTTCTGGGGTGTGGTTTTAGCTGAGATGATTCAGAATGGTCAAGAAGCACTTTAACATTTATACAAAGCACATTCCCAGTCACACCCTCTCTGTTTTTTTCTTCAAACACTGTCAAGGTGTTCTTATTGACATTTGAGTTGTTCAGATTGTAATCTTGCACCTGAAATAGTAATACTAATTTAAGGTCTCCTCCAAGGGGAATTCCTTATGTTTTTATCTTCATTACAATATTCCAGTTGAATCCTTCCACTCTGCAATGGTTTTGAGTGCCTGCATAATTATTAGCAGACAGTTAAAGCATTAATAATCATTACCCATTCTTGTACACACTGGTCCTGATTACACATCCTATAGATCTACTACAGCATTACTTTTGGAAAAAATAATCTTATGGTGTTTAACATAAATATACACATGGTTTTGATTTAGATTGCACATATATTCATTCTTAAAATAAAATGAAATGAGGTAATATCTATATATGCCTTCTAGGGATTCATTTCTTTTTCATGCTAATGGCATCAAGACATAGAGCACAACAAGGATAGCAAACATTTGACATGCATGGCTTACAAAACTACAAGGAAAACATATGTATGACGTGAGTTCACTTTGTCCCAAACTGCACCTTCCTCAGTGAGTCACTGGCCTTCCTGGATCTCACCTGCTAGCCAGCACACGCACCTCCCTCATGGCAAACACCCGTTCCCATGGCAATTTTTGCAGTCTTTTCTAATAACAGCAGCCCCCCTTCCTTAAAGTTCAACATGATGCTGAAGCAATTGCTCTGTTGACACAGTAGCCATCAAAAAAGCGTCAGATGACCTAGTTACAGACATCTAGTCTATTTGAAATCACAAGGATTTGATTCAGTCTTCTCAATCTGGAGAGTAAAAAAACTTAAACATTATGTAATATTTAGGAAAACAGACTCCCAGTTTTACTATATTAGAATAATTTCTCAGAGTGTGAATACATATATTTATTTACATTTATTGAGTAGCCACTTTATCCAAAGCGATGTACAATTGAAAGTGCAGGGTCAGCGATTGGGGCTTAATTGAGGCCTTGCTCACTCACAAGAGTCCTAGCCCACAGAGCCACACAGTGCCCCCATATGTCTTCAGAATGCATTGCAGTAGATCATAAGCTAATGATGATTGTTAAAATCCCCTGGTCCAGGGCAGGGGGGAACATATATTTGAGGGAGACAGGTTTGGGTACCGGGGAGCCCACAGGACCACACAGGAAATATGTGCAGGACTACCTATGCAACCCACCAAGGAGGGTAGCTAGGACGGCTGTAAAGGAAAAGAAAAGAAAAAAAAAACGATAATTGCTAATTTCCACAGAGAACACTAGCCTTGACTAACATCGGTCCAGAGCTACCCTACACAAAATTACAAGGGGTAGTGCTCACCCACTATCTAGTGTGTCTAGACACAACATTCCTACAGGCAATATGTAGATGCATAAACATTCTCTCTATCTCCACCTGCTGAGGTAATGTAGCAACATTATATATCTACTGCCATCAAAAGTAATATATATGCACACATCCTACAGCATGCATCCACTCTCCCAACACCAGCATGGTTGACAGCCAAAATGCCAGTGGCTGCAGTCTTCCTCAGCCAGCATCTAGATAGGGCCAGGCTCCACCCACCCAGCCCCTAGCAGTTTGTTGAGTGGTCTGAGGCGAGATCAATCATCATTAGCACAGGACATTGGGGAATCACCTAAAACAAACACAGACCACAAGCATACACGTAACAATGATCATGAGCTTCCATTGTTACCCTTATGTTAAACCTGTTCAGTTTTTCAGTTTTTTGGTTATAACATATTTCATGTTTTATCTGATGTTGTACCTGGAAAAAGAATTGCTTGGAAACAATCACTTTGTAGTGAGGCTATCATGGATGGTATCGCTGTACATGTGAATCAGAACTGTGATTATTTTTTGTGCCCCTCCAGCAATTTAGGTGGCCTCACTATGGGAAGGTTATCAAAGACGAGATGCTCTCCATCAGCGTGTTTAACAGCAGCAGAGTCTTCAGCAGCAGGTCAGGCCCGTGCATTGAGCGCTCTGATTGGCCCACTCTACCACTTTCCTCCATTCTACTTCATTAAATTATCTGTAGAGGAGTAGGTAGCATAGGAACTCAATCAGTAAATAGACTTGGTAGGTCAGTAGATACACAGCTTTTATGATAAAAATCACGGTGGGGCCTGGAGCTGATTCCAGACGACATAGGACCCAGGGCCCCAAGGCTGGGGAGCACCCGGGATTGGTTACCAGTCTATCACGGGCGGGGGCAGATGCAATTTTCTGGGGGCCCCGGGCTGACACCAGCTTGGAGGTGGGGGCATCCTGATGTTTGCCTGGGCCCGGGATATAGGCATTGGATGCATTAATCTGCCCCAGGGCTAAAGTGGCTATTAAACAGGTAAACATAAAAAAGCAATATCGACTGCTGCACTTGAAAATGATCCATCAGTGTAATTAGACCAAAAATGTGTTGAAAAATGACCTGAATTATGAGCCCTAATGAAATCCCACACATAATTACCTTATTTACCAGGACTTTATGACATGTCTATAAAATCATGGCGCAAACCATCAACGGAGAGAAGCCACAAAGCTTTTTTGTTTACCATGTGTTTTTAGGTAGCTTTCATCTTAATTAATGTTAAAAATTTCCGTTTGTGATTTGAGTTTTGTTTAGCAGTAGAGTGCACCTGCCAGAGATATCACTTGTTGACCGATATCCTACTTTTTATATAACGATTCTCAATTGAGCAAGTATTCTTGGTCTGTTATATCTGTGGGAGAAGTGTTTGACAATATGGTTGGTGCCCAGCAAGGTGCCGAAGCAGAACTGAAGTATTGAAGTATTGAAAACTGTATGAAAAGAGAAACTGCAGCCCAGTAATATGCCGTGTTATTTTGCTACAAAGCAGTGGGACCACTATGCAACCAGCTACAGCTACCCTGTAACCACTATAACCATGAAATGGGAGAGCAGCAGACTGTCGCATGTTTTGTGGGCTTATGGGATTGTGGTTGTTCTTCTCAGGTTGTTAGGGAAACTGGTCATCAGCCTTCAGCATGTAGTGGCTTCTGGGAGACTGTTGCTGCGGGAACCTCTGATTGACAGCAACTACAGCCTGACGGATGTAAGTCACCATGGAAACACAGTAGTTTAGGAATAGGTCTTTTGACAGGCACAGGGTTTGTGGTAAAACCTTAAACTATTTGCAGGTTTAAATCACAACAGAGGATGTTCAGTAATAGAAAGGTAATCTTCAGTGAGGTGCATAACTTTTAAAAATACTGAATAAAAATGACAATCCGTCATTGTACATTAAATCAAGCAGCATGTGTTTCTGATCTAATTATAGTAATTGTTCATTTCCCCTGGCAGTTAATTCTACTCCAGTGACTGACTGTGAGATAAAATGCTTGTGTAATTGTCATCCAATCTTTCATCATGTATCATCATGCACATTAATTAAAAAACAGATTAGCTGATCTTATATCTATATATCTTATATCTATATAAGACATTCTGACTTAATAGGAGTAGCCTACGGTTAGAATAAATCTATGTGTTTAATAAAAACCCATCTGAATGACATGATCAATAATAGAAGATTGCTACATTACACTCATATGATCATTGCAGTGTGTTAGTCATTTTAAAATGGACATTGGCAGCTCCAGCACTAGAGATCCACAGAAGAAGCCTGTGTTTGATATTCCTGTTGGATACTTGGATGATTTTTTAAGCTGTTGTGTTCCTGTTGTGAATAAAAGGCTGTCGGGGTTTGGGTGATGATGTTTTTTTACTTTTTTAACGACCACTGAATTGTGGCGAGTGTGAAGCATATTTTAGTCCTGAAGGCTGTCTTGTATCTTGTTTTGTCTTGTTGACATTCAGATGTACATTGAGCTGGAGGTGCGGTACCACCCTGTGCAGGGGGCAGCTGGAGGCTGGGAGATAGAAGAGTTCGTCAGCGCAGAGGATGGAGATGAGTGAGAGACTGCTCTTTGTGCTGGACAGGTGTCTTAAGCACTCCTGGGTGTTAGTGTGTCCATGAACGCCATACTTCCATAGAGATCTTAACAAATTGTCCTTCTTTATTCACCCTCTCTTAGGCCTGGACTTGTAATCCAAAATTCTGGCATCTTTGAACCAGGGTAAGTAGATTTTTTTGACGTGGAAACATTAGCTTAACATTGTTTGATTTCATTGTTTTGTAACATGGCAGCTAACACTAGCCTCGCGGCTCCAGGATTAGCATGTGGAGTCTGCATGTTCTCTCCATGTCTGTTGGAATGGATATTCTAATCCAAATTTCAAACGACATTCAACATCTCACTCCTTTATTTAAAGGGGGACCTTTGCTGTACCTTTTAAATCCCCCCATCTCTGTCTGATTCTCTGTTTGATTCTCTGTCTGATTACGGACTCGCGGCACCTAGTTCCAAGCAGATCGGGCGACCGAATCTGCTGGACCGGCAGACGAGGAAGCTGGGCCGCAGCCTTCTGAAGAACGGTGATGATGATGACGAAGAATACGACGATGACGACGATGATGACTATGACACAGCAGACATCGAGATTGCCAACATGACTTTCACATCCATCCTCAGGTAGGCCATGTTGTTGCTCCTGGCAGTCCTTCCCATATTTCAGTCACTGCTAAACTAGTTTTTTGTGAAATCTGATTGGCAAGTAACATGGTGGCACAGTGGTTAGCACTGTTGCCTCACACCTCTGGGATATCTGGGACCTCTGGACATGTTCTCTTTGTGTCATCGTGGGGTTTCCTCTCCGTACTCCATTTTCCCCCCACAGTCCAAAAACATGCTGAGGTAAATTGTTACCAAATTGTCTATAGGTGTGCCTGTGTGAGTGAAAGTTATGTGGTTGTGCCCTGCAATGGATTGGAGCCCCCTCCTGGATTGTTCCCTGCCTTGCCTCCGGGATAGGCTCCGGACCCCCTACGACCCTGAATAGGACAAGTGGGTATAGAAAATGGATGGATGGAGGGATGATTGGCAAGATAGCATTTATGAAGAGCTGTAGGCAGTTGGCCAGTATGAGTTTCTTTTAAAGAGGTTGGGCTGAAATGAGCTGCATGCTCTTCCCTCGCAGTCGCTGCAGACCACTGTCCAAGCATGTGCTAGCCGCTGCCCCCAAAGTACAGTCCTTCCAGGTAAGATGTCGACATTGACAGCCAATCAGCACACACAGGACCAGCATACAGGCGCGTTCCTTAGCTCGGCTCCTGCTGACCTCCTAGGTGAACATCAATGTGGTGGAGGCACAGAAGCTGGTGGGAGTGAACATCAACCCGGCCGTGTACGTGACGGTGGGCGAGGAGAAGAAGCACACCACCACACAGAAGTCGACAAACTGTCCCTTTTATAATGAGGTGTGGTGGCTCTTGCATTTGCTACTGGCTCTTTCATTTTAACGCCAAGGCTGATGACTTGCTTTTTTTGTTTTAGAACTTCATGTATGAATTCCAGGAGACACAAGAAGTTTTATTCGACAAAGTAATTGAGATTTCAGTAAGTATTAAATATTTACATGGATATTTACATTAAAATAATGTTTGTAATAATGAACATTCAACTTGTATCACGTATAACAGTGCTAGCCAAATGCAGAATGATGCAAATGTCTTTATTTTAAAAAACAATGTTCAGTGTCCACAGTTACATACATGCTAATGACATAACTTGCCCTACAGGTTGTCCACAAAAAGACTCTGGGTTTACTCATGAAGCGAATTGGCAACTTTAAGATCGACATCAGCACAGTCTACAGCCAGCCAGGTAAACAGACCATGCTTGTAAAGAGAGTCAAACCTAAGGAGGAAGCCAAATAGAGCACACTGCAGATATTTCACTTAAACATGCACATTTACTACTGTATATTTATTGTAGTGTATTTAATTTATTTGGATTTTATTACAAATAGGCAGTAGGGATTCCATGGAAAATAAAGGATGATCCGGTGGGATAAAGTGACACTACTGAAGTCACTATATTACTCTACCGCATGTTGATACTTTTTGCGCATTGATTAACTGTCAACACAGGCAAAAAGATGAGTGTCGTCATGCTAATGAATATCTATGTGTCTCTAAACACAGACCACCGGTTTTACCAGAAATGGGCCCCACTCACAGACCCGAAGGACACACGGACGGGGGTCAAAGGCTACGTCAAGTGCACCATGAGTGTGGTAGCTAAGGGAGACGCCATGGGCATACCCAGCATTCCCAGCGTTGGCAGCCAGAATGACGAAATCGAAAAGTGAGCCCTCTCTACATCGTGCTGAGCATGGGGGCCGGGGGCTGCTACATTTCTTACACCCCCCACACTGGATGGCATGAGGTAGAACCTTTACGCTAATAAGGATCAAATAAAGGCTTTTAAAGGTCAGTAACCAATTGTAATTATAATTGGTAAGCCATTTCAAACATTGAAATTAATATATTTAGTACAGAAGCTCCTCTACTTATGAACCTTCAACTTACAAACTTTCAGACATACGAACGAAGAGGACCGTAAGTCCAGATTGCATTCATTAGGCTCCCATTTCCTGTCCGCAACATCAAAGTTTGTTCTGTGCACCAATTCCGCCTAGCATGAATTCCGGCCGCTAGTCTCTCAGCGCAGCAGTGTACAGTAGCATGCGTACTCCCAGCATCCTAGTTCTTTGTACTTGTGTATTGATAAGACGTGCTCTTGAGTTTACTTCATTTTTATTGTGAAATATTCTGTGCATCCATTATCCATTTTTGTTTTATGTATCATAAGTAATGTGTTTTAGGATAAGAAAACATGTATTGACTTTATATCATACTGTCATGCCCTGGTCGTCCGAGCTTCCTGTGTGCCACGCCCCCTCATTTACCTCATGTGGAATCCCCGTGTTACCAGCTGTTTCAAGTCATGTTTATTGTTGCTGTGTATTTAAGTCCACGTTAGAGTATGTTTCTCTAGTCCAGTCATTAACATCTTGACGTCGTTTTCATGTTCCTGAGTGTGTTTTCCCGAAATAAACCCTGTGTTCACCTGATTTCACCAGCTCCTGTGCTGCTTCCCCGTACCGAATGTGTGATAGAATCACCGGACTCGGGAAACATACTCTAACACGGACTTAAATACACAAGACTAATTGACACAACTAGAAAACAGCTGATGACACGGGGATTCCGCATGAGGAATGTTAAATGATGTTGAATAATGACTTACGAACATTTCAAGTTATGAACGGCCGTTCGGAACGTGTCTTGTTCGTAAGTAGAGGAGCGTCTGTATATGCTTTTATCCAAAGTGACTTGCTCATGCCCATGGACATTTAAGAAGCAATATCGACCAGTTCCTGGAGTGTTTGGCTTAAGAGTCTTGCTCAAAGGCCCAATAGTGAAATCGCTCTGCCGAACATGGGATTTGTACCAGCAACCTTATAATCACGGGCCCTAATCCGCAAAGATCCACACAAAAGCCAATTAAAGTCACATGACTGATGAATTACAAAACTGTAATTCTATTGGCCTCTTCTGCCACCCCAACAGGAACCTTCTCCTGCCCAAGAGGATGCCAGTGGAACGACCATGGGCCAAGTTCCTGTTGAAGATCTACAAGGCAGAGGGCCTGCCCAGCATGAACGCCGGCTTCCTGGGAAGCTTCTCAAAGATGATGGGAGAAAAGAAAGTGTTCATTGATCCCTATGTGCAGGTCACATTTGCAGGACAGCAGGTACAAGAACAAAGGCAGTCTGGGTAGTGCTTGAAACTCAACAATGACACATAACCATTTTTTTTTGTATGCCTGTTTCTGTTACATCCATGATCAACTCACGGGTCTCCTGGAGGCTGTGTACCAAATAGTGGTATCTGGTAATACTGGTTGGTGTTTTCCTTAGACTAACAGCCATTTACTGGCAGGTATTTAGACTCATAACATAAACTCTGTCCAGTGAAAAATTGTTTTTTTTTCTCTAGGAAACTTCAGGATATTTTTCCATATCTATGAGGCTCATGTACATCCCGACAAATATACTTACATACACAGAACACACCTTGAAACAGCATTATTTGAGAACCGGGCTGTGGCCCACATGTTTGCATTGAACATTTTCCTTCTTTAAGAGCCTTTGGAAAAGGCAAATATTTGAAATGATTTATGTCCTTGATGACGTCATTCCGTTTGTTCACTTCATTGCGAATGCACGCATGCCTCAGTAGCCTCGAGACCTGATTCTTTTTTCAGACAATCAGAAACTAATACTGATGAAAACACACACTAAGGAAAACCCGTCACACATTTCCCTCGGGTCTGTTGAATATATATCCCACAAAATTCAAAATGCTGGTGGCCCCAAATTTTGTAAGCAAACTTTCCTTTGGAACAATTGACAGACTTTCTTATAGTTTAGAACATGAGACAGACAGAAAGAAGTGAATAGACAGAATAGTACCTATAGCAGCAAATTATGACCTACATATCATAGTATTGCCAACTTTGGTCAGCTGGCTGGGATGAGATTTTCAATTCTAGACAAGTATGCACACACGTGCACACGTATTTACAAGTATATAACAGTTTTATTACCTTGTAAATAGTCTGTAGGTTTTGCCCCCGTGCTCCTGATGTATCTAATTTTAGGGTTATAATGGAATAATATAGATTTGCCATAAGATTTCTTGTGTGAGTCAGAATGTGTGCCAATCCAGGTGCGTGAGTTGACAACCCTGGAATCAAATTTAGGAAATATTGGATATAGTTTTTTTAATCTAATAATAATTTAATAATGACTGTTCCCATTAAAAATGACTGTTTACAAGCACATACAATATTTTATACCAGGCCTGTTGTGTGTCTTGCTCATGCCCATGGACAAGTTAGCAAGACTGATTTTACCAAGACCACAAGTCTGATCTTTGTGCTCTTGGTATTGAGAAACACCACAGGTACTGTATCATGTTTTTCCTCAAGTAAAACAAAACTAATTAATAATAAATAAGTATTACTCTGTTGTTTGTGTTTTCAGGGTGAAACTTCAGTTGAAAGCACCACTAATGTTCCCCAGTGGAATGAACAGATCTCCTTCATTGAGCAGTTCCCCCCTCTTGCTCGACGAATCAAAATTCAGATCCTTGATGATGCCAACATTGGTGATGTTGCAGTAGCGACACACTTCTTGGACTTGCAGCAAGTCTCTGACCCCAACAGGAATGGTAGGGTAGAGTCTTTTTAAATCACTCTTTAGTGAAATCAAAATTCAGGATATCTGTGAAATGATCTAGCTGTCTTGAATGGGTTGTCTTTGGGTTCTACAGGGTTTCACCCCACATTTGGACCATCTTGGATTAACCTGTATGGCTCGCCCCAGAACTCTGCCCTCAGGGATATCCACCGCGACCTGAATGAGGGCCTGGGTGAAGGCATCTTCTACCGGGGCCGCATTCTGATCTCCTTGTCTGTGGAGGTGTATGCATCTCCATCCGCGGCCATCGTAGAGAACAAGGCTGCAGCTGCTGTTAAGAACACCCTCAGCAAGCTGACCCTAAGAAAGAAGAGCAAGAAATCCAAGGAGAAGAAGAAAAAGGAAACAGAAGGTGAGAGCAATGGCGTCCGGTGGGTGGCATTAAGATGTGTCCTTTGCTGAAATATCTAGCTGTGTAAAAGATAAAATGGGCTCTCTTGGGATCAATCATCATCTTCATACTTAATAACAATGCTGTGGCACATCTGTGACATGCAGAATCTTTTGTAAGTAGAAGAATCTTGGGTTAGTAGTGGTCTACAAGCTAGTTATGGAATTTCTAGGTTCAAGGAAACTACTAACTTGGTTGAGGTCGTACTACAACAGACATTTCATTCTATATCAAGAACATGAGGTTAAAGACAGATGTAAATATGAGGTTTTAAATGTAACCTGCTTTTGGGATTCCAGGAATTTTGGAAGACATTCTAAGTTGTATAATTTCTCCAGTTGCCTGTTGTCATTTTCTACAGCGATGCAGAGTGGAGCAGGAGAAGAACCTGAGGACTCGAGTTCAGAGCTGCCCAGCGCAGTGACCGTGGAGGTGGAAGAGATTCACCCTCTCCCAGAGGTCAGTGAATGCACTCAGGATGTCGGCTAACTAACATTGTAAATCTAGCGAATGACCTGTGTTTTACTTTTCTTGAAGACAAACCAGGTTAGAATCCTACAGCTAAAGGACCCAATTTTGATATCACTCTACCGACCCTTTGGATGATGCCTGACTCTAATCTTTTCTTAATTATGCAATGTTTTGGGCAAAAGTGTCTGCTAAATAAATAACTGTAATTCATGTTACATTTCACATTCAAGGCTTAAATATTGGAGCCCAACTTAAACACTTATTTAATCATCCGTTCGCATTTGTAAAATTAAACAAGTATTTCTGATGCAATCATTATTATTATCTGATGCAATCGTTATTAAACAATAAAGTTTTATTTTTTATATTTTTCTTCGCAGAATTTTTTGGGCCAGAAGGAAGAATTCTTACTGTTTGCATCTCTTTTTGAAGTGACCATGATTGATCCATCTGTAGGAAATAGGTTGCTCACGTTTGAGTTATCCATTGGTATGTGTTTGGCTTTTTGTATTGAAATATTTCATATTTACACAGCTGGCAAAAAAAACAGAATTGTACAGGAAAGTATTCTTTGTCTACACAGTCCTGGCTGTATACTTCATATGAAATCCACATTTGGCAGTACAATGACATGTGTCACATAACCCCATGGTGATCACTGTCCCCAAGGCACACTTTTTCATTTGTTCTGATGCCACCCACTTTCCACCATTGGCTGTCATAAACGTGAGGCCACGTGGTTGGTCAGCAGGATTAATTATACACTTACCGGCAGGCTTTGCACAGCACCACGCTTGAAATACTGTAAATTAATATGTGTATTTGTGTTTTTCTGTTAATACTGAATGTCAGAACCGTATATTGCCCTGGAATGTGTGTGTTTCGTTAGCGTGTAAGCGTGAGTGTTGCTTACATTGGTGGCTTCCTTGTATATGCCACTTCTAGTATTAAATCAATAGCAGTTGTTGGTTTAATAGTAATAGAGGTAATTCCACTTTCCATCTTCATTAAACTGACTTGAAAAGTCACCACAATAAGTTTATTTGCCCTCTGTATGTGGGTCGGCTGCATCAAAAACATTCTGCGCCCTCTAGGACTCAGGCATGACATGGAATATTCACTATATAGCCAAAAGTATGTGAACACCTATTTGTCCAACATTACCTTTCCGAAAAACAGTTGTATTAAAATGATGCTGATCAGCCCATTGTCGATATGATAGCTTTTGGATAGGCTTTCCATTTGATGATGGAGCATTGCTGGTGTGATTTGTTGCCATTCAGGTTGGGTGTTCATGTTAGGTGATCAGGTCGCATTTTGTGCGGCCAACCACTTCACAGCTGAACATTCTAGATCCCACTTCACAGCTGAACGTAATCCCAGATTCCAATTCATATCTGAACAAAATCCCAGATATCACTTCAAAGCTGAACCTGATCCCAGATCCCACTTCATAGCTGAACATGATCCCAGATTCCACTTCCAAGATGAACATTATCTCAAATTCCACTTCACAGCTGAACCAGATCTCTGATCCCACTTCACAGCTGAACCAGATCTCTGATCCCACTTCAAAGCTGAACATGATCCCAGATCCCTCTTCACAGCTGAACCAGATCTAAGATCCCACTTCACAGCTGAACCTGACCCCAGATTCCATTTCACAGTGGAACCTGATCCCAAATCCCACATCGCTGTCACTCCACTTGCAATTGACCAGGAAAGCTAATTAGTAAGAGTGTCCACATACTAGTGCGTGCTATGAACTTGGCTGGATTATGGATTGGGCCAGTGGAAGCAGGCTGTTGGGGGCCTCGAAGCACTACTGACCACAAGTCACAAAATTTATAGTGCAAGCTTAACACTATGAAATTCATTTACAATGCAAGTCCAACACCCACTATGTATAGAGCAATACATGAACACCAGGGCCCGTGGTCATATACAACACAAATTAACCATCAGGGCCCCTGGACCAATCAGACTATTCAGCACAAGTTAATCATTAAGGGCCCCCAGGGCCTTCTACATGTGTAGCGCAGGGGCCCCTCAATATATACAGCACAGGTTAATCACAAGGCCCCCTGGCATGACGAGTTCAAGCTGACCATCAGGACCCCTGGGGCCTTTTCTACATTAACAAGAATCAATTACCAGGGCCCCCAGGCATACATATTATGAGAATCCAGGCCCTTTACATGGTATGTGCACTGTACCTGTATGTCTTTCCATCTCCCCCTCCATGACTGGGGGGACCTCCAAACAACAGGAGCCCAGGGGCCTCACAGGACCACAATCCGGCTCTGGTTGTGAACATATGGAGACATGTGCATGCCTCTGTGTGTGTGTGTGTGTGTGAAGAGGGCTGTGTGTAGAGGGATAGATGGGTTATTTGTGCAGCAGTGTATATATGAGCTCCTTGGACATGCACGTGAGTCATATGAACAGATGTATGTGTGTTGGGTGCGTTCTGTGGACAGGGAACTACGGCAAGGCAGCAGATGTAGTGGTGAAATCCAAGAAGAGCGTGGGCCCGGATAGCCAAGGGGAAGACACGCAGCCACTGCTGGATGCCTCAGAGGACGAGCTGGAGAGAGAGCAGATCACTGACCCAGATCCTTTGGCCAAATCCGTCACTGCCCCCCGAAGACCGCAGCCCACAGAGTATGACAGGTAAGTGACTTTAGTTGGCATAGTTATTAGGAAACTAGGCTTGTGAGCAGACTTTGCACATTCAACTCCCTGGAGTGCCTGTGGTGTTTTGCTCTTACTAGTTTTAAATGTAATCGATGTGATACAACTAAGATAAAAGTATCCTTCCAACAATTCCACATTAATAATAATTACATACATGCAGCTGGACTGTTTTTCTTGACATTTCTTTATGTCAGACACAAAATAAAGTGACCATGAGGGGTCTTAAAGCAAAATGGGAAAACAAATAACTACAAGAAAAACAATTGGAGAGCAGATCAACATAGGGAGAAGTGGACAAGGGAACAAAGTAACAACACAGCAACATTAGGACGGACCAAACACACATTCTGACATAATGACCAATTACAGAACTGAATTAAGGCAGGAACAATCAAATACACAAACTAAACTGGGTAACAAAGCAGTAGGAGTGAGACACAGAACAATTAACCAATCAGAGAGGGTGCAGGACAACGAGCAATCAAGTTGAATAATCATGAGGCACAGGGAAAAAGGTAGGTCAAATAAACTTAATCGTGGAACCAAGAGACCAACAGGGAAACTAAGAAACAGAATCACATACTAAGAACATAAAATAGACAAGTAATACATACTGTAATCACAAACACAGGCACCTAGCAAAACCCAAACCAGAACGCAAACCAAGAACTAGGAACAAGAAAACTAAAATAGAAAAGAAACACAGAGGAACAAAATCCAAGAATTACGAATAAAGAGGGAGCTGGTTTCAAACTCGTGACCAAATGGTTTATAGTCACATGCTCAGCCCATAGAGCTATGTGGCAGTCTGGGCAGGTGGGTGGGGGGGGGGACACAATAAGGACTTGAAGCACAACAGGGAGGACAGGATGGTCAACGACACCTGCTGGCCAAATGGGAGAGAGACGCGAAAGGTTGGGCAGGACAGGTGCTGACCCTGACAACTTAAAAGTTTCTTTGATTTGAATTTCTTTTAATTGGAGGATACTGCACTGTGATGCATTTAAATTGTGCTACATTTGCAGATATGAAACTGGATTAAGAAACATTTCACCAGTGGTGTGAGTTTAAGCATGTTCTTTTGTATGCTATCATACATCCCCCTGTTTTACTGTGCTTATATATTTGTTTATATTTTATAAAGACACATTTTTGTGACTGTCGCATACTTAGATAATACATAGTATTTCTAACTTGCCCAGTTTGTGTATATGTGTGTGAGTAAGTGTGTGTGTGTGTGTGTGGGGGGGGGGTTATCTATGCACTAACAGAGAGTGTGT
>JAODJU010000130.1:12357256-12375479 GCA_026776725.1 Gnathonemus echidnorhynchus
ACTGCCTCCATGTACCCTGTACCATGGGTGTACTGCCTCCATGTACCCTGTACCATGGGTGTACTGCCTCCATGTACCCTGTACCATGGGTGTACTGCCTCCATGTACCCTGTACCATGGGTGTACTGCCTCCATGTACTCTGTACCTTGGGTGTACTGCCTCCATGTACCCTGTACCATGGGTGTACTGCCTCCATGTACCGTGTGCCCTGTATGCTGTACGAGAAATATCTTCCCTTTCCACAATATTTTTTAAAAGGTCACTGCTTTCAGTTCTCATTTAACTTAAATGTCTAATTCTATTTTTAAAGCAGGCCCCTCCGCCCAGGAAAAGTGGTTAGAAGATGGATTGCTGGACAGACAATGTGCAAAGGATGTGTATCCAGATAACACATTGATTATTGATACATTGATCATGTTTGTAACGATCAAGAGAGATGTCAGAGGTACAAGTGAAATAGTTCTCTGATTACAAAGTGCTATTTAAAAGGTGTCTCCTGGGCAGCAAAGCCAATAAGTCGTAGACAGGGACTTGGATTAGCTGATCCTGCCATTGTACCTAATCTTAAATCACTTCTTATGAAGCTTCCTAAATGAGTGAAAATATTAAATCTGAACCGTGTATGTCAGTTTTGGTTAAAGCTCTGATCTGAACAAATGAACTACCTTTCACATATTACTTATAAATTACCTTTGACTGTAGTGTTCTGAGTAATCATTTTTGAGTTATAATTACTTGATGGATCTCTGTAAATTGAGAGGCATGTCCAGCTTTCCAAATCCCATTTAAGCATTTCTGTTACAGTTACCAAACATTTCTGCAGAGGCTTTATGTGAAAGACAATATATGTGGAGCCTTAGAGCAGTGGTACCTGAGAGGTGCTGCTTTTATGGAGCATCGCGCTGCCCTTTGCCCAAAACCTCGACATACCGATGTGTCTGGGAACTTCCTGCTGCGGAGACGCACGGCTGGACCTCGGGGGCATTCATGCAAGCTGGAGCAGAAACCTGAGCTTGGATGATTGAGTGTAACCCTAACAGGTCCTGACAGCTGCGACAGGTGCCTTCCAAGACACCATTATTCCTTCATTCAGTTGTGTTTTGGAGACCAATCATCACTAAACATGCTACAGACTCATCTATCAGCTGGACTTTCAGAATGGAAATGTGGACTAAAACAGGCTTCATCCACAATGAGACATTCAGCTCCCTTCCTCCCCTAATACCGTTTCAGCTGAAGTGGTCACTCTACGTACCCTTTCTGTCAAGCAGACAAAAATTTTTGACAGAAATTGACATTTTAGACATACAGCAGCAGAGATATCTTTCTCCTTTCCATGATTTATTTTAGAAAGGTCACCGCTTTCAGTCCTCATTTAAATTAAACGTCTAATTCTATTTTTAAAATGTAATTTTCTTTTTGAATCTTTTGAGGATGCAACATCCAATCAGCAAAATGTTTCCCAGACAGAGATTTTTTTTTCCATTTTAGCGCTAGATGCTGCCCCTTTGAGAATGTTACTTAAATCACTTTACGAGAAACATACTGTAAGTGTACAAATTAGCATGGTGTGACATTTTAGACTGTTTAACTGTCATACGTCTCACTATCTCCCAAGACAACAAAGAATGCTAATATCTGACAGGGAGCACAAATACACTTACAGCTGAGGAATTAAGTCTTCAGTACAATGAGGAAATTTTGAAAATGTTGAATTGATGATTGGTTATTAACCTGATCTTTTATCTTCCTGTTGGAGCTACTTCCAAGGCTGCGGTTTTTACTCAGAAGTGGTCCATTGTATTAAATGTGCAGTTACTTATAATGAAGCTACTGAAACGATTGCAAAACATCTTATAATTTCAGCTATTGAGGTTAGTGAAACGAATAGAATTTCACTTACTACCCACCACCAAATAAAACGGTATCTTGCAAATTAAATTAAATGTCTAGTTTGTTTCTACTTTCGCATATTAACATCATCAATAATTTACATAAAAACATCTTTGGTCTTATTTTACCTTTCTCCCTTTTTTGCTGTTACTTGCGTTTTCGATTTGCGCCGTAAATGAACCACCGAGGCGCGCCCCCGACAAATGCGCGTTCCTCAAGCAGCCAGGCGAGACTGACACACGCTCATGTGAGCGTCTCCTTCCTATTTTTTTCTGTTTTCAGTTTTAATTCACAGAGATGGCTCGCAGGAGTTTTTGAGCGCACATCCCAGCACTTAGGCTCAATGTATTTTGGCTTTCTTGTCACATAATCTGATTTGGCCGACGATCGGAAACTTTTCCCCCCCAGTAATTGTAGATTACTTAATTCAAATTCACTCACAAAAATGCCTGAGTTCATCTCAGTGGACGAGTTCATCGCCGAGACCTTGGAGGATTACAGCTCGCCGACAACCTCGTCTTTCATCACGAAAATGCCAAGTTGTAGAAATGCCGTGCATAACATCGAAGAGGTAAGGTTTGGGAGCGTGGCTTTTACGCGATCTGCTATGATTTCAACTCTTTGTCTGACAGCTCATCCAGCCATTCAGCCCAAATCTAAAAGCACCTTATGATGACAGTCCAGTGTATTCCGGTTCGCTGATGTCTACAACGACGATGTATTTTTATAAGTAACAGCAGCGATCCCGCTGATAATATTTGAATGGAGGAGAGAATGCATACATTGTATCCGGATCATTTCCTTTGTTTAGGTTATTTATCTTGTGATCCCTTAATTCTGTTTGTTTTCAACCGTGTAAGTAACTCATGCATGGCCAAAACAGTGCATTTGCCTAAATCTTGTTGCTTGCACCTCTATACACAGTTCCTACTTATGACCCAGGCGATCAATTGCAATGCGATTTCTGCTTGTTTCCCCCCCTTTGTGCGCCTTTAAACCATCAATCGGCGGCTGAGGTCAATAACGAGGACGCTCGCATCCATAAATGGGGTTAGGACAGCAGCCTATATATGTGTATACAGTTGGATTTCATTCATTAGTCATCGGTTAAAGTGGCGTCTTATCGGCGTTAAAAAGTCAACTGTTTGCGCAGTGTCATCGAAACTATTTGCCTGTTTTGTGAACGATCCGATGAAATAATGAATTTTTGTATCGAGTGTTAGGGTTCTTCCCCTTCTGTATCCAGGTAATGATTTGGACTGTGGGAAAAGGCATCTTAGGACTGACTCGTACTAAGACGAACATTATGAAACCTCTGTATTTCTAAATGCAACATCGCGCAGCTGGATTGTACATTCGTATGATAAAAGCTGTCAGCCCGTATCATTTTCCTGTAGGGGTAAAACGTTGATAATGTGGAAACGAAAATGCACTTGCTGTACAGTCCTACTGCTTAGTGGCAATATGGGAGGGAAACCCGTACCTTCACAAACTGTTTAAGATCGGATGTTTTCTGCAATATTAATGTTTTTTTTTTTTCTTCTTCTATTTTTATCTCCGAATAGACTGTGCGATTACAACCTAATTATTCTAATTATTTTCCGATCATTTTAGAAATATTCACATTATACCTTCTCGTCCCTTTTGTGCATCATAGTGAATTTGTCTTATTTACAGTATAGTTAAATATGATTACTCATTACTCAAAAGACCGCTTTGTGGTTAAATGATGCTTTAAAATCCAGGCAAGTTCCGCTTAAAAAAATGTTGTACGAGATGGTTAGTAGGAACCCTGTAATTTAAACATGTGTTGGTAGTGGCATAATAGGACCAGATGCAAGACAGGGAATGAAAGACACAGAACAGCATTGTGTGCAGTCTAGGCGGCGTACTACAGCAGTGTGATTAGCACAGCACTAGAGGACAAGGCAAGATCAATTGCAAGACAGCATTGCCTATAGCTTTTGATAAAGGGGCATGTGTAGAGGCTTGGTAGCCATAGTGATGACCTAGGCAGTCAAGGGGCGTTCATTTGACATTTTAGTACATTTCCACATAACACAGCTCAGTACAGTAAGCAAAATCATGTGATTTTTGTGCAGTTAAATTTTTGCAGCTGATTTGAATGTGATGCATTCATGTCTGAAAAGCGCAATTTCAACTGCAGCCATACACATTTTTTCTTAAAGCACGGTACCTTCAGTAACTGATTTCCCTTGTTTAGCTGCTAATTTAATGTGCTTCGTTTTGTTGCATATCATTCATGAATGTACCTGCAAACACAGCCACAGTAAAGGATGTGGCAGATATCTATCACAGCGGCTCCGAGTGGACAAAAGTGTGAAATAGCTATTGATAGCTGGGCTTTGATAATAATGATAGAGAGATCACACTATGTTAGCTGGAAACTTCTTCCCGTTAGCTGACAATGTGACTGGGCCAGACCATTTGCAGCCTGTTTTTGCGGCCCACAAAGTCGGGCTATAAGCAATTAACTGTATATTTTGCACACATGGTTACTGTTTGAGTAGTTTATTTCATGTTTGTTTTTTCCCCACTGAGAATAATAATCTGTCATTATCAACAAGGTAATGGTGGCTTTGTCATGGTAGATCAAGGCTCAGTGAAGCTGCTGTATCACTGTCAACAATAAACTGCATAATTCCCGTGGTCCCTCTCTGTGGTACATTAGATGTAACCATTCATCAGCCCTGAAGTTGTGTCGACTTTCGGAGAGTAGCTGAAATCTCAAGGGTGAGACCAGACCTGTTTTTCAGGTACTGATGTTGCCAAATTTTAATATTATTTAACCGTTTTCCAGACATGTTTCATCTTGTATGACTTACAATTTTTAGGTTCTCAAGTACCATCCATCCATCCATGTTCTAACTGCTCACCCTGATGAGTGCCATGGGGTGGGGGCTGGGGTAGAATAGGGCACTCGGCGGGTTACACCCTGGATGGGATGCCAGTCCACCATGGGCAACATGCACACCCACCATACAGTTTGGAGACACCAGTTAGCCTGGTTGTCCTTACACCGAGTCAGGAAACCAGCATACAGACAGGAAACCCACATGGCACAGACAGCGTCACCCTTTACTGTTTTTATTATTTAAGTGATTCAGGTTCTTCGCTCGGGGACACAGCAGATGGCCTGCTTCTTGAGATTCTCTTTTGTCCTGCTCACATTTCGTCCAGCTCCTCAGCTGGAATGTTCCCTGATGGCCGGCCTGATGTCACTGGAACTGCAAATGGTGCAGAATGGATGGTGCGTTTGACCAGGTCACCGGTTAACTGATACGTTGTTGTCACACTGCAGATGCAGAGTGATCTGATGTTTAGATCAGGGCTTTTTGTAATCCAGGGACCCCCCCAATGAAGATAAATGGCGGGGGGGGGGGATCCCTGCCATCAGGGCAGGTGCTCTTCATCCTGTTTCAGTATTTCTCAGGGTGCTTCAAGCGGATCCTCTGTTACTGCTTTATCCCCTGGGGGTCATGGGGTCCAGGCAGAAAGCCCTGATTAGAAGCATTTTCAGCCAACTGTGTGAAGTTTGTTGTGAAGACTCAGGATTCTTAAGGTATGGCACAGCCCAGCGAATGTACCTGGTTTCAGCACATTTTCACTCTGGTACCAATGGTCCTTGACACCGGCAGGCTGTCACACATCTATGTGCCTGTCTCTGCCTTACGTAAGTGCTGACTTCTGTGCGGAAGTTGGGAAAGAGGAAGTCACTGTTTGGGGTAAGACTGTGTGTTGCACAGGAGCTACATCGAGCTTCTGAAAAACCAGATTATATTTTTAATAGTTCAATATTACAAAATACAATACAACTGTAGCACACCATTTCAATAGCTAGTTATTGGCTAAGAAACTGAAGCATGGTAGCTAAAATGGTATCATGGGTAAGTAGATTACCAGCCGGCTGTAGATGGAAAGGCCTGCTGTTTCAGCTCTTCTTGGAAGGTCTTGTCTCTGTTTTTGCCTGGCGGGGGATTGGGGATATCACAGCTTTGTTGCTTCCCGGCGAGAGCGTTTGAACGGCCACGCAATTAGATTAGCGTGGGCCAGAACTAATTGATACAAATATGACTGTAGGGCCAGAATGGTCCACTACCTTCTGGATAAAAGCTTTTATTAATGGTACTGCCCCGGTGTGATGGTCTTGTTTGCTGCATATCTCCAGCAGCTGATGCTCGGTTTGCTGTTGCCTTAGAAAACAATATAAGTGCTAGCCAAATTCTAGAGTTAAAACCCCCACTCCCCCCCCGGCAGCATACAGTCTACATTTCAGTCAGCCCTGAGGCCTCTGCTAGTTCTTTGCTCATCACTACAATTAGGACAGGAGTGTGGTGCTTGGTGACCCAGATATAAATGAAGCTGGAAACAGCAGGAATGGTTGAGGGAGGCGACTAGGGGCAGAGGTGAGAGGAATCCACTCGCCTTTATATTAAAGGGTGCAATTTAAATCACATAGTTACCTTCATTTCAGAGTGTGCCTGTCTGAAAATGCAGTGTCTCATTGTTCTGTAAGGGGGGGTGGGGAGTTCTTCGTAAGCTGTAGAAGGGCAAATTTGGGTTGCCCTGGAAAAATATCAGCTGTGGGGCAGAGCTATGCCAGCCAGGTTCATGTTAGCTGGAGGATTTCTTGGTTGTGGAGACTGCGGGAATCATGAGCACCCCCTTGGGGACAGAGACCCCCCCTGGGGATCTTCATTATGCCTAATAATGTTTTTTTTATTATTATAAAAAAAAAAGCTTTTTCTCTACATTTTTTGGATTTTTAAACAGAAAGCACCAATGATAAACCGGCTTACATCTAAATAAACAGGATTTGGGGCTGTTATTATAGTTGCGATTATTGTGATTATTGTTGTTGCTGTTATTATTATTATTATTATTATTATTATTAGTAGTAGTAGTAGTAGTAGTAGTAGTAGTAGAAGTATAAATAATGTACAATAGGTAATAAATGCATCAAATTGCCAGAAAAAATAGTGGACATGATCAGTTTCAGCAGAACTGACATCTGACCAAAATAGGGAAGATGGAAATGGAGATTTCAGTGACATATAAACTTCAGGACACGAGGTCAATCTGCCACCCTGGTGAGCCGAGTGTGCAAAATGACACAAGAGAGAGAAAGTCGTGCCTTCAGCTCCGAAACGAGGAGTTTCTCCATTTCCTCCATTGTCGCTCTGCTCAGCAGTTGCATGCTGTCCTTTGCAAAATTCTCGCAAAGATGTGCAACACTTACAGAGCTGGTGTGTGGAAGCTTCTGTGTGGATGTTAACAGGGCCCTGGGCTTGTTGACATACTGTTTGCTGGCCTGATTCAGTTTTGTCTGCGGAATGGCAGCAGGCCGGGCTGATGCGCCCTGAATGATTTCACACTCTTTTGCTGTTTGTGTGGCCTGCTTGGGCCTGTTTCTGCAAACCAGAGCATGGTGGCTGTTTGGATCGGGGGGCTGAGTGCTTGGCTAATCCCCCACCCGCCCCCACCTTTATAGTTGCCACAGGTTGGCAGATTTTGAAATCGCTGCTTCTTGTTAAACAGCCTTGCAAAACTAATCCTTAGCATAAAGTTGCCCAACTATAGTGAAATGTGTTTTTGTGGCCTGATGTTTTTTTTTTGGCCTGATTATATTTCCAATAGCGTTTTATTATTATTATTATTATTATTATTATTATTATTATTATTATTTCAGATGCCACGTAACCATTTGAAATATGTGTGAAAATGCAGCCTGCTTTTATCGATATGAGCTTCAGCTTTCATCCATTCAATCATAATCCAGTACAGCACCACTGGGACCCTGGAGCTTAGCCCTGAAAGGCCAGGGCACCGGCTGCGGGAGCCCTGGGACAGGATGCACGCCTTTAACAGTGTGTAGACTCGCATGTAATTACACACAGGATCATTTAGAGACCCCCCTTCTGCAGCTAATTGCATACTTTTGGACTGTGATGGGGCTGCAAACTGAAGTAGCCGGAGGTCAGCCACACAAACACACAGGGCTGGGCTGAGAACAGAGGCCTGGTCCCTGGGCCAGTGAACC
The DNA here is from genome assembly GCA_026776725.1 of Gnathonemus echidnorhynchus. Classification (NCBI taxonomy): domain Eukaryota; kingdom Metazoa; phylum Chordata; class Actinopteri; order Osteoglossiformes; family Mormyridae; genus Gnathonemus; species Gnathonemus echidnorhynchus. Next base: position 12,365,212 of record JAODJU010000130.1, read on the forward strand.
CACAGCGCTATGAGCTAAACCGCGCCACCGCTTCCTGCTAATGTCGTACCACTGCTTATGTACTACCAGCAGCTCTTGGACAAAAATAAATAAGAAAGTATTTTAAAGTATTCTTCTTTTTACTGTAATCCTTCATATTGAACACTGTTGTGCCCAAATGGATTATGTGACTTTATCAGCATTCGGTTAATCTGTATATTTTTAAGCATGCTCTTTTGATAGCATCATCACAATTAAATTGCTATATTACCTTAATGTTAGCAAGCAGAATATAGAATATTATAATAATAGTTACCATTGGAATACAGAGAACAGGAAAACGCCCAAACAAGACAATTATTGGCAATGTGTTGTGTTTTATTCTGTTGTGAATTACGTGTCATCAGTTTCAAAATGTTTTCAATTAAATATGTACACTGTATATTGCATATTATTTATTAGTTTGTTTGCTTGTTTTTAATACTTTCTCAATGCCCACAGTTAGCTGATTAAGTGTAGTTGTACTTTGACACTTGAATTCTCGATTCTGATTGGTCAGAAGGGTGTCGATAAGCAGGAAAATCACAGTAGTAAATCTCTGCATGATTATAATCTTTAATTCTAAGTAACATTACTTAACAGAAAGTATAAAAGCAAAGAAATTGTTACAACTCACTTAGACCACAGCTTCAGGCTGAGGCCCAGTACCTGTGGTCAGTGATTAAATACCAAAATGATTTACTGATATATTGTACTTGTACCCAGTCATACTAAGTTCTGTGTAACCTGCCTAAACCAAATGATATGCAAGTGAAAATAAGTCAGCTTTTACCCGCAACACTGGCCTTCCAGGCTATTCATTGAGGACCGTGGCACTGGACTGAGTGGCCAGGTTGTTTGGTTCCTCTCGTATAAATGTCCCTACATGACACCCCCTCTCTACCTCAGGCAGCTTTTGATACGTACTCCTGTGCACATTCTCCTGTGCATGTCCTCCTGCGTACATCATGCTGCGTGCGTCCCTCTGTGCACGTCCTTCTGCACATTCTCCTGCGTACATCAACCTGCGTACGTCCCTCTGTGCACATCCTCCTGCACATGTCCTCTTGCGCATGTCCTCCTGCGCATGTCCTCCTGCACATGTTCTCTTGCGCATGTCCTCCTGCGCCCGTCCTCCTGCGTACGTCCTGTGAGACTGGACTGCAATCATTGCGGTGTGATGCGGCGCTGTGCTAATCTGCTTACTTCCAGAGGTAAATAAAAATACAGTGACATCGAAATTCCCCACTGCGAAAATGATGAATGCCAGTGGTTGTCTTGGCTTGTTATCTGGGGACCCTCAGAAAGGATAATGTAACAGTCTGTCAGGCTGCTGAGAGTGTTAGGCGTATAGGCACTAATGCCTAGCTTTTTGGCGTCCGTCCCTCATAGCGTGACCTTCCGTTAATATCCAGCCTGCTGGTGTCTGTGCCTTGTGGCGGATGCTTAATGTCCAGCGTGCTGGTGTCTATCCGTCAAACTGGGTCCTTCCGTTAATGTCCAGTGTACTGGTGTCGTAGTGGGCAATTCTGTAAATGTCCAGCACACCAGCGTATGACGGGCTCCTATCCTCCCCACTCTGGATGACTAGAAGATGGCTGCACGGGTTGTACCCAGTCATACTAAGTTCTGTGTAACCTGCCTAAACCAAATGATATGCACAAGAGAAGCAGTTTATCTGAGTGAAGTTAATTTCATTGCATTGCTGAAGTGTGTTTAACTGGGTGAAATGCCACTGAAAATTTCTTTTCAGTCGGCCTGACAAATGAATGAAGCAGTTGGTGGTGGGGGGGTTGGGGGGCTGTGTGTGCGAGAGGAAAAGCGTGGGCGCCGTCCGATCTGATCTAGCCGTCCCATTTTAAACGGTGGATGGGATTAAAGTCTTTACCGTTAATGGATCCATGGGCTGCCTTGATGTTGCTGTCATGGTGTAATTTGCTCATTGCATATTTAATCCCTCATGGCTGAAACAAAACGTTCACAGTCAGATTAAGTAACTACCTGTTCTGGGCTCTCCTTTTTATAATTAGGCCTATAATTCCGATGTGGTCTTCTAGACTGCTTTGGAAACCTTGCAAATCATGTTTTGTCAGATGATGGAATCAAACCTTGAATTCCTATTTTATTTACAGTATTTAATGTGCCTGCTTTCAGTGTGGTAATATTAATGACTGTGTAGCCTGATCAATATGTGTGGTGACTCTGTGTTCAGTCGAATGCGTTCAGTTGATGTCAGCGGCTGTGTGGATAGCCTGGGGGCTTCGCTGCGTCTCCTGAGGCCGCTTATGCCCACTGCCCCCGAGGCTCTGAGCTCACATCTCTCTCCTAGTCCTGCTTGAGTATGGGTTCCCAACCTTTTGACGACCACGGACCAGTTTATGCTGTGCAAAAATTTCACAGACCGGAGGATTAAGCAAGATGAACAGGGAAATACAAAATTCAGTCAGCAACATGGCATCTTTGCTAACTGCAGCTGTAACCAATGTCATTTGGTGCGATCGTCAGGGCTCATGAGAAAGCTGTGGCTTGATAATACAATATATAGTTCATTTTTGGAAATTGATCAGTCCTTCCCCCAGACCACCAGTTTTCTGTAGCTTGGTGGGATACTGGATCGGACTGGAGGTTGGACACCCCTGTTCTAGAACATTCCACCCCCCTATGTGAAGCACACTGCAGCCAGTCTGAGCACTGCCTGGTTTCCTGTTTTGTTCATGTTATCGCTCCCATTTAAGCTTTTAATGCGTCTTTCAGCAGCGAAGTAAATAAGCTGCCCCCCGCAGGCCGTGTGATCGATGGGCTTTATACAGTAGGTGTCCCTTTCACCCACATGCGCTGAGTGAGCGTTTTCATTACTGCATGCTTAGGGCCTGCTTCACACCTTACTGTAGCTTTCTACTCTGATTAATTAACTGACCCAATGAGAATGAGTTTTAGTGAAAAACATTTTAAAGGATTTGTGGCGATTGTCTATAATGTGGTACTGTGGCCTCACACCTCTGTGGCTGTGAGTATGAGTTCAGTCCCTGTCTCTGTGTTTGGAATAGACTTCTGGGTTTCCTCCCACCAGTCCACCAGCTTCCTTGGGTTTTCAAAATTCAAAAAAAACTTTATTTGTCCCCGAGGGGCAATTTAAAAGGCATAGAGGAGAGCAGCGCACACACATAACAGTTGTAAAATTTGACACAACAGATGACACACAATAACAGACATATTTTTTAGGTGAGGTTTGTCTGTCTCGGGTGTCTGATCATTCAAGACGGTTTGGATGTTGTGCTCATATCCTTAGATGCCAAACGCCAGTGTGTGTTGGGTAGCCGTCTGTAGCTTATTTGCTGTCCCCCCTTGGATCTCCATGAATAATAAGATGCTGCCGGCTGGACAAAGCACTTGCCTCCAGGGCCGTCAAGTCTGAGTGTTTGGCCTTTTTATATGTGAATTGGGCGAGCCTGTAAAACACTGGAGAATAAATCAGATCATTAAAGAGTTCTCTCATTGACATTTAGATGCCTCTGCAGGTGCTGGGAGGTAGAGAGGCCTGCTGCAAGTGAAAAGTGAAGCAGCAAACAGTGCTGCTTGCTCTTTGTTATGGTGGTGTGGTCATCCTGTGGTCAGGCAGCCATGTTCTTCCGCTTCTTGGCCGATCAGGTGATCTCTGTCACGCCCTGGCCATTCAGCTGATGTCACATGACATCATGCCGTTGCCGGTTAAGGAGCCATGACTAAATGCGACTAGTTTGTGTCCTGCAAGGCCACAGAAATACCTGGATGTGAATGGTATTTATCTCACCAACTCCACCTGTAAAACCCAACTGTGTAACTAAGGAAGTTAGGTCAGACTGTTGTCTCAAAACTTTAAATATAATCAATGTGTGCTAGCTACAAATTAGCTTTTAGCAGCAGTATAACAAGCTGGGTCCAAACTGTGACTAAGGCTGTAATAATGTCCATATAATTTTCAGTGTTACATTGACATTAAAAATCTTACTGCTGAGGTTTCTAGATTTCCACTCGAGGGTGTTTTCATAGTAGCACCTCTTACTCCAGTTATAATGGACTCTGGTTTGATTTCCCCCTTGGTGTGATTCCTTTGGGCAGGTGTTGTGAGCAGAGTAATGGCACTCAGATGTGGACCTAAAGAATCGCACCGAGACCCTTGAGAGGAGGTGGTCTCAGTCCAGTCCCAAATGAATTCTGGGGCAGTTTGTTTGTGGTCCAACCCAACTTCCAGGTGTATTCAGTGAGTTTGAGCTAAAAGGCTGCCTTAGGCAGGTGTGTTTTGTATTCTGGGATATGGCAGAGCATACAAACCGGTAGCAGCAGCAAGGCAGAGAAGGAGAAATAAACTGAAGTCTCTTAGTCAAAAGTGAGGTACATTACCTTCTTGAAATCTGGGCAGATGATGACATCGGTTAGCTCCTAAGAATAATTAAAAAAATCAGAAGTTTTCAAAATGTTCAGTCAACGGCTGTTGGAGAGAGGATTTGACCGGTCGACTGAACAGTGCTGTGTGAAAGTAAAAAAAAAAAAAAAAAAAAAAACGACTGAAGCAACAACACATGAAAATGAGAGATATTCAACTGCACAGCCAGCACACAGGACCTTCTTTCTGTATTTACATCCTTGTTCCCACCACAGACGCATCTGACCAATAAGCAGAATGAACCTTTTCACGTGGTTTGTAGCTCATTGTTAATTCGCTTTGATGTTTCTCTGTGTGAAAGTGACCCGAGTCGACGGGAAAATGCTGCAAACTCATCAACTGATTCAACCCAGAGAAACCAAACTATAGTTGTGAAAATGCCCTAATTTTAAATGCATAACTGAGAAGCTCAGTGCATTTATGCAAAGTGACTTTTCATGTCACGCTCATGTGTGGATGTGGTCACTGTTCAACTTCAGCTGATTAGTTATAATAATAAAAACAGCAGATTTAATTATTAATTATTATGGTAATCCAGATGTTAGTAGTTTTAGGCTGCACTGCACGAGTAGTTATTGGTGCATGAAATTTACGTTGTAATCTTTTGAAATTAGTAGATCTTTCAGCAGAGTTCAGCCAGCTGTAACCTTCTGGAAGACTCCATTTCTTTCAGCAACACAGAGTCTGCATGCTACCCTGCTCTTATTTCTCTGGGAAGGTTTTGGCTGCCGGTCATGAGCTCAGCAGATCAGAATGCCTGCAGGATTTCTCGTTTTTCCGGTTTGTGCCGTGTACGCTGCACTCTGCAGAGCTCCCAGGGTGGCAACCCCTCACACTCTGCACCATCACTGCAGGCCCATGATCCAATAGACATTCAGCATCCGGAAGGAAAAATGCCTGTCCCCGACTCATAAAGGATTCCCGTTTGGGATCAAATATGGAACCAGTGTGTGATTTGCAGGGATTTCGACCTGATCCTGATATCTCCCCTTCCTGGTATATCCCATAAAGCCAGTCAGAGGCCTCCTAAGAACTTAGTTCATTCGGCTGTTCTAGTGGTAGAACAGAGCTATTGCGGATCATCCAGGCCGCTGTAGATGGGAACCCCTGCTGCAGAGGAAAGTCTTCAGTTACGGAACAGCAATTTGAGGCTTTGGGTTGCAATGTAAGAGCGTCTTTAGATGAGAAGACAAAGCAGAGCAGTGTAACATGGGCAGTCTGTGGTGGCGTGTTGATGAGCTGAGAGGTTCTGCTCTCTTTCCCTTTCTCCTTTTTTTTGTGTGGGCGATCAGGATAGACAGGAAAAGAGGATGAGGCTGAAAGAGGATAAAGTCAGTCTGGGGAGAGACAATGAGCCCAGCTGAAGTGTGTGAGGAGAAAAGTGAAGGAGCACAGCTCTGGCTGACAAGCGCTGAGCAGCTGATCATTGCGGTCACCCCCTCCACAGCCCCCCCACCCCACGACAGGAAGTGTCCTTTCATACTGCTGGATTATGGTTTAGTTTTTGCGAAAAGCAAAAGTGCAAAAAAGTGGCAGATGGGAGGGCCTGGCATAAATCTGGGGGGGCCTGAGTCCAGCTCATTATGTCTTCATAAACAGGATTATATATGTACAATATGGTGAGTGCAACAATGATACAGCCGTGACTGCTGTGTGCTGCCTAAGAGCAGCACAGAATTCACACCGAATTATAGGTAACATCAGTCAGCAAACATAAAAGAGGGAGTTCTGAATATAATAATAATAATAATAATAATTACAAGACAATTCACATTTGATGTCCATCCATCCATCCATCCATCCATCCAATTTCCATAACCACTTGTCCAATTTAGGATAGTAGAGTGTCTGGAGCCTACCCCAGAAGCTACAGGGGCAAGGCAGCACATTCAGTGTAAGTATCCATCCATTTTCAGTAACCGCTTATCCTACTCAGGGTTATGGGGGGTCTGGAGTCTATCCCGGAGGCTACGGGCACAAGGCAGGGGACAACCCAGGATGGGGCGCCAACCCATCGCAGGGCACAGTCACGTACCATTCACTCACAACGGCACACCTACTGGCAGTTTGGTAACTGCAATTAACTTCAGCATGTTTTTGGACTGTGGGGGGAAACCAGAGTACTCAATGCAGGTAGTGAAAATCTTTTAATTATTTACTTTGATTAATCTGAATGGGGGGCGCAGCTGTGACTTTGGATAGCCTGCCCCCCCTGGTGCATATATAGACACTGTATAGATGGATAGTTACATAAATATCCTTTGAGTATATCCTTTGAGTATATAGAAACCTAGTTTTTATTTATATAATTCTGATTCTGAATCATTGGTGTGGGGCGACACCTGTGCTATTACTTTTTAATTAGTATTTTGGAATTGGCTCAAATTCAATAATGAATTACAGGGTATTCCTAAAAATGCCACAGAGCATGAACGATGGTTTTGTCAGAGAAGCCTCCATCACCTGCTTATCCGCAGTGTTCATCACGTTTTGTAATGATAGTTCCTTCAGATGTCAAGTCCTGGAATGAAAGTCATTGCTCAGCTGATTCATATGGCTCACGCTGGACTTCCATCACATCATCACTTTCTACTTTGGGTCGTAGAATTTCTAAGGCCTTATATCAATCATGGACCTCAGTCGATGACGTTTCTGTGATGTTTCCTGTATGGCATGAAGAGCCAGCTGCATGCTTTGTGTTTCCCCAGGCGAGACCCCCACCTGCCCTGCACATGACCCTTTCTACCCCATCCCCCACCTCCCAAACTATACTGCCCTTTCAGTGAGAATGACCCCAAACAAAGGAGCTGAAATCTTCTTCATAAAAAACCTTTTAACTTCTCACAGAATTCAGCAAGTCAGTTATTGGCTAAATCATCAGTGGTGCAAACCCAAAGAAAGGTCTATGGAAACGTGTCAACCAGTGGTGTTTAAAACAAACAAATAAACAAATAGATAAACAAACAAACAAATATGATATAAACAAATAAATAAATATGATAATAGTAATAGTAAATAAAATGAAAGCATATGTGGTTATGGTGACTGACTGCTGTGTCTCAAGCTAAACCTTAAAACGAATCAACACCACGATAAGGTAGGTTAAAAGCGGGATTGGCTTCCAGGCCAAATATCTGTATGTGCTTTTATTATATTAGTAAATAGATAAATAAACAGTAGTTATAGTAAATAATCAGCTTTGCTGTTTCAATATTAACTAACACTGTTTCCGCCTGGGCTGTTTAGTTTAAAACCCTCCTAACCTGAACTTTACATGCTAATAAGATGTTAAGAAATTAAGCTGCTTCAGAACATGTTGGCGATCATTTTAACTATGGCACTGGTAGCAGGAACGCAGTTACCTAAAATACTGTAGGTGTAGCTTGTCATTTTCACACCATGGTATGAAAGCGAGTTTGTGGTTATTTCGGGGACCGGATATTTGGTGTCCACCTTGGCCCAGAGCTGGCGGTAAGTGAGAGGTACGTGTGCGGGCCCAGGCTGAGGGCCTCCTCTGCTGGCTCTCTCGTGTAGCTGCTTGCACATCCATGTGCCACACTCAGCAGTGGTAGGTGAAGCACCTGTGCAAGCTGAGATCATCTGTTAATGGAGCCAACAGGCTGTGGGTTTATAGTTTTGTGAAAAGTACCGTGAAATGGCATTTTGTCATGGTATGACCCACCCATGATCAGATAACTGCATGACGTTAGTGACTGGGATGTCAGAGTGTTTTACCTGTAATGATTCAATCTAGACAACTGGATGCAACTTAGGAGCATCACATTCTTAAGCTGCTAGCCCACACTGCTAGCTGCAGAGAGTTACAGCATGACAGGCATCACATGGGAAACTGGAAGGTTAGCACCACAAATGGATTGCATTCATGTTGATCTCATACAATGTAACCTTTTAAAAAAGCCAAATTGAAAAGCTGTCATGAAAAACAAAGGGCTCAATGAAGTCAACTGTGCTGAGTGGGTCATTCTCCCCAATCTGCTTCATCAGCGGAATTTTTCCCTTCGGGCTAAAATAGTCTTGCAAAATAGTCACAGTCTGCTGGTCCAGGACATCAGGAATGGCAACATGTGGTTTGGTGTCAGCACTGCCAAAAGCATGCATGTGTGATGGGCTAATTTCTACTTCAGGCAATGGCTCAGTGAGTTAGGATGCTGTGCCTGTGATCAGAAGATCACTGGTTTAAATGCCAGGATGCCAGAGTGATGTCACTGTTGGGCACCTGAAACAGGCTGTTAACATCCAGTTGATCAATGACTGGCTCTCCCTGCTGTCTCAGTAAATAAATGTATGTTGCTTTGGATGAAAGTTTCTGCTAAATGAAAATGTAACGACGTACATTTAAATTAACAGTATGTATTTTTATATACTTTATTGTGGGGAAATTCTCTTTACACCTTCCCCCACTTACTCTCTGTAGGTGAGAGCAAGCCAGCCACGAAGGGCAGCCACCTGTTGCAGCACTCAGGGAGCTGGAGGTTAAGGGCCTTGCACAAGGACCCGCTGATGTGCCAAGGCAGGGCTCACCCCAGCAAGCTTCTGATCACAGGCATAGAGGCTTAGTCCACTGAGCCACACGCTGCCCTCTATCCTCTGGCTTACATTCAATGTCTAGACTTTACTGTCGTGTCTTAATATTTCTTATTTTTTTATACATACTATATACACACACACACACACACACAGTGCATGTATTCATATCTTTGTGGGGACCCTAACCATAACCTTAACCATAAGTAACCAAATAAATACAAGACTTTTGGCAAGTTTTTTGTATAATTTAGGTTATTCTTGTGAGGATCGAAAAATGTCCCCACGAGGTGAAAGGTTAAAAAGGTTTTCATCATATTGTCCCCACATTGTAGGGCTGGGCCATATCAAATCGATATTATGCACAATAATCACCAGGGCTTCAGATGACAGGCGAAACAGCCAGTACTATATGGTACTATTTGGACGTTTGTTTATGCCCACAATATGTTAGTAAAGTTAGTAATCTGTATAAGCCCTACTACAATGTAATAATTACAAACACTCAGACGCAGACACACAGGCCACTTTATTAGGTTACACCCGTTCAACTACTCGTTGAAGCAAATATCTAATCAGCCAATGATGTGTCAGCAGCACAATGTGTAAAATCATGCAGATACAGGTCAGGAGCTTCAGTTAAGCCCAAGAAAGGTGATTTAAGTGACTTTGAACATGGCTGCTGGTGGCAGATGGGCTGGTATGAGTATTTCAGAAACTGCTGATCTACTTGGATTTTCACACGCAACCATCTCTAGGATTTATAGAGAATGGACTGAAAAAGAAATAACATCCAGTGAGTGGAAGTTCTTTGGGCAAAAGTGCTTTCTTGACGGCAGAGGTCAGAGAAGAATGGCCAGACTGGTTCAAGCTAATACAAAGGCAACAGTAACTGAAATAACCACTCGTTACAACCAAAGTATGCAGAAGAGCATCTCTGAACACACACCATGTCAAACCTTGAAGCAGATTGGCTGGTTTTCCCTATGCTGATATCGGCATTTACTCCCCCAGAAATATGTTTTTGAAACGTTATCCTACTATATCATAAGTAGGTGTACCTGACATTGACTCTCTTCTCTAATGCGCAGACTTGAGCTCCAAATCTGACATCATGGTCGAGGTATTTTTTCCTTCATTCCTCTAGAATAGAAGGCAATGGTCTCCATGGTTTATACAGCTGATGATGATATACAGTACTGTGCATAAGTCTTAGGCAGTCCAAAGAAATGTTTAAAGCTGTTTATCTGGGTAGCAAGTGTACTTTGGCTTAGAACAAAAA
>JAODJU010000130.1:12388528-12411655 GCA_026776725.1 Gnathonemus echidnorhynchus
CTATCTTCCTGTATCTGCTCTTCCATCTATGGAAGTAACTGAAAGGGCCAAAGACTTCATTAACCATATAAGGTTCCCTGCCCTGTATTCTGATTGGCACATTTCCATGTGATAAAACATTCACTTCCCGTCAATTAATTTAGCTTTTTTGTTTTTTTTTCTTTTTAAATTAGTCTCCTCTCTTTAGACCTAAGCATGGCCTAAGACAACAATCACAAGTGTAATTCATCAGTGTGATTATGTCCTTTTAAAGACATGTTATTCTTTTCTTACTTATTTGTGATCATAAAAAGCCTAACACATCACAGCTTTTAAGATCTGAAGCAGTAGCGCCTAAGGCCTGTTAGTCTATGTAATATGTAATGCTTTTCATTGGTCACATACCCAGTACAATTGTTCTTCTGAGTAGCTGTGAGGTGTCTGATGGTGACTTTGCCCAACAAAACCTTCTGCTGTTTACCAGCACCAGGCAAGGCTGCGCATTCACACCAGAGAGCTGTATGATTACATCTGTAGTCAGGTTAGTCTGTGCAGCTGTCCAGTGGAGACTTTGTGTAGATATAATGGACTAATAAGCTACACTTTGACTGTTACTCATTGATATTTTCCTCTGAGCATCTAGGACTAAATCATAATTTATGCTGTACCATTTCTTCTTGTTTGAATCTGATCTGCACGTCTGTGTTGACTTGCTCCCATTGCCTTTTAACATCTTTCCTTTTATTTGTCCATGTTCAGGGATGGTTTTTATCTGGTTCACTAAATCTTGCCTCTAATTTTCATGTGTACCTTCAGAATAATCAGTATTGTCTGGAAGTAGGAGGTACCAAAGGTACGGTGATGCTGTGGACGCCTTTGTGTGGCTGAGAAGATCCACATGGTCTTTTATAAAATACAACCAGTATCTGTCATACTGTACATTCTGCGAAAAGCATTATGAAGAACATTTAACATCTGGTCAGTACTGAGTACTGTGTTTGAGGAAAGGCTGCTAGAAAATTTTACGTTTTCTTCACATATATACTGACTTGGCCAATGGAGAGTTATTTCCTGTGGGGGCAAAATCTGAGCTTCACCATGTCAGCAAGGGCCATTTCTGATGATTATTTTCATGACCCATGAAAGCTACAATAATAGACTTTTTAGATTTTAATTTTTCAAAATACATGCAGAAATCAACAGAACCTGTACATTTTTCGTGTTTAAGTTGTGTATTTTAAGTTATTTAAAAAAAGATTTGTGGGCAAATTCACCTTCATAGACTTGATTATTATATCCTTGTTTCTATGTGATTATGTTCTGTGTTATTATTGTTCTGATGATCTTGGGTCAGTAACAATGGCTCAGCTTCTGTCCTGGTCTGCTTTAGACAGAGGGAGAGTCACGATTTTGCTATTTGCCATGGCTACTTGAAATTTCCTTAGAATATGGGGTCATATACAAAGTGAATTACGGAAATAATAAAAATGCACACAACAAAATGAAAATTGAGACTACAGAAACACCATTTTGAGGGCTTTGTTAGGGCCTTTTCAATTTAGAGGAACTAGATTATGAATCATTATTTGGGGGAGGGGGAGGCTGTCACATGTTTTAATGGATATTGCCCACTTCTGTCACAGGCGCTGGACAGCGACAGGACAATCTTGCAGAAAATGAAGAAAGCTGCCAAAGCGAAGCACACTTCTGGTCAAGGTGACGATCCTTCCTCTTATAGCATCTGCAAACCTGTCGAGTGTTTGTACACATAAAGAGTAGCATGGGAAAGACAAGCTCCCTCTAGAGGCACCACATGGCATATTTCATATACGCTACATTCTTCAAAGCAAGCTGCTCTTCCACAATTTTGTGTTAATTGGTTGTTTTTTTTCTTAATTTCCTCCTATACCTAATAAGTCAAACACGTAGATGCAATTAATTGCTTGGACTGATGTTGACAATGAATGACATAGAAACATAGATGTACCCAACCCCCCCCCCCCACCAAACACCCAGACCACATCTCGCACCTGGAGCTGTATATCAACGCTGTGGAGAAGCTGGCGGTGAACTTCTGCACCAATGGGGAGCAGGAGCTGTCATCCGCCTTCAATAAGTTTGCAGACTTTTCCAAAGAGCTGCTGGTGCCCATGAAGAACCTGGTGAGGATCTGGGGGGGGGGGGGGGGTTCTGTGTGCTGGCCTGAGATTTTATTTGTTTTATTTGCTCCAAATTGCTGGTGCCTGTTTGTGAGGCTTAGTGAAGCAGTTGAGAAAACCATTTTAATTTCTAGATGTGTTTCTCAGTTATTACTGTATGGACACCAAGTTATGGTTAAGAATTAGACACTGCAGCTACAAATATCAGAGTGATTTTTTTTTCGAAAACAGATTGTCACCTTTGCTCAGACGTCTTGTACATTTTGGTGTAATTTATTATGGTGTAGTTGCTCACTATGCTTATATGCTTATTATGTGTGACATCACTCTAAAATAAATTAGCTTGAGTGTACTGCTGTCAGATCATTCCTTGTTATATGTCCTTTTAATGGACCCATTCATACGAAATATCCTACTGAAGGTCATTTGTCAAGATGTCCAGGCACTTGATTGCTTGTCAAAGAGGAATTTGTGTATAAACGCTCTGAGGCTTATGTCGCCCCCACAGCTGAAGAGTATGCTGCACAACATCAACTTCTTCTTGGATTCGCTCGTCAAAGGCGACCTGAAGGAGGTCAAGGGTGTAAGTTCAAAAGTTAGGCAGCAAGAAGCTCTTTTGTAGGAAAAAGTTACCTGGAATCTTCTATGCCAAAGTTTGAAGTGCCTTGTACTACTTGCAATCTTCTACATTTATTCAGTCACATATAGATATAATTTTGTCTTATGTCTTGATATGTAGCAGTGTGTTAAGTAGTACCACACTGAGATCATTTCTTTAGATGTCCTTTTGAAGAGCTGTCAGAATTTGGTAACCGTCCAAAATGGACATTTCTGCTGACAGCCACATGGTGGCGTCCCCAGCAGTGTGCATACGCTGTGCAGTGACCATGTGTTTCCTCTCCTGTGCAGGACCTGAAAAAGCCCTTCGACAGAGCATGGAGGGATTATGAAAATAAGTTGTAAGTGAGGCCATGCAGATACCTGACATGGTGCATGAACCACTCCTTGGTTTTATCAGGATTTTTACTGGAAAAAAAGAAAACTTTTTTCCACTGTTTTAAAGAAAGTATCTAACCCATACAATGGTAGCTGTGGTGTTTGCTCAGAAAATATACAGTGGATTATTAATGACTAGAGAGGTATGTCTGCAAACATCTTTAACAGGAAAGAAAACAGGCCACGTCCCCTCCCACTGCAGGAGCAGACCCTCACTGGCTAATCACTGGCGTGTCTTGAAAACCAATTTGCCTGTATGCGTTTTTCCATATAGCGTAGGCATGTGTGATGGGGGGGGTCTGTGAAACTTTCATGTGGACATTGTATGTAACGTGATGCCTGAATACGCCTGCATCTGTCTGTCAGTAAATACACGCCCCAGGGCACTGCAGGCTTCAGCAGAGTATATACTCATTTGTTCCCAAGGCATGTATACAGTGTCCTACTTATACGTCTGGTTTCCACATTCTGACTCGGGTCGGTTTCTTTCCACAGAGAAAACCGTGTTGTATGAAAGTAAACTTTGTTCTGAAACAGATGTTGCTGCAAATATGTCCGGGGGGATCTACATACTTTCATTGTGCCATTGTTTGTCCTGCGTTATTGTACAGGCCTTAATAATCATAAAGACATACTTCAGTTCTGGCCAAAGGTACTAAACTTATAATACTACCTGAGAATCACCCTGATGACTCACACAGCTCAAAGGCATGCAGTTAGGCTAAATGATATCTCTGAATTGCCCCTAGTGTGTATGTGTTAATAGGCTCTGTATAGAAAACACTTTAGCATACCTCAGTGTATATGACTACTGAGTAGCACAGAAAATCAGCATGACACATTGCAAGATAACACCTAAGAGTATAATTTGACCATTCACTTCACCATTCCAGTTGTGCTGGTGGTAAACGCTTCCAAAATGCACAGTTCCTGTTCACTGGCTCTACTGTCAGGTCCTTACAGCTGAGATGTTTTGATGGCCACGTTTAGGTCTTACTCATTTATTTGAGGGTTGTTCTCTGGCTGTGAATCTCGGGGTAGTTAAGATGCTGAGATTTCCTCATCATGTTCCAGCACCAAGATCGAGAAGGAGAAGCGGGAGCTGGCTCGGCAGTACGGCATGGTGCGGACCGAGGTCAGCGGCGGCGAGATCGCCGAGGATCTGGAGAAGGAGCGCCGCATGTTTCAGCTGCAGATGTGTGAGGTGACTAAGGGGCGGGGCTTCCCACCACTGGCCAGCCAATCAGATATGAGGCCTTCTATACCTCCTAGGCGTGTGCATGTGAGCATGTAGCTATGCCTGTTCTCCAGCTACATTACTAAATATGAATGTGCTGCTGCAGAAACTTCAGTATAAATCAAATAGTGTACAACATGTATTTGTAAAAGATGTGTGATACATTTATTTGTATATTTAGAATACAATTTACTTTAAAGTAATGAGGTGAAAGCACTACACGTTGTAAATGTTTGAATGCAGTCACAAGGAATGTAAAGAATCACTGTGTCATTTTCGCACAGCTATGAGACGCACTAAGTTTTCATTTCCAGTCCAGTCCCAGTGCTGTGGGTGACAGCCTGCTGTGGCCGGACGTTCTCCGTCTGGCAGGAATGTCTGTGTGTCATGTGACCATCAACACTGCCCCCCTCCCACCCCCTGTCTCTCCATAGTACCTTATCAAAGTGAATGAGATCAAGACCAAGAAAGGCGTCGATCTGCTACAGAATCTCATCAAGCACTACCACTCACAGTGCAAGTGAGTCGCCGCTCACTGGCTGCTTAATTACCCTCATTCACCGCTCTCTTCCAGGCGGCCCTGATGCCTAGCAGTGAATATTATGTATTTGCACAGTTGCTTGATTTTGCTGAAGCACTCATGCTTAAGTGCCTCTCAAGGGTCCAACAGCATCACCCTTGTGGGATTTAAACAACCATCTATTGAATAGAAAGCCTATTTTCACCACTATGGCACCTTCAGCCAAGTTAAGCCATTCCTTCCATGTTACCAGGTCATGTTTCAATGGGAGAGATGGAGATGAAAACAAATTGTTTTAAATATCTGTAAACATCTTTTTGACACACTGCGTCTCACATAACACACAAGGAGGATAATCATGAGCGCTTTTATCTTATTTGCTTATTAATGCCTATTGGAATTAAGTTGTAGCTGTAGGCAATTAAATACATTGAGAGGAATTTGCACAACTGTGTCTGTTCTATTCATGAAATGATGCTTTATTTTCCATTTGTACATGTTATATAGGAATGTTGTAGTTTTCACATATTCCATCATACTCACTTATTACATACATGCAAAAGCAAAGCCTGGGGTCAGTCATTAATTTGGTAGCCCTGGACTGTCTTTTAGGGTTAAGGGCTTTGCTCAAAGGCCTCACAGTTTTGATTATTCTGCCAAGCATGGGATTTGAATCAGTGACCTTCTGATCCTAGGCACAGAGACCTATCCCACTGAGCCACCCATACCTGAACACAGCAGGAACTGTGCTCTGGTGCAGGGAGGTGCACTGCCTGTATAGTGAGGAGGTACATTTATGTGAGGAGGTGCATTGCTTATTTAGTGGGGAGGTACACGAATGTGAGGAGGTGCACTGCTTATATAGTGGGGAGGTACACGAATGTGAGGAGGTGCACTGCTTGTATAGTGGGGAGGTACAATGATGTGAGGAGGTGCACTGCCTGCTGATGTGAGGAAGTGCATTGCCTGTAAAGTGGGGAGGTGCACTGATGTGAGGAGGTGCACTGCTTGTATAGGGGGGAGGTGTAAGGCAGAAATGCAGCACCTAGCCCCTGCCATTCAGGGCCAAATTCAAGATTTATTACTCCATTATTAAGACTCATTAATCTCATACTTTGTGAAATGCCTGGAAAAAATGCTGTTTTACCTACCTGTGACCTCCCAGCTGTGTGCCCTCTGTGGTTAGCCTGGTGGGGCTTTTAATCAGGGGCTGTTATGTTTAAGGGTGTTAAATCCGTCCTTATCCTCAGCTTCTTTCAAGAGTGCCTGGTGACCACAGAGAAACTCAAGCGGCACATCGAGGACCTCACCGGAAAGCTGAACCACGTGAGTGCCGTCCACAGCACGCCACCGAGAGCCGCCCAGTCCCAGCATGCAAAGCGGGAGGCCAGTGAGGGACGGGTGCTGGGACATGTGCTCCCATTCCTGTGAAGGGCTGTTTTCCTAAAGGGCCTCTCTGCAAAACTATCAGAAGATTTGGATTAAAGTAGCCGCAGACTCTTTTATAGACACAATAAGTGCATCCTCTGTAAGGGGGGGGGATTAAAAATAACGTACAAGTAAAAATATTCCCATGATGCCGCGAATGTCCAGCCTCCCTGCAGAATCATTAGCGCCTTAACTGCTCTGACTTGCTGGCCTGCAGTGTGGGTTCCAGGTTAAATGGTGCGGGTCAGTTAAGCTGACCTTGGAAAGGGCTGCTGGATAATAGTTGCTATACTCCCACAGCTGCCCCTCTGTCTGGCCTGGACTGACCACAGCTGCATCTCAAAATTCAGGGTGCATTCATCCTGTTACTGTGGTAACAGGGGCAACGAAAAGGTCATTCATCAAGTGAAAAAGGATTCCCTGTTAAGGAATACTGCCCAAAATCTTATGTAGTATCTTATGTAGTATTCAGTGTTTACAATATGATCTTGCTGTGCACTACTCATCTGTTCCAGAGATAGGCACATGCCCATTAATCATCGTATAAAAAAGGAAATTAAAGCCCAAAGATCAGAAACCAGATGTGCCTACAAGAGCTATCAGATATTGCTTTGCCTGTTATTATTTTATCATACAAACTGAGAGCTCTCTTGCCTTTTCCAAGTGTTTCACACAGGATTAAGTGACAGCAAGAGTGTGTGGTGGCACTGGGCCTGGGTCTCTCGCTAGGCCTGAGGAATCACAGCGATAATGGCGGCTTACTTGTGGGGGAGTGTGTTATTAAGTGTTCTGGCCGCCCCTGTGCAGATCAAACACACCCAGGACGAGGAGAAGAGGCGCTTGTGCTCCCTGAGAGAGCAGCTGAGGCCCATCGTGCAGCCCGAGCTGAAGGAGGTAAGGCCCGGCTCAGGCAGTCGCGTGGGGCCTTCTGGGATTTGGGGGTTAAACGGCACACCGGAGGGCGGCCGGGGGGCTTCGGCGGTAAGATAATGATGTAGTTACACAACCCCAAGGTGGAGGGGTGGGCACCAGTTGGAACACGTTCAGGGGCTTTTGAGGCCGGTCTTGGATGTCAGTGCTGACCAAGCTCCAGTTTTGTTATGCATTTTATTATCTGATTCATGTGCATTATGAGCCTTTGCCTAATAACGCTTGTGTTTTTTATTGCAAACACTGCAGTCCAGAAGAGTAAGTTACATTTGTATTTGATGTGTGTTCTAATATTGGTGCCGAATTCTGTGACACGTTCAGCTTGTTTTTCTGTCAAAGCACGTCTTTGGGTCTGTGTTCTGTGCTGCTGTTGAAACTGTCTGGCTGTCATATTCATAGTTTGGTTTATTCGCAGATTTTCTTCCCCATTCATTTCTGGCAAGAGTGTAAAATATTTTTATTACATCATTTTGATGAATGCAGTGCATTCTGCTGCTTTGTCTGCTTTATAACATCCATTTGTCAGAAGTTTCCCAGTCCGCTAAGCACTCAGCACCCCTTTCCTCCTGTTTGTACCCGTTCATCTTTTTGTTTAAGCATGTGTGCACTTAGACATGCTTTATAATCTCCAAAAAATTGCATCTCTGTCTACTGCTAATGTTTCTAGAAGACTCATTTCCTGGCCAGTAGATTATGGTTCGTTTGCCGGGCAGAGTAATTCAGTTTGGCCTTTCAGATATAAGAAGTGACGTGTTTCTGCTTGTTTGCTGCAGGACTCTCTCAGTAAACAGTCAGTCTACAGCATGCATCAGCTTCAGGGCAACAAGCAGTATGGAACAGAGAAATCTGGCTACCTTTACAAGAAGAGTGATGGGTAATGACCCCATGATCTCCTTATTTTTTATATATTTAGAGTTGCAGCTACTTAACTTGATAGTAAGATACCCCAAATAGTCCTACTTATCAACAGTACACTTACATTAATGGTATGGAATTAAGGGATGCTGTATTTGCCATGCCTAACAAGATTAACATTAATACATTAATTAAATATAAAGAAAAAATGGGCAAAATTAGCAATCTGCTAATTGAAGAGCGAATTCCCAGTACCTAGTCTACGTTTTTGTTCTTTTTGTGATGAGAATGCCAGTGACTTAAAAACCTAAAGTCAGACTTCCTCATCATCTGTTACAGTTTTGGGAAGCAAAACTCAGTCAGTTATCATGTAATCCATCAAGAACTTTTGTTGAATTATCAAAACTCATTAAGTCCACAGACATTTTCCCGAAAACTCAGTGAGTTTTGGAAATTTGCTCTTCAATTAGCAGTTAGCTAATTTTGGCCAGTCTGCCCCATTTTTTCTTTGTTATTGCCTTAGAAAAAGTCAGTGTTAAGAAGCTCTTTCTCTGGAGCTCATTTCCCTCCATAAACGCTGGATGCTGAAGCTGGCCCTGAATGGGGGTGTCACACTCCCCAGCACGCAGTCACCGGGCTCTTTCTTCCCCACAGGCTGAGGAAGACATGGCAGAAGAGGAAGTGCGCCGTGCAGAACTGCTACCTGACCATCGCTCACGCCACCGTAAGTGTCCCCACGAGGGCATCTGTAGCGAACACACACACCTGCGGAAAGCACACATTGCGTGTGGCAACATGGGTAGATACACTGATATACTGTGGGGTTTTTCATTATTAAATATAATCACTTAAATTAAATGTTATTGCTTGCGCATGACCAGTGGCTCAGTGGGGGGCACTGTTGCCTCACCAACCAGGGTTGTGGGTTCGAATCTCACCTCCGCTCCATGAAGTTTGCATGCTGTCCTCGTGTCATGCATCTCTGAATTTCCCATGAAGTATGATTGTGTGTGAGAGTGTGTCTGCGAGCCGATCCTAGTGGGGTTAGCTGCTGTCCCCCCTCCCGCATGAGTGTCACCTGGTAAATCGTCTGTAAAATAGATGCTTATTAAACGTCGTGGAATTTCCACTGCGTATCTATAGCCTTTGTCACCAGCAGTTCAGCTTTTGCCTGACAAACTCCCCGTTCAGACATGCACGTCATTTACGGCCTCAGGTATCATATTTGACGTTTGCTGCACATGTGGCCTCAGGCCATCTCTTCGCCTTGAGTGTAACCTTGATCCTTCCTGCTCCTCAGCCTAACAAACCCCCAGCTAAGCTGAACCTTCTCACCTGCCAAGTCAAGCCCAGCCTGGAAGACAAGAAATGCTTCGACCTCATCTCCCGTGAGTCGCTGAGTACCCCACGTCCTGCAACCTTCTGGAACATTCCTGTTCCATTTTGTATGACTCTCAGTAAGAATGAAGTCTCAGTTTTGCAGAGATTCATTCATAATATTTCCATTTGGAGAACTCAGGTTGTGGCCTAAGCCAGTATATTCCCTTAATGGTGACCTGTAAAAAGTCACTGTTTACCTCAGAGAGATCAGCCATCCTCATTGGGGGCTGCTGTTGTGCCGCAGTCTTTAAGCTCTAATTATTTATCGACACAGAGACTCTAGACCAGGGGTGGGCAATCTTATCCGCAAAGGGCCGGTGTGTATGCAGGTTTTCACTGCAACTCCCTAATTAGGTCACTAATTAGAGGACTGATTAGCTGAAGAGTCGTCACACCTGGGTTTGAACAGCTGACCTACAGGTTATCCCAAGAACCTGCATACACACCGACCCTTTGCGGGTATGATTGCCCACCCCTGGTCTAGACGCTGAGATGGCAGATGCCAGCTGCTAATTTTGGGCCTACCTCAAAGCGCCATGACCTGACGTGCGCTTTGCCCCTGACCTTGTTCCACTCCTTGACCTTCTATTTGGAAATAAAGGCCTTTTAATATGAGGTCCTGTTCTTCACCTCGGCGGTAATGGGGCACAGGGGAGTGATGGCCTGTGTTTGAAGCCGGCGGTGATGATTTAGCGTCGCCGTGCCGCGAGCTTCCACAGGTCTGCCGCCTCAAGCAGGTCTGGACACGTTAATGATGCTCATCAATCTCATGTCCCCCCCCCCCACTCTGCGTCTTCTGCAGACAACCGCACGTACCACTTCCTGGCAGAGGACGAGCCTGAGTGCGTGGTGTGAGTAGCCTCCTCTGCTTCCCTCTCCGTCAGTGTTGACGCAGCGTCAGAGTTTTCATTAAGTGGCTGATTAACGCCCTGTCCTTCTCCGCCATGTGCTGTGGAAGCCTTTGCAGGGAGGAAACTGTGTGTGTATGTTTGTGTGTGGGGGGGGATTAACCACCTGCTTAGCACAGCTTTTCAGGGACACTTCATGTGTGGAGAAATGGCTCTTCCTCTGTGAGCCTTTTCAGCGTGATGTGGTGGAAGTCTCTGACTTTATCGGTGCATGTAAAGAGCAGTCGGCCATTTTGGTGCTGCCTCACCGCTGTCTGACTGGATAAAACCTCTGCCGTCCTTTTTACTTTTTTTTACTTTTCAGAGCCCTGTGACATATTTGATAATATGTATGCATTTATTATATAGCTTAGCAGACCACATGCAATCATACCCCACATCTTTGTTTTACACTTCAATAAATCTTTAACTACTTCATTCATTCAGCATTTTGTAATGGTTTGTAACCCCACAGTTACAAATAATTGCCATTTATAGTTATAGAAAAGTTGTGCTTGGGGGTGGGTGGCTTTGTGGATTAGGACTCTGTAATCAGAAAGTCATTAGTTCAAATCACATGAGAGAGTGATGTCATCATTGGGCCCCTGAGCAAGGCCCTTAACTCTGATCGCTCCAGGGACCTGTCTCCAGTCTGACCCTGCTTTCTCAATTGTATGTCGCTTTGGATAAAAGCGCTTGCTAATTAAATGTAAAAAGAAGTCAAATTAAATGAAAATAAAAGGAGTCCTTATATACATCAGAGTCAGTCAACAACAGGCACTTGGCTGAAGTTGTGAATACACTGAACTTACTGAGAAGGCTGTGTAGGCCTAGAATTCTGCTCCAAAATGACGCCTCTGTTGATACGAGCATCTGTGACCTTTGTCCTGATGTTTTGCTCATTATGTCTCCCCGGGGCAGCAGAGCGGTTCATTCAGCCAGAAGCGCGACTGTCGTCCGTGTGACAGTCAGCTGCAGATAGAGAGGCTCCTTTATGGCAAGCAGCCTGTTTATTAATAGCAGCGCCAGCTCTTTGAGGACATGTGTGAAATCTAGCAGCTCAGATAAAGAATAGCTTTGGCTCTGTTTCACTTTGGTTTAAAAAGCATTTGTGGCGATTGGATAACAAGTGAACCACCAAGACGCATTGTGATCTGCTTACTATAACCACTTGCTGAGGTGCTCTGGTCACATTTAACCACATATTTTTGGTGCAACTTTACAATAAGGCTGCCCATGTGAAGAGTTTATGAATGGTTTATAATGTGATTATTAATTAGGTTGTAACACTTTGTAAATTATTACAGTAGACTTTTTTAAACACGTTATAACACAGTTTTCTTTTTATGAATGAGTTACTACCATTTACAAGTGGCTAAAGGGAGCCTTATTGTAAAACGGTACCATATTTTTTAATAGAACAAACGCAAATGCATCCTGATGTGTCCTTGACAAGGACGTTACACTAGCTGTGCGTTGGGCCATTTGACCTTCCGGCCTGACGCAGGCAGTAACGAAATCCGAACACAAGTGTTCCGCCAGACACCATGGAGAAACACGATGGAAACAGATGTGAATGGTGATGTCATGGCTGCTACCTGTGATCCTGTCATCAAAGACACATTTCAGAACCAAGTGTAAACAGGGCCTTAGAAACGGCAACAGTTCTATTGCTCTTTAGGTGCGTAGAGAAGCTGTGCCAAAATTCAATGTTCCTTGGAGTTATCCACCAAAATGCTACAGTTCAAGGTGAACGTGATGGATTGTTACCCGAAATACTCTATGCATCACTGACCAATTCATATTTGAAATTTACTTCATAATAACGAAAAACAATTACAAAGTGGTAATATTCAATTTTCCTAATGTGGAAAATCGTTTTCATAGTCCAGGAAGTATTAATTAGTTGAGAGGAGGGTAAAGGTGAGACCTGATTGGAGCAAAGAAGAGCAGGCAGAAAGTAATTTCGGAGATGCATGATGTGTGGGTAGAGGCGTAGGAACTGGGGGAAGGAATGTGTGCCCCCCCCAATATTTAATTTGGCTTCTTGCCTCCCTGCCACACAAACAACAGATCTTTCCATTTAAATGATTGTGTGTCCCCCAATACCAAGCTCTCTCCTATGCCCTTGTGTATGGGAGGATGTGAAGGCAGCTGGATGGTATTGGCTTCTGAAGCATCTGTGAATCTGTCCTGCAGCTGGGGGCACAGCCATGGCCAGAATCGTGAGAAATGTGTGCGTTCTGCTCAGAGAGGGACACTTTTGGGTTAGACGCTTCAGCGACGTACCGGATCGTTTACTGACGTCCATCTGTCCGCCTTCCTGCTCCAAAAAAAGGTGGATCTCAGTGCTGACGAACAGCAAGCAGGAGGCACTGAACGTGGCGCTGGATGAGCGCAGGCCCAGCGGGGAGAACAGCGTGGAGGACCTGACGCGGGCCATCACTGCCGACATCCGCCGCATGCCGGGAAACAGCGTCTGCTGCGACTGTGGGGCGCCAGGTGACGCACCTTCACCCGCCGCTGGCTCTGTCACCGTATCGCTGTCACTCATCATTGGGGACGAGGGCAGTACTCTCCTGTCCCTTCATCCCAGATCGATATGCACTCACTGTATTTAACCACAGTCTATTATTCAGTACGGTTTATAAAGTTCACAGCCAATGTAGCTTGATAACAGCACGAGAATCACTGAACTGGAATAAAACTGAATATAAAAGTACAAAACCAAGAGCACAGGCCAGGGCTGGACTGGCCATCTGGCATACTGGGCAATTACTGATGGGAATGTGGCCTGGCAAAAGTCAGTGTGTCATGAAAAGTCATCGTGGGGGGTCCCACAGTCGGCAAAAGTCATCCTGGGGGTCTGATTTTTATTCCCAATCCAGCCCTACCCCAGGTTTTTCGGAACTGTGAAAATGACTTTTAGGCTGCATGCATGGATACTAATATGAGTGGTTAATATTTGGGCAAAATTTTAGTTCTTGTCATCAATAAACAGTGCAAAACAGTAATTTTTTTTCCTGAAAAACAGTTCTGTAGAAAAGCTCCCTGTATTGTTAGCCTGCATCTCATTTTTATTGGTTAACACAGGTTTCATCCTGTTAATGTGTTGTGCGGTGCACCTGCCAATCATCAGGTGCCACCCTATTCACTACAGGGTGAGAATGCTCTCATAAACAGTAGCTTAAAGGAAGGAGGAGTGTACGGCTAATTGTGAAATATGAGGATTAAGCTGGTACCCAGTCCATCACTGCTGAGATGCTGGTGATGATGCTCTCGCACTGATAATCCAGCTCTTAAGCAGTCAGTTTTACTCTTAGAAATAAGTAGATTGTAGATCCTTTATTTGTCACATGTAGTTATAGCTGCTACAACATACAGTGAAATGCTTTTTCTGGCAAGTACCCCTGCTGTGCTATACGTACAATTTATACACAGTCCGCAACTTGCCGAAACCCGGGATCGAACCAGGGACCTTTAGATCTTCAGTCTAACGCGCTCCCAACTGAGCTATTTCGGCGCGGTAACGGAGAAGTAGGCAAAATACATTTTAGTGAAAGTGTTTTGCAAAGATGAGGAAATCAAGCACTACCCCAGTGTTGGGAGAACAGTAAAATCGGTACACACAAGATGGCAGCATCTCCCAGATGGCTGAAGCAGGATGAATGAAGATACCATTTTCACATTCACATTCATTGATTCACCTCAATTGGACTGTATTTGGGCAGCAAGCATTGCTTAAACTGAACATTATAAGACGTGAAAAATTGTGAAAGATAGAGAAAGAATATAAACCAGACATGTCTGCGTACCACATAGCTGAAGGATTTGAGAAAAAAGAAGGGAGTCTAGATCTGGCAGGCTTCCTGACAGCATAGCAAGGCGAAAAGCGAATCTCAGGACCCAAACCTCTAAAGGTTTCCTTAGGCATGTAAGCAGGAAAGGACACCATGATTTACTGTGATATTCCACTGGATATTTGTACTGAAAGGATTTGGCTTAAGTATCCCCTTGAGGGGGTGCAGCAGCAGACACTGCTATCTGACCCTGGAGTTCTGGTCATGAGTGCCGATTTACTGTGGTCCCCAGAGGCACACAGAGGGTGATCGCTATGCTGCTGTAAACCATCATATGGCTTCAGCGCTTCACTTCAGTACATACAAGTGAAGTATTGAATGTGGTTTGTCAGCCTGAAACTGCTTTCCATGCTGTTTATAATGAATATGTTTAGCTCACAGACATGTAATTTTTTTCTGAAGCA
Organism: Gnathonemus echidnorhynchus; assembly: GCA_026776725.1. NCBI lineage: Eukaryota > Metazoa > Chordata > Actinopteri > Osteoglossiformes > Mormyridae > Gnathonemus > Gnathonemus echidnorhynchus. Next base: position 12,403,164 of record JAODJU010000130.1, read on the forward strand.
TTATTCCCAATCCAGCCACCTTTTTAACGTTTCCCTTGTTTTCCCCCATTTGTTGGGCTTGCATGCTGCTCTCAGACCCCACCTGGGTCTCCACCAACCTTGGTATCCTCACCTGTATCGAGTGCTCAGGCATCCACCGCGAGATGGGGGTGCATCATTCCCGTATCCAGTCCCTGTCTCTGGACAAGCTGGGCACCTCTGAGCTGCTGGTATGTCCTGCCTGCGCTCATTCAGACCCTGAACCCTGTGGCTGCATGTGGAACCTGTGAAGCATATCGCATGAGCCCTGAGGATGGTGTTAATCTGTATACCTCAAGTGGACATGAGCTATGCTGTGCACCTTATGTAATTCTCAGCAAGACAGAGAGCCACCAATTGAAAACACTGTACAGTTCTTTATTTACATTAGTTTTTGTTTAGCAGATGCTTTTCTCCAAACGACATACAAGTAAATAGCATAGTACAAACATAGACTAGGCTGAGTTTACAATGAATGGCTAGTTAAGAGTGTAAGCAGTATTAGAGCAAGAGCTATACATCCATCCATTATCATAAGCACTTAGTCCCCACTGGATGCCCAGAGCCTATCCTGGGAGCATCAGGCACAGGCAGGAACCAACACTCACACAACTACAGGGCCAATTTAGACACGCCAGTCAGCCTATCCTGCACGCTTTGGGACCATGGGAGGCTTCCAGAGCCCCTGGTGAAGGCCCACACAAACACAGGGAGAGCGTGCGAACTCCACACAGAAAGGACCAGGGATCAAACCCAGGACTTTCTTGCTGTGAGGCAGCAGTGCTAACCACTGCACCACCATTCTGCCTGAGAGCTGTACGACACCTTTCAAACAGTAAGAACCTATTAAGACAATTCACTGACCAGAAGTGTAACATTAAGGACATTCGGGGAACATAGTGCAGTATTAGGCTTGCAGAGGTATTCCTTGTAACCTTGAGGTATTCAAGTGAAGTTTTCTCAAAACATACAGTAATTCTAGGAATTCTGCCCACGAAGCCAGTAGACGTCCCTCAGAAGTGGGGCGTGGGCTTTGCTGCTTTTCCTCCTGTAGGCTTACTGTCTCTCTCTCTTTTCCAGCTGGCCAGAAACGTGGGCAACTCAGGATTTAATGAAATTGTAGAGGCCAATCTTCCCAGTCCCTCCCTGAAGCCGTCTGCCGAGAGCGACATGTGGGTCACGAGCTCTACAGATTAAACCCAAATGACTTAAATGTTCATGCCGTAAATACTCCGGGGCTGCTGAGCGGCTCACACTCTGTGTCTGTGTGTGTTTGTGTGTCTGTGTTTCTGTGTCTGTGTATGTTTGTCTGTGTTTGCTTGTCTGTGTTTGCTTGTCTGTGTTTGTGTGTCTATGTTTGTGTGTCTAAGTGTGTGTGTTATACGATCTGCACTCTTACGTAACTTCATTTGTATCTTTCTTTATTTCTTTATAGTAAATACTGCATGTTTTTTCTGTAAAAGAGTTATGCTGTTCACCCAAATAAGCAGTGTATTGCCGTTTAAAACGTACAACGCTGGGATTTATCTATTTAATATGGGTAATATACTGCAATTTATTAGGGAAAAGATTGAATTATCCATCCATCACCGCTTAATCACAACCGGGGTCATGGGAGCCTACCCCTGGAAAATGGGCACAGGCAGGAACCAACCCCAGACAGTCACCAACACACTGCAGGGTGCACACAGGGCCAACTTAGAATCACCAATCAACCTATTCTGCACAATTTTGGACTGTGGGAGGAAACCAGAGCCCCCAGCAGAAACCCACACAAACACAGGGAACTCCACATAGAATGGACTCAAGACTGAACCTTGGACCTTTTTGCTGTGAGGCATTTTCTTTAATGTGATTCTAACTCAGTGATTAACAAATAATGTATGGTTTCAACTGCTTAAAATGCAAATGTGTGTTTTGAAGTTATCCAGTGCATATGAGACAGTGAAAAGAAACAAAGGACTGATTTTTTAGAACTGTGCCTTGCTGAGTGACCTTAGTTTCTGCCGGACTTGCAGCACTGTTAGTGGTTGTAAACATCCCAGTCCTGGGGTCATGGGGCCTGTTTCACAAAGCAGGATTTCTTGTTTAGCTGGATAACATGTCTGATTTAAAGTACCCCAGGTTAAATGGGTTTCATCTTCGTTCGCTTACATTTAGCCCAGACTACCTTCAATCTAGCAAGTTATTCAGTTAAGAAAGAAATTCTGCTTTGTGATACAGGCCGCAAATGTCCTTAGGAGGCCACATCGGTATTTGTGATTTTATTTGATGAACAGCGAATTTTTTGCTGTGATGGATTATAGGGAATTGTGACTTTAGTCTTCAAGCTTCTCAACATGATCTAGAATTTTCTGGATTAGCTTCAGGACTCTGTTAGCACCAGGCACCACATGCATAATTACTGGGGCCTGGAACAAAATGACTTCAGCCGGGCCTCATGATGCACATGCCCTCCACCTTGGGCTCTCTACTGTCCCCCTGGACAACTTGCCCAATGGTGTCACCAAGATGGCGGGCCAGGTTAGCACTGGTATGCAGAAATGGGAAACAGGACATGGGAATGTTCTAGACCATACAGGAAGTGGAGCGAAAGCATAGAGCAGTCACTGGCTAGTGTGTTTGATGTATATGTCAGGTATTACTACAGTAGACTCATGACTGCATCCTGACTTTCCCCACTGCAGTTTCGATATATCGTGGCGTTTGCATAAGAAATTAAATGGGATTTTTTAGGGGAGTTTTTCAAAAGTTGCGGACATCACCCAAAAGCCAGCAGACAACACACAAAATTTTAGTGACTCATAAATGCATAAACTATACATGCAGTGCTGGCTTGGAGGACGCCAAGCGTGTTTATGGTAGCCTCTCACTTGATATCTCGCAGTGATCTTTATATCTCACACATCTGTTTACTTCGCTCGCTCCACTTGCATGCATTTTTTTCCAGGTCGGGGGAGCCTGTATTTCTAACTCCCACAATGTGGACTTGTCCACTGGGAATGTTCTAACCTGGAGGCAGTGAAGTGACTCATTAGGTCGCAGTATTGCCACACAGCACTGGGGGTGTGGAGTTTGAATCCCACCTTCATTCTCTGTGCATCTTCAAAATGTCCGTGGTGTATTTGTTTGTGTACCATGCAATGCATCGGTCTCTCTTCTTATTCTGCTATTAAGCAGATAGAAGATGGGTGAAGGGATTGACAGACCTTCCTATATGTATCTAAAGTGTTTAAATACCCACAATAACAGACTTGCCTTATAAGCAACAGAAGAGGTTAAGTGCTGTGAGGGTAAGAAGCCTGAGAAATTCAAGACATCATCTCAAGATGTCTCGCAAGCGATGGTGCAATTTGGAGCTGAGAATTCTGGGATATCGTGGCTGTGAACCCTGCTAATGTGATCCCTGCACAGTTCCTCACCTCCTCCTTCCTGGCCTCTGCCCGCAGGACGGCGCGGAAGGAGTTCATCATGTGCAAGTATGTGGAAGGGCAGTTTGCCCGGCGCAGCGGTGACTCCCCCGCAACCATGCGGAGGAGCCTGCAGGAGGCGGTATACAGGCGCGACATCTTTACCCTGCTCCGACTCTATGCCGAGAAGATGGACCTGAGCCAAGCGTTACCGAACCACATGCAGGTATTGGATGTCTGCTGAGTATATATGTCAATCGGAGACCGAGCCCTAATGCTAAAATTCTGCGGCCTTGACCCCGTCGTTGATACTGCAGGTCATTGAAATACCGCTGCGTCATTGTGTTCCTTGCCAAAACCATTTATCCACTGAAATAATGCAAGTTGAAATGTCTGTTTCAAGGTTCAGTATCAGGGCCTTATATGGGTTTATCAACAGGGTCCCTGATACCAGGCATTTCAGCGTGAACAAAGCATCATTTAAACACATTACACTGAAATAGCTGTTGGCAGATTAACATTGTGCCAAAAGCAGGGCCATGTGTTTAATACTTATAGTAAGGAGATGTTTCACATAGACACCATCACTTGGCCTGTGGAGAGTTCTCTGCATTTGCCTGCCAGCAGTCATTATCTCTGTGACAGCACTGAAGGTATCGTCTCGGCCCCCTGCAGGAGAAAGGGGAGAATGCACTGCACCAAGCTGTCTTATTGGCTGATCGCACCTCCCTTCACATGGTAGACTTCCTTGTGCACAACTGGTAAGGGGCTGGGGCTGCTGTGGGGAAGGCTGCTGATGTGGCTCTGCTTTAGTGCATTGTATTACACATGCATTATCATGCTACTACAGTGCTCCTGAGGAGCTGCACAGTGCAGGCTAATTCTCCGATAAAGATGTAGCATTGCAGCTAGTTTGGTGAGTTTTCAGAGGACACCTTCTGGGATTTACATCCCTCTCGCACAGCCTTGGCAGAGAGTCGCATGAACACCATGTTACTGTGCCCATAAACCGAGCCTGGGGGGGGAGGGTTATCTGAACATTTAGTAATGGAAGAAACCAAGCAATCAAACTGACACTTAGGATGCAGTTAAAGAGGTCATGGGATTTGACCTTTGATGTAGATGACAAGACCTTGCTTGGGGGTTTGGGTATTGACATAAGCTTATTGATAAACAGATTATTTTCCTATCATTAACTTATCCTTCCTCCTCGGTGCTGAAGCTGAGTTTAAATATTCACAGTGTCCTTCATGGGTGGAGTGGTGGCTTTGAGGCTAGGGATCTGTGTCACTAACTGGAAGGTTGCTGGTTCAAATCCTGTGAATCCTGTGAAGTAATTATACTCCATTGGGCCCTTGAGTATGCCCTTAACCTGCAATCGCTTTGTCTTTGGTGTAACATTACTCTACATCCAGCCCTATGAGGAGGTTCTCCAACTTACAGGGAAACACATGGGGGTTGGTGGCAAGATTGGCATTCCCGCCACTGGGAAAAAAAACTCACACTGGTCCATTCTGACTGGTGTGGTGCTGAGGTATCACCCGCCACATGGCTGCACTCAGGTTCTCACCCCTGAGGTGGTTTGTCATGTGATAGGTCAGCAAAGCACTGTATCAGTGCATAATCCTTACTTCTTTTTGGTATGCTTGGGTAAATGACACCTATTTCTGTTTGACAGTAATGTTTAATATAACATAGAACATCAAGGTATCAGGAACGTGTTTTTGTATTTATTATTCTGTAATTGTATTTATTTTGTATATTAAGTTGTACTGTTATATACTGCCAATTGTTAAGCTGCTAATGGTTTTTTATTTCCACTTTGCAATACATGATAATAGCTCCTTTAAAAAGTTTTAAAGTCTTCTTTAATATGGTTGTATTGCATGGTATTTAGGCCAGGTTGCCTGACCCCCCCCCCTTCAGTTCAGCCCTGTTTTAGGGTCTAGGAGCATCCAGCATTAACATTTACCACAATGCTTTTTACACCAGAGCTGTTTTTCAGTCAGTCCAGTTTTCCCCATAACTTTTTTTCGTAATGAAATTGCTACAAAGACATCTGGTGAAGTTATGAGAAAAGAAATATTATACAGTATTATACTGAACTGGGCAGCTCTTCCTCTTACAGTTTGTACCAAAGGGCAGCTAGTCAAAGCAAGTCTGTGTAATCAACCCCATGATCAGCACTGATGGTGATGATGCAACGTGTGGCTTGTTTTGTGTTGCGGTCCCAGTAACAACCTGGATGCGCAGACGGCCCGCAGGAACACGGCTCTGCACTACTGCTGCCTGCACAACAAGACGGAATGCCTGAAGCTGCTGCTGCGTGCCAAGGCCAACACGCACATCAGTGAGCTCCCTCACACCGAGCTCACTGGCGCCCCCATCTGGCTGGCTGTGGGATCCTCTCTGGGGCAGCCCCTGAAGGATCCCCCAGCTGTGACTCCCAGTATTGCTGTTTCAGTGCATCCTCAGCATAGAATGCAGGGAGTTTAGCAGACACCAGCTGTACGTGCTACAGGTCACATCAATGTGACACACTTCTTGGATAAGAAGTGTCCCATGTCAGAGCATGAGCAATTTCTTTAGCATACAAAAATTGTAGAAAATGTTTGAACGATTGGGGAAAAAGCTTAGCCTTGGGTAATATTACTCTTCCAGGTTCTCATGATAGATTGGATGTCAGTGTTGTGGAGAATTTGCTCAAGTGCTATAAAAGTTACAGGCAGGGAAGTTTTAGCAGAAGACAGTGCGGATTTGCAGTGCTGATAAGCTTTCTCTATCCAGCCAGCTAACAGATGTGCCATTTCCAGCATTATAACTTTTTTATAGCATTTTTTGAGTCCTGACTGCGGATGCTTTGTTCAGCATATTGTCCTCTGTGTAAGCTGGCTTTTGCTGGGGGCGGGGCTTGATTAACCCTGCATTATCCATGTTTTTCTCTGCAGAGAACGAGGCTGGAGAGACCTGCTTGGACATGGTGCGGAGGCTGAGGCACACGCACTGCGAGGAGCTGGTGAGTTCCTCAGCTGCCCCTCACTGTCCCGCCCTGGCCATCCTGCACAGCGCTGCAGCACTTTCTCACTGGTTGCTTACCAAGTTCCAGCACTGTGCTCCACACTTCACTGGAAGCTCACTTGATATTTCAAGTTACTTGCAGTCCAGCCCTTCATTTTATTATTATTATTATTATTATTATTATTAATCTTCACATGCTTCGTTTTGGGAGCCTGTCCCATCCCTGGATTGGATGCCAGTCCGTCGCATTTCACACGCTCACACGTGCACTGAAACACCACTGCTGAGTTAGAGATACACGTTCATGCATTTGAGCTGTGGGAGGAAATTTGGGGGAAGCATTTACAGTCTCTTTATTTAGCTGATGTTTTCATCCAAAGCGAGGTGCAATTGAAAAGGGGTTCAGTCGGTCCCTGGAGCAGTTGGGGGTTGAAGGTCTTGACAGTGAAATCATTCTGCCCTTCGTGGGATTTGTGACGCTCTGACCATGGGCACAGCCTGTGAACCACACGCGGCCCCATTCCGTATCCAAGCAAATGCAGGGAAAGCAGGAAAACTCCACAAACACAGCAATCGAACCCTCAACACTGGGGGCGTGAGACCACATTGGCACCCAGTAAGCTCCCTTCCATTTGAGCTACATCCATATCCACTGATATAATCACCTACCATAATTAGCAGTCTCATTTATTTGTTTGCTTGTTTGTTATTGTTTCTTCCTTGTATTTTCGGCACTGATGCCTCCTAAGTTTAGTCCTTTGTGTGAAGAATCCAGAGTAATGCAGAGGAAACCTCCTGCAAAGACGTGCTGTACAGGACTGGCACTTCTCAACTGGGTTCCTCTGTTGTGTTGTGTGTGTGTGTGTTATGTTTATATTAGTTTTTTGACTTTGTGGGGACTATTTTTTTAGGTTAGGGTAGGGGATAAGGTTGTTATTTTTGGGATTAGGGCTTTGCCCATAGAAATGAATGGACGGTCCCCAAAAGGATATGAGTACAGGTATTTGTGTGTGTGCATGCGTGCACGCATGTGTGCGAGCGGGTATACCTTACCTTATTTGATGATGGCCTTGAATATCTCCACAATGTGATGAATACCCATTTTTTTCCCTTATGGGGACCAGTTTCCTTCAATTTAATAAAAATCTGTGACTGCAATGAAAAAACTAAAAATGCTAAAAACTCTTGTATTTTGCTTGGTTATTTTTGGTTATGGTTAGGGCTGGGTAGCGGTTAAGGTTGTCATAGTTAGCGTTAGCATTTTTCCCATAGAAATGAATGAGCGGCCCCCATAAAGATATGTTTACCTGACGTGTGTGTGCGCATGCGTGTCTGTGTGCCTGTGTGTGCACATTTGGATCACTGCAACTCATTGGCAGACCATTGGTAATTGATTTTGCAGTTTAATTCATCAGGGCATCGGAGAAGGGGCTGATTGGTTCTTGTTTCTGCCTAATGCATCCAGATAAACCAGTCGCAGAGTAATCAGTTCAACATGCACTTGCACGTGGAGTATGAGTGGCGCCTCCGACAGGACGACTTGTACGAAAGCGACGACGACCTGGATGACAAGGTTGGGGCCAGACTGGGGGTGGGGGGTCACCTCAGTATGCAGACCTGGAGATGCTTTGGCTTTCTGGTTAGACTAGTTAGATTCAGTTAAGTATCCATAGGAACTTACATAACTGCATTGCCCATTTCTGACTGGATTTTTCCTCGATTCCTGACCTTAAGCTACAGCATATGGCCTTTCTTGGTGTATTTGAGCACTTTGCCACCTGCTGGCCCCTACGTGTCATTATTTCTCATGCCCTGAGATGTCTGTGTAGATGGGCCCAGTGAAGAAGGAACGCTCCAATCGGCCCGTCAGCCTGTACCATGCCTCGAGTGGGGGTGGGGGGGCCCACCCAGAGCGGCTGGCGGGGGGTGGAGCCGCTCACAGCATGAGTCGCAGGCTGACTGTGAGCCACGAGCAACGGCGAGACGTCTATGCCACGGGGCCCCTGCAGACACGCAGCCTGGACAGCCCCCCCCCACCACCCCCCT
>JAODJU010000130.1:12451939-12464966 GCA_026776725.1 Gnathonemus echidnorhynchus
CCGATACCCGATCCGTCAAATAGGTCTGGATCGGCGCCGATACCGATCCGAATATCGGTATCGGTGCATCTCTACTTCGGTTTGGCGACTTCAGAATGTGCGGGAGATGCCGTAGCTGAGGACAACCTGCTCACACACATACATACTTATAGCCAGACATTCCGCATGTTTAAGGGGGCCCAAAAGACTGTTACTACCTGTTGCACAAACAGTACCTTTGCGAAGTTTGCAGATTACAGTAAATCGATCCATGTTGGATTTCGCAAATATACACCACCTCCACACAATCAAAGCAGAACCTTTAGGATTTTTTTCCCCATCAGCCATGCCCCACACTCTTTCGAGCCACATTTTTTCGATAGCATAGCCGATCCACCTATGGAAACTGCTTTGTTTCACATTGGTCTATTGTAGTACTGATGCAGCCTTTGAACACACTGGCAGCAAGAGTTAGGCATAGGCAGGTTTGTTCTGTCCTTATAATAAGTGTTAAGTAGAGCACTTGTACCTGGGCATTCACTGGAAGCTCAGTATAACTACACTTATGCCTAGTCGACTCCTCTACAGCATGTTTGCAATGTGCCATTTGCCTTAGTAAAAGTGTCTGCTAAATAAAAGTAAATGTAAATGTAATGTTTTATCGCAATTCTTACAATACTTCTGTAATGTGTATTGTGGATAACCGGTTATGATAAATTATCGCCCACCACTAGGCCCAAGTATTATTTACAAAATTTCACATTGGCGGGGGATCTCTGCCCCTAACCCTCACGAACATAAAGGGGTGACTGTACTATCCCAGACCACATGGCGGATAAGGCAGGGGAGCAGTATGGACAGGATGCCAGTCTATCACAGGGCAGACACACAATGGACAATATAGAGAGTCAGTCCAGCTAACTGCTTTGAACCGGGGGTGGAAACATGCAACATAATTGGGAGTACATGCGAACTCCACACACACACAGCCTGGGTGGGATCCAGCGGAACAATGAGCTCTGCTTTAAAAAGCTTCAGCTCGTCTATCCAGCAAACCAACTTATTAAACCATCAGGTACGGCCTAATCAATCACAAAGACAAACAGCCATTTTTGTCCTACTAAAGCAAAATATAATGAGAAAAGCGACATAACATTGGGGTGCAATGTAAGGTCACCACATTTAGCTACAAAGTATTAGTAAATTAATTAATATTACGCAGTGTGACATGGAAGTGCCAGAGTTGTTGTATATACTGTCTACATCACATCAAGACTGAACTGCTACTGAAATAATACTTTTAATAAACATTTGAAATACACTTTGACCTCTGATGTGAATAATTTCATTGTTTTTACTACATTTTTGTGGAAAACTCGAGGATAAATCAATTGTTATACAGATTTCCGAGTTTGTCATTCATATGCTAAAACATCACTTTTGATATCAAAGACATGCTTCCTCAGACACCCTCTGCTGAGCTGAGGCAAAAGACTGGTCACCATAAAATTTGGCCAGGGTACAAAGATATTAAATTATTAAATTGAAGGAATGGCACACCATTGACCTTTAAATTTCAACCCCGATTCAACCTTTTGACATTTGTGTTTTTGTGTGACTGGCCGCTGTCAAATAATGAACACTTTCTGAATTAGTCTAATAAATAATTAGTAAAGAAACCCTACTAAAAATACACTAAAAGAAATCTGAACCACCACTTACTGCTTTTACAGAGGGACTTAGGGAACAACATTTACTTAAAGTAGCCTATTGTTGGTATAATAGACAATATAAGGAGAATGTGTGCTGCAGAAAAACAATAAGATAAACATAAAGTTCTACAAGCAGTGTTCCCAAGTCAATATGACAAAAAAATTGGCAAAACTGCACATTTTAATACAGTCTCAGCACTTTAAAGGTCAGAAACGTTTTGATTTCTAAAGAGCTAAAAAATAAAAGAACGACGTATATTATTTTTTTTTTTTTAATGCCTACTAGTAAATATGGCTTCAGATAATTTGGTTAGAAAAAAATCTTAACAAAAGGGGCCAAACAGCAATGTATTCGTCAATGCACATAAAAGGTTTAATTTATATAAATGATTCGTGTAGAAAAGCCTATAGTTAATTGAAAAAAACTCCTATGCATCAAGATAAACCATTTAACATTCAAACAAAACATATAATGAACTATTTTTCCTTCTTGTGAATATTTTGTTACCTCAAAATGGTATAAAGATATATAAGGATAAAACCAAACCGAGCACTAAAACTGAACTTTCCAACAGATTTGACCTTGTATCGTATTCAGCCGGAAAATAACATGCAATGAGCTTTATCGCTTATGTAAAAATGTCTATTTCTCCCACAATCAAAATATCGGAAAATGAGGGTGTCACGCCGCCCCAAAACCCAGAACCATGAAGTCTGATCAGCGCTCCTCAGCATTACTTTAGAAAATCGCTCTTAAAACGGTGAAATATCAGAATTTATAGTCGAATAGCAAATATTGCATAAAATGCAGGCGATTATAAAGACAAGGTTTCTTTACCTAAAGTAAATGAATGCCAAGGTAAGTGAATAGATCAGCGTAATCTATCATGAATAAAGCATACATAACATACAAATAACTACATAGCTTTATAGCTTTTGTAGCGTTATACTGTATGAATAAAGACTGAATACAAGATTAGTGCCTATGCAAATACATTAACCATACAGAGCCCGAAATAAGGTAAGCACAAAGACACTCCGTAATTACCCAGCTATCAAGGCTGAGCGAATACAAAGAAACCATGACCTTCATTAACCAAAACCAAGTAACGATACTCCCCAAACCCCCATCTATAGTGAAATTAATGAAAACTTTGCTTCGTCTCTTAACTTCGGGTGTTTCACCGCTAGATCGGGCTGATAGTAAAAAATAACAAAACAGAGAAACTGCATTGAGCACACTGAGGTGAATTTGGTTTCGCATTAAGGCAACTAAGTTAACTTTCAGATATATTTAAATTTACTGACTTAGAGGATTGCTTTTCTAATGGCGTAACCGGTGCCGTCGTATGATTAGTTGAAGAAAACATAACGAAAGTTTTACGGGATTACAGCAGCCATGCGCTTCTGATGGTGAAAATGTAGCGAAAAATACAGCAGTTAGGCATGTGTTACAATACAATGTTAACATGTCACTTATGATCGATCAGAGTTGAAGTATATTCTAATACAGTTACCGCTTTTCTGGAGGCACGTTTACAGCAGCAGTCGTCGTCTTATTATAAACTGACTATAATTAGCTGAAAATCGTGTCTGAACATGATATTTTACGGCAATATTTGCATACTTACCAAGTTAGGAAACGGTGCGATCAGAGCTGAATAAGCAGCAAGCCTCCGTGGTGCATGTTCAAAAGGGAAATGATGTCGGGCTGTGTTGCCCGGCCCCCAGAGTGATCTTGAATATCTCTGAGTTTGTGTGGCACGTCTGCCTCCTCTTCATGTTCCCAGTACTAACACACTTCGCTTTAGACAGATCTCTTCGTTATGGTGCAAATCGACTTAATTGCACCGGGGGGAAACGAATTTGCTTTTCAAAGCTCAAAAAGCCAACATGTAAACCAACGCCGTTATGTATAGAATGCTTTTATTTGAATATAGCTTCCGCTAATCATGGGTTTACATGAAACATTTATAAACCTGCATAAAAACGAATAAAAAGATGCTACATTAAAAACTTGTTTTAAGCCACGGATCGTTGATTGATGCATTGCTCAGTCGGTAATAAAACGTTAACAAAACTCGTTCATATAGTAAGCATGAAACAGAAACATGTGAAACGGAAACACAGCTGCTCATACATTGTTTAACAAATTATTTGTTTAATGTGGTTTTTAAACAGCAGCTGGTGCTATTGCACCGCAGCTGCCACCAGTAGTCTGTTAAAGCATCTCGCTTAAAATAGTTTTCATTCAGTTAAACTCGCTGGTTTCCTCAAATTAATATTAATATTTACAGCGTGTAAATGACACGTGTCGTCTGACCGCAATGTTGCGAAAATGAACTTAAATTACATTGACAGAAGTTCTGATTTGTTGCAATTTGTAGTGTAGTCTAAATTGCACAGAATTTCAGTTGAAATTTACACATTAGTATTTTTTATGACTGAGACGCAGGGTAGGATCCCCTGTAATCATCGTTGTTTGAAACGATCTTTGTTGTATTTGAAGAAAATGGTAAAGACAGAAGAGAGAATGCATTTTATTAGGATATGCATTCCCGCACGGCTCTAACAGTGTTAATTTTAGACTCTTAGAGATGCCATGGGATCTCCCCCCTGAAGACCGGACAGTGCGTCCCCTTTAGCTGCCCTGATGAGCTATCTCTATTTCCTCCACTGTATGCTAATACAGTTTCATGTCAGGAGCGTGGCTATCGATTACAAGCACACCAAATATGGATAACACACTGAACTCCAGCACCTGTGCATTATCAGGCTCCTGCCCTTCCAACAGCAATGAAATACCCAGTCTGTTTTTGCACCAACCAGCCTCTATCTGTCGTTTTCCAAGAATGTTGATGTTATCACCTCAGTTCAGTCCTTACTGGGCCAAACAGGACAGAAATATGCTGGTGAAGCAAAGCTATGATCCAGAATCATTGCTGCATTGTTAACTGGGTGAAGAACCTGATAAGCCAGGCCAGTGGCCAGCAACTGCATCTTCCAATTTACACTGCATCTGCATAGCCAACCACTAATGGCAAAAAATGAAATTCAACATGTTTATTTATTGTGTAGGGCAACAACATGATTTGAGATTTAGTCCTACATTTTTGGTCCCAAATCCGGCTGTAGTTTCTACCATTAAGGGAGAGAGAATGTGGGACTGAGAAGTTTGATTTGGTAGTAACTGATAGCTTGGACGTTCATGCAGATTGTTTGAGTCGTGGGCTTACAGAGGGTGGGGTTCTGCTTCACATTTATTAGGGATGTCAACATGAACCTGCATTGGAGAGCAGGAATGTCCTATGGACATTGAACACAACAAATTCGGTGCATAGATGATGCTGTGTGTGGAACGTGATTATTTAGTTTTTTTTATATATAGGCTATTTTAAAATGATTTATATATAAAACTGTGACAAAGGAAACATTTTGTCATAAAGTAACACAAACTCTGAATAAGTCCCAGGAGTGTGGTTTGGCAGCATGCAGAGCTTTGCAACATCACTGAAATCACTCAGCAAGGCTCAGCCAAAAACAGCCAGACGCTGAGGCACGTCCAGCTGCACTTATCACAGAAGGTGCAAAAAAAAGCTATTATTCAGCAGGGAAGATGGAAAACGGGCCAAATGTGACACTTATTTGGTAAGGTGACTACTCACTTCTTACAGTGCTTAATAATTTAAGCTCCCTGAACTTGAATGGTTAATTTTATAGTGCCTAAGTTTCCAAAGCTATGTAGCTACATAGCTATGTCAAAGCTTAAAACAATCCAATCCATTATCCATGGCAGAAAGTCGCAGGAGATATGAGCCTTCCAAAAAATGTGGGGTCTGCAACATCATGGAGCTGTTAATCACAGGGAAGGGAAGAGTTTGCTCAGGTTTAAAACACAAACATCCATCCATCCATTATCTCCTGCTTATCCGAGGTCGGGTCGCGGGGGCAGCAGTCTCAGCAGGGAAACCCAGACTTCCCTCTCCCCGGCCATTTCATCCAGCTCCTCTGGGGGAATCCCGAGGCGTTCCCAGGCCAGCCGAGAGACATAGTCCCTCCAGCGTGTCCTGGGTCTTCCCCGGAGCCTCCTCCCAGTGGGACATGCCAGGGAGGTGTCCAGGAGGCATCCTAATCAGATGCCCGAGCCACCTCATCTGGCTCCTCTCAATGCGGAGGAGCAGCGGCTCTACTCTGAGCCCCTCCTGAATGACTGAGCTTCTCACCCTATCTCTAAGGGAGAGCCCAGCCACCCTGCGGAGGAAACTCATTTCGGCCACTTGCACTCGCGACCTCGTTCTTTCGGTCACTACCCACAGCTCGTGACCATAGGTGACCATAGCTCGTGACTAATTAAGTATCTTGGGGTCTAAAACACAAACAAAATATTCTAATAAACACTAACCCAATAAGAAGTAACAAGAATTTTATTTGTTTTCCAAAAAGACACTGATATCTAGTTGGATGGCTAGATAAACACCACTTTGGTTCCCAAACTTCTCTTCAGGGGCACCCCAGCCATTCCACGTATTTCACCACCAGCTCGATTAATTAGTTAATTTCTTGGGGTACAATTGATTAGCCGATGTTGTGGTAATGGTCAAGTGCAAATCCATATGGTAACTACAAATATTCTGGTTTTCAAATGGCTGAGCTGACGCACTTTGGCAGGCATAAAATCATAGTTTTATACCCACATAACGAAAATATAAGCATCATTTTTTTTTTGGTGGCCTAAGAGTTTTGCACAGTACTGTATGTCTGAAAATTATTTATTCCCATGGCATGGGAGGAGTTTGAGGTTGCTCAGTCAAAGAAAAGCAGCATTCATGTGACATCATAGCACTTTCTTTCCTTTTCTTTCCTCCTCCAGCAGACCAGAATAAAATCCATACGCTCGCTGCTTAAATTTCAAGTAATGCAGTCAGTTTTAAAGTCCACAGTGTTGGGGTCAGCACCCGTCTGACTCCACCCTCTGTGACCTCTCCCTGATTAACCAGCAGGCATTGCTGGTCATGTCGCCTTTCCCCCTCTCTGCCATATAGTCCTTCAACCCTTGTGTGTGTTCCCTGCTCCCGAGACTGTCACAGGGCTCAGCGCATTGAGCATGCAGCTCAGAGAATGCATTCCCCGCTCAGGGGTTTGAAGCTGGCTCATCTGTTTCTTTGTATTTACGGATTTCTGTTTCCCAGTGTTTTGCTAAGTTTCCTATTGAATTTCCTCTTCTAGGTTTGCCCTTCCTGTGTTCTGTTCTGGTTTTATTTTGTACTTTGTTTTCTTGTTTATTTTCCTAGTGTAGTATTTCCCTGTGTTTCCTTAGTTTCAGGTCTTGTAAGTTCCTTAGTTCTGTGTTCATTAGTGTTATTTACTTCACATGTTGTTTTTCCCTATTGAGTTCTGACCCCTTGTGGTCCCTTTATTTTCTGGTTCCCAGTGTGTTCTGTTTTTGTTTAATAAGCCCCTTTTGTTTCGGAGCCGCTAAGTGGATTGTCCTGCCGGCGCCATGCATTTGCCACGACCCACAGTGAATGTGAAGTAGCGAACAGGAAGCCGGCTAGTGAGCCTAGCGATTTCTGTTTTGTTTAATAAGCTTGAGGAAAAATTCACACTGACCACCTTGGAAAGAAAAATATATCATAGCGTCTGCCAGCTGTCCCAAAGCAACAGCTGCTACGTCGTTCACACCCTAGGTGTCGCACAGGCAAGAGAAATGCATGCATAAGTGGATTCAGGCAGCTGGCAGAGTCGAAATAAAAAAAGGATCAATACAAAAAACGTCAAACTTCAAGTCCCACCATTATTTCCCCATTGTTCCGCACAAAACAAACGCTTACAAACCTGTGACATCTGAGCATCAAACAGACTTTAAATAAACAATTACTAAAACCAATCTGTAAAATCAAACTATGA
The DNA here is from genome assembly GCA_026776725.1 of Gnathonemus echidnorhynchus. Taxonomy (NCBI): domain Eukaryota; kingdom Metazoa; phylum Chordata; class Actinopteri; order Osteoglossiformes; family Mormyridae; genus Gnathonemus; species Gnathonemus echidnorhynchus. Next base: position 12,459,538 of record JAODJU010000130.1, read on the forward strand.
GGTTGCAATTTTTGTAAAATTGCTCAAGAACAAAATTTAAGGAAAGCAGACTAAGATAATGTATATGTTGCTGATCTTTTAAAAATTCCTCTTCTTAGGCAAAACGACGACATGCTGCCAGCTATACCATCTTTCACCAACTCTCCATCGTTTCACAACATTTAAACCATAGTACAACATGCTTTAACACAGGATATAAAGATTAATTTGTTAGATAAAATGAGACGTGTTTCAGTGAATTAACCCGGCTCTAAGAAGAAAAGAAAGACAGGAAAATAGCCATATGTCGATAAAGAACAAGCTGAATAATGACAGACAAATGTACCTTTATTCTGTGGGGAAACAAGTGAGTAATCGTCCTGATGCTTGGTTTGGAGTCTCTTTTGCTGTGATCCACTCCCTGGCCAGTTATTCAGCACAACATGGTTTAGATTATGACACGAATGGGCATGTCTCTCAGCGTTTTCTCAAGAGTTGGAGCATGGCGAGATTTTTGTTTTCTTTTTTTTCTGCGCTTTAGACTCAGAGTTGTTGTATGTGAAAAAAGTGTGTTGTATTTCAGATGATTGTTTTTTTTTTTAAATTCTGGAAATTTTAGTTTATTACTATTGTGTTTTTCCAGGCAATTATGATCTTCATGACCCAAAGACATAGGAAAGTGCTGTTTAGTTACAGTGCGGGTTGGGCAGAAGGTGGAGGCCGAGGTGTCCTGGCACGTTGTTCCCACAGTTCAGCAGGCCGTGCAGTTTCTGCAGCTCTGGCTCTGGCTTGGGCATTGAGCCATCCAGGTTGGCAGTGGTTCCCCCCAGCCAGCTCAGTGAATAGTATATGTGGGGGTTAAAAGACCCAAGAGATGGGACACACACACACACACACACAAAACCCTGAGCAAAACCCTGATCTCAATAATGACAACCTTAACTCCTACCCAGCCCTAACCTTAAAACATAAATAACAAAACTTTTAAATATGAGACTTTTGGCATTTTTTGTGTTTTCATTGCATTCACAGATCTTTGAGGGGACCTGAAAAATGGTCCCCACAATGTCAAAATAACAGGTTTTTACTACATTTTGGGGAAAATTTGGTTCCTACAATGTAATATAAACATAATACACATGCACACACACACACACACACACACACCCCTATATACTGGACCGTTGTGGCCCCAGAGCCATGTTGAATGGTGAAAGGCAAGCCCTGGAGCCCCCAGGAGGCAGCATGTAACCCTGAGTTTGGTAACTCCACTGTAGGAGCACGTGGTCTGTGACCACGTTTCATTGTAAAACTTTATTACTGCCTACAATTCAAGTACCTGAGCTGCTGAAGCTCCAGAAAGGTCCACCAAATGGTAAGGGTTTCTCATCCTACTGAGGCCCAACACTGTTTTGCCAGGACTAATGTGAGAAAAAGGAAGAAGGGAGGATTTTGCTCCCCATTAAGGTCCTGGAATAACAGCACTCCAAGTCCAGTTTCTGAGATGGCTGCCTCAATGGGGAGGGGCCCTGAACACAAGCTCAGTTTCCTGATTCACTATATAGTGCACTACAACATACCCACAATGCACTGTAGGAAGGCCATCTGAGCTGTAGGGCTCCATGTGATGTCCTCTGCCTGTCCCATTAGGGACTGGTTCAACAGGGGCACAAAAGTGTGGCACAAAGTGTCAGTAATGGGCTACCAACCCCAGAAAAGCTCATATCTGGCCTCTAGTAATTATGTAGCCCAGGCACCAGCCTTCCAGATGGCACCCAACACTGGGAGGTGGTGCTGTATCCAGCTCTCAGTATGGGGGCTACATCGTCCATTGTCCAAGTAGACTCTGAAATATTCTTGTTATTGAGGTTGGAGGATCATGTCCATTAGACTTTGGGCTCCACATCAGAGCCCAAAAGGTAAAACCTGGTGGTGCCGGTGTCCATTTGGTGTGTTGAAGGCCATCTTTTCCTTGCCTTTGAAATCATTCCCTATTCCCTAAATATTGGAGATCTCAACAACACGTCTGACTCACTATATAGTGCACTGTGAGATATCCACAATGCACTGCAAATTGACCTATGATATATCCACAATGCACTGCAAACTGTACTATGAGATATCCACATTATTGATGATTTGTCCCAAAATTTACATCTTCCCCATATCTGATACAGCTCCCATTCCTCTCAACATCAAGAGAAACCTCATGTGTGTACCATCCATTGACACAGACAGTTTAACATCACATCCCGTGTTTCATGATTCTGAATGCACTGCAAATTGACCTATGAAATATCCACAATGCACTGCAAATTGCACTATGAGATATCCACAGACTTTATCTCCTTTACTCCATATATGTTGTTGCTGTATTCTGTTATCTGCAAATGTTTCTTGGATACCAACATAGAGTGTCTTGAAATTTCAAGACGCTCTATGTTGGTATCCAAGAAACATTTGTTTCTGACAGCATCGTCTTGTTTTCCAGTATAAAGAGCTACATGTATATCCCAATATAGGGAATGGAGTCTGAGTGAATGAGTGAAGAATTTGGAGCCCAGCCAGAGTTGCTTTCTGCTCTGTACCTGGAGGAGCATGCTCTGTGAAGTGGCAGAAGCAGCCAGCTCCATTGTAATGACTGACTGCTGTCTGGGTGCTGCTGGCTTGTTGGTGTGTCCATGTGCCCTGATCTCCCAGAGTGGTTAGAATCTCCTGGCTTCTCCAGCACACTGTGACAGATTTATGTTTCAGTCCATAGTTAAAATAAGTAGCTGGCCGATGGCTTCCATTTTGGAAAAAAACACTTGACATTATACATATGCATGTGTCCGATGTTACTTCCCCTAATCAACATGATAGCAGATTACATCAATAAAAATACTGTGCATTGCATTCAGTGCTTTACAGAAATCAGCATTTCAGCTGCATTAAGGATGTAGCTAGTAACACTCTCTGTTCTGAATTTTAATTGTGAGTGATTTTGTGATTTTGCCGTGGCAATAAATGTGGATTGGTGATAGTCAAATATGACAAGTATTTACTTTTAGTCATATTGAATATTACTATTCTGCATTGCATGGTAACTTTGGTTGACATCTTTAAATGGCCCTAAATTATTTCACTTTAACAAATGTGTTTACATGTTTCTGAACATTAACATTTCCTTTGACTGACATCACCAAGAGTTAAACAGATGCCAAGAGGTCCTCCATATTTTAAGTGAATCCAGACTGATTCACTTAAATTTTTCTAGTCACCAACAGTAGAAATAAATATTTACTCTAACCTGAAACAATGAAATACACTTGCAGAAGTAATGTGATCCAGAAGAAGGCACCATTAAGTACAAATACAAACAAATAAAACACTTCCCCATGACTCCATGTCAGATGCGGTTTCCTTCTAAGGCTGATCTGGAACTATTTTATGGTTCTCAGAGGCCTGTTGTTCATCTTACATGTGCACATGAAAACTGATAATGTAAATGTCTCATTGTGGTTGAATTATCAAACAAAGAATCATCGTGCAATTCAGTGATGTATTGCAGCCAGTTTCGGGTTACATTATTGTTAAAATGGGGGCAGTGTGTGGCTCAGCAAGTTAGGCTGCTGTGCCTGTGATTGGAAGGTTTCCAGTTCAAATCCCAGGGTTGCCAGAGTGATTTCACCATAGGGGTTTTGTACAAGAGTTTTAACCACCAGTTACATCCCTTTTTAATTAAAAATAAAATGTAAGCGTAAAACCTGAAACAGTAATTATGTACTATGAGTCCAATCATCCATCCATTTTCTGTAGCTGCTTATCCAGTAGAGGATCCCACCCCAGAGTACAGGGCACATGGCAGGGGACACTCCGGATGCCAGTCCAGGCTGGGCCACGCACACACTACAGCAGGGGTCTCCAACTCCGGTCCTGGAGAGCAACTATTCAGTAGGTCTTCTATCCTACCTGGCTTCTGATGAGCCACATTAGTTCTCAGGTAAATACCAGGAGCAGGTGTGGCTCATCAGAAGCCAAGTAGGATAGAACACTTACTGGATAGTAGCTCTCCAGGACTGGAGTTGGAGACCCCTGCACTATGGGCATTTCAGCAACATCAGCTGACCTTACTGCATGCTTTTGGACTGCAGAAGGAAATCAGAGTAGCCTGAGAAAAGCCACACAATGCAAACTCCACACAGAGTTGGGGGCATTCACTGAACAAGCCTGGGGGTGTCAGGCGCCACTGTTATGACCTGAGACATTCATATTTGTACTACAAACAGAAATGCCTAAGTAAAGCTGTTATGACTGAGATTGAATGAAATGACAACAGCAGGGAAACTTTCATGGAGACAACAGAAACATCTAAGAAACATTTGTTAATGGAAAGGAAAATAATCAAACACACAATCTTTGGAAGGCACCTTTTTCTTGCTCTTAGATTCCCACTTGTGCATTGGTCTGAGCAGTAAGGTATGTGGCTAATTTAGAGGACCAATAAGATTTCTCTTGCAGTGCATGGCATTGTGACCTGCACACTAAGTTCTCCAAGTTTTATGCAGAAGAATGACAGGAAATAACAAATCACTGTACCAGCTACATAGACGGGCAATAATATTAGGTGATTAAACCCACCTCCCAGGCTGGCAAAATCTACCGAGGAAGTTGTCAGACGCACTGTGAAATTTATTTCTGACTACAGTCCAGTGTGCCTTTATTTTATGTGAAAAAGGAGTCATTCTCTCAATGCCTAAATCAAGGACTCAGTTGCTAATATATGGTTCCTTGCCAGATTTTCACCCTCATTATGTTTAATAATATCTGTAACTGTTTCATAAGTTTGACTGAATAAACAGAGAGACATCAAAATTCCTTCATGCTGAAATGCCTCTCTGTGACAGTGCCTATGTGATGTAAACAGGAAAAATCACATGATTCAATACTTTCACAGCCACTGCATTATAATGAATGAACTGCAGACAAAACAGGAATTGTGTGCTGAGACTGGACCAAGCAAACAGTACATGAAACACTCTTGGCAATGCTTATGAATGTGTAGATATATTAATTCATTGCATGCCTAGCAGAACTCCAAAAACAGATATTAATCACAATTTCATTGTTAAATAGGTATCCCATTTATGAAATTACTAAATACCTACAGACTTTTACATTCTTATTTAAAACCTGAATGCTAAAACTACAATGTTGCTTCCCACTTCTGCTCTGGTGCAAAATGCATGTCATGGTCTCAGAAATAAGTTCACTACAACCTTAGGACTGCAAGAACTTAACACTGAAACTGATCATTTCACATCTTTGTCATTTGTAAATGAACATAAAAATAATCAGAGAAGAGTAAGAACATAAGAACATAAGAAATTTACAAAACGAGAGGAGGCCATTCGGCCCATCAAGCTCGTTTGGGGAGAACTTAACTAATAGCTCAGAGTTGTTAAAATCTT
>JAODJU010000130.1:12465097-12481729 GCA_026776725.1 Gnathonemus echidnorhynchus
TCTACTACACTAGCAGGAAGACTATTCCATACTCTAACTACACGCTGTGTAAAGAAGTGCTTCCTCAAATTTGTTTTCAAATGTTCTCCCGCTAATTTCCACTTATGGCCACGAGTTCTAGTGTTTAGACTAATATTGAATTGTAGGCAGTAATAAAGTTTTACAATGAAACGTTTTGTATATCATTGGCCAGGATTCCCCAGTTCTGGTCCTGGAGCACCAGAATCCAACATAGTTTGCAGATTTCCCTGCTCAAACACATCTTAATCAGCTAATTACCAGGTTTAGAAGGTGTGTCTGAGCAGGGAAATCTGTGAACTATGTTGGATTCAGACCCCTAGGACTGGAATTGGGCAACCCTGCCATAGGCTTTTGACCTTCAAGTGAGGAAACATGTGAAGTTGCTTGTTTAGGTGTCTACATGTAGTTGAAGGACAGTGGTTCTATTAGATATGCAGGTTTGAGGGCAGGCAAAATAGAAAGCAGGACTTTGCATGCAAAATATAACATGTGGACACATAGACACAGTATACCCTTGAAGGGTGCTCAACCAGAGCTACTGTTTTACAAATACTCAGCTCTTGCTTCTATTAATAAACAGCTATAGTATTAAATGATTCATCCCTCCGTTTTCTGAAACTGCTTGTCCTATGCAGGGTGGCAGGGGGTCTGGAGCATATCCCAAAAGCTACAGGTGAAAGGCAGGGAACAGCCCAGGATGGGGCACCAACCCATCGCAGGGCACACTCACACACCAATCACTCACAACGGCACACCTACAGGCTATTTGGTAACTCCAATTAACTTCAGCATGTTTTTGGACTGCGGTGGGAAACTGGAGTACCCAGAGGAAACCCCACAACGACATGGGGAGAAAGTGCAAACTCCCCACATGGAACTCTGGTGAAGACTCGAACGCTGGTCCCAGAGGTGTGAGCCCCTCTGTGACCCCGTCCAGGAGAAGAGCTTAGAAGATGTATGCATTAACCACCTGGAATATATTCAAACTGTAAAGCATAAAATGACAGTTTACGAACATGTTTGGGGAAAAGAATATTACATGTTGTAATAGGAACTTGTTTTCTCAGATAAATCAGCCCCAGAGTTTGTAACTATGGGTTTTGAAGGTGCTTGGATACCTTGGCAGATTCAGGGGGCCCACTTTACTAGGACCCTTGAATATGTAATAGTATATGTAAAATTGCTGCAAGCTGACATTCCTTCAAGGGGCCCAGAAATTCTATCTACGTCCCAGTCTATAACATTGTATTGTTTAACTTGTTCATTCTTGCCTTGCACAGGATAGACAGGTGGGTCACAGTCTTTTATTTATCATATGCACAGTATGACAGCAGCTTCCTTACACTGAAATGCCGGAGGTGAGCCTGGGGTAATCACAACACAGACAAAGATATGAGCAGTTTAAAAAGGGAATTAGGCACAAGCGTAGTTTGATGTTTGCACTTGGAGGAGGATAAAAACCTGCATTCTGCTTACCTTATGTGTTAACACAAGTATCTGATGCAAACATAACCTATTATTTTGTCTATTGATAGGGAATCAACAAACCACTTACGCAAAGGTGTAAAGTGACAGCACAGAGCACAATCATAACCTCACAATACCATCAATATACTGACCCTTGATGGTAAACAGCTGCATTCAAAACTCAAAGAACTAACCAAAACAAACTGCAAAACCCCTGCATTAATACTATTCGCATCTCTTGCATATCTGATATGATATCACTGGATCAAAAGCCATACACATCCAATATCAACACTACAATTTAAGCCAGTATTTGACTTTAATGAAAAAACAAGTTTTGTTTCTTAGCATACAGTGCAGCACAAATGGCATTCCACTTTATTGCATACCTCAGGCTAAAGTCAGCCTCGTAGGGTCTTCAGTCTCTGGTGGTTTTGCAAAGCTTATAACTTTGGATGTGACCTCACTACATAATAGATAAAAATATCTTCTGCTGCTGTAAATTACTTGGTAGGCATTTAATAAATCTCATGAATATGTTGTTTGGACCGTCACTGTTGCAGTCCGCACAGGGTACAATGCGGGGGTACACCATTTACGAGATGCCACTTGAGGGCACATAGACTCACACGTGTTCAGAGAAGTCAATTAGTCAAACTGCAGGAGTTTGTAACGAGTTTGTTGCTATGTAACCGTTTTACAAAGGGGACTCTAAACAGCAAAGACAAAAGCAACTATTTTGCATAGAGCATACTTTTTACTTCATTGGCATTACACGACACGGCAGTTAAATGGCCTAATTACAAATTTCCAATGCAAAGCAGACGGACCACACAGACTGCCATGAGGACGCATGTAGGTCTAGTTAGCCCCGCCCAGTGGGCGTGGCTGGTGTGTGTGACGCAGAGACTGAGTGCGCATGACAGGTAGTGACTGGGTCTCTGCTGTGTAGGGAAGCGAAGGGAGGCTAGTAAAGCAAGTAAATTATTCTAAAAATGGTGAGTTTAACATTTTAGCGTATTCTGTGCTCTCACTTATGCCTGTTACGTGAATTAGTCACCGACTGCTCGTTATTTTTGTATGACTAACTGCAGTCTGTCTACAGCCGGCTACATTTTGCTGGGCGCTGTTAGCGATGTTTAGCTAATGTTAGCTGGGTAGATGGTTACCTAGCGACTTTAACGGATTAGCTGTATAAACGAGCATAAGAAAGAATGGCGCAGAGGCAGCTCGCTGTCTAGTAGCTTCCTTCCGGCTGTTTCCTGTTTATTAATTAGCTGGGTGAAATGATTAATATGATTTGATGCTGCGTAGTTGCTAGTCATCTTTGTTGCTAGACATCTATGTTGCTATCACAATGAATAGTGATGAAGCGTGAAATGCAGGCTTTCGTTATTATTTTATATACGTAGTAGTATATTATACGGTGCACAACCATGAATTGGTCGTTTGTCGAAAAAGTGACTGATTTGCTTCATAGGCCGAAGTCGAGGAAACACTGAAACGGATCCAGACCCAAAAAGGAGTTCAGGGGATCATCATCGTCACAGCAGAAGGTACTGGAAGGATCCTGCTCAATGTTGTATCAGCTGGTTTCCCGTTTTACCTAACTATCCGGATACCTTAAAGCAGAAACTCGTAGTGTTAAAGTTATAGTCTGAGCTTTTTGTCTGTACTTCCGTAGTTTCTGTAACATCTAATGGTGTCCTGACGCTTTCGTTATTCTATTGGCATTTTTATGCATGTTAACAATCAGCTGGATCAGGAATCTTCTACTTCCATTACATTTTGCATAATATTTGATACTGATTTTGCCGCCAGATGCAGTAGCATTGCCCATGCCATTATTTCTTAAATAATGAAAAGTAATTTAATGCAAAAAAATATTAATTTAGTGGCACTATTTTTGTATATGGTCATACACACCCACACACATTATTTTGAGGGAAAGGGGTGCACTGCTAACACTATGTGCTACTTTGTTGTGTCCTGGTTTTATCTGTCTTTGGTAACCATGGCAATTCTGAAAAGAAGAACATTGATGTCATACATGAAATTTAAGCCAGTAAGTGAGTTCCTGAAGTGGGCTGTCTCTTGTCCCAGGAATCCCCATCAGAAGCACTCTGGACAACGCCAGTACTGTTCAGTATGCCGGCCTCATCCAGCAGCTGGTGATGAAAGCACGGGTAACAGTGAGGGAAATGGACCCCCAGAATGACCTCACCTTCCTCAGGATCCGCTCCAAGAAAAATGAGATCATGATTGCTCCAGGTTCTCTCATACTCTGATATTTCTGAGACAGGCTGCCTATTCAGACAAGATTTTAAAGATTTTGTCCAATACCTTGCATATAATACACATTGTATTTATATATCAAAGGTTATGTTCAGAGAATTTAGTCTTTTTAAGAATAACATGGTTTTTGTAGAGGTACTGTTACATATGTACTAGCATCTTAGTTTAATGGTACTTTGATGGTTTTGTATAAAAGGTACACACTGTATCTTGCTGAAAGTGTACAGCTGAGTTGAATTTAATCTTTTTCTTTTTCCCCAACAGATAAGGATTATTTCCTCATTGTGATTCAAAATCCGACTGACTGAACACAACCCATTATCCTTTTTTTAAATACATATTAAATACTATTATTATTATTATTTTTTTTTTTTTAATGTTTATGTTGCAGATACTTTAGGAACACTACCTGAAAATAGAGGTTTTCTTCATGGTCAAGATCCTTTGAAGTTTTGACACTGTCTGTGGAAGCTTCAAGCTTATGTACATTTAAACCCATAGTTCTAGTGCCATTTCCTTAAATAAATCTCAAATGTTACTAGTTGATCTTCTTTGACTTCAATTTATTGTAAAGCATACATCATATTATGAAGATAATATGAAATACTCAGTTTATACACACTTTTAGGCTTTTGGTTTTTATAATGAAAATTCATTTAATTCTAACCCCAAGATTAACTATTGTCCTTCCTGCACCCTGTTTTTTATTTGACCGTCAGTAATATAAAGACTCTTGTACCATTCTTTGTAAATCAAACCTTTCCACATTTTTAATTGGGCTTTTGCAGAACAATCCAGACTGCAGTGATTGTGTCTGTAAACCTTTTTAACTTGTGTTGACATGCTATTAGTGACATTAGGCATAATTTTGTATTGTTACTGATTATTTTGTATTGTTACAGGCATCACTGATCCATTGTAAATATACTCTGGAGTACTAATGCTATTTCATAATCATAATATGCATCACCTTGAATATAAATCCCTTGTTTTCTTAACATTCTTTTGAAAGATTATTGATAATGATTTAATAAATTCAGAAACTTGGCCCTCATACTGTAGTAAAATATGTTATATTCTGTGGTGGAGTATATTCACAGATAAAATAATTCAAACACTACATAAAAATGGGCGTGCTACTTTGAAGTAACAAAATCATGATTATAAACAGCTGCAAAAATGAGTCATGCTAATGAATGGCTATTAGCAGTATATCATCTATAAAAGATCTGACAAGATCTTTGATGTGTGAATTTTCAAAGCAACATGCTTTGCGGAGTTATTTGTTGCGTCAAAAGGAGCAGTATGAAAAAGCATGAGAGCATCTGCTAAACATGGACATACTGCTCTAGCAAAGAGGAACATGGTGCGTCCTTTGGAACTCGCAGACAGGGAATGATAAACGCTTAACAGGGTAGCTGCTAAACACCACTGAAGTATACCCTAAAGAATTACTACAGAACTGACTCACCATCTCTGTGCCCCAGTCTCAAAAACTGTACATTGTGAACATCACAAAGTTGGAATTTAGTTCAGGAGCCACTTGTATCCAAGATTAATGCACGAAGATGCTGTAAAGTGCACAGAACAGCGAAGGGCAGTAATGCACTGTCATTGTTCACCCATTTTGCTACATCCAGTGGGTGTTTGTTAGGATAAGGCCAAAGGATGCTTGATGAGAGTCTGATGAGAGTCATTAGGCCAGCTGTTTGCTCTGATTGGTCACATAATGGCCAGAGAACATGAGGCCAAGTTTCAGGACCAGTGGGGTGTCCAATTAGTTTACTGGCTTAGTGAGGTTTCTTGAGGTTTTGGGTACCACAAATTGTAGTTCACTTTTTAAATGGGGTACATTGCCATGTCAATTTGAACTATACACCTAATGTGCTCCAATCAGGCTTAAGTTCAGGCTTTCTAGTTAAAACAGGTGTGAGTTGTGCCCTTTCACAAAAAAACATAGCCTATATAAAAGCTGGCGTTTAAATTGTAGGAATGGGTGATACCACAGGTTTTCATTTCCATCTGACTCCAAGGCTGCCCTAGTGATGCAAACACTGTTCCCCTATATTGCAAGACAATGATGCCCCCATAGCAGGGTTGTGCAAAATTCAGAATGTATTAATTGAACTGGCCACCCTCCACAGGATATTGAATTGGAATTGGAATGCCTGGAAGAAGAATTTAATTAATTTCATTTCAATGAAATTCAATTCAATCACGCAACATGGGAATGTCATTTAATCTAGAAAAACACAAATACATAATCGATTTACTTACTAAATGGCAGATGTGTATACTTTTATAGTTTGTATATGTATGAATAGGTGAAGTAGACTTTTTATTTGCATGACTGTAAGACAAAATTTGTGTATAAGTTTTAGCCAATTCTTTTCTGTTATATTTGTAATAAGAAAGACATCTTTTTCTTTGATCACATATTTATTGTTTTTGCATATTTAACTCTTTATGTGTGTTAGCATTTGTGAGTATCCTACTCAAGCTTTTATTCCGAGTGTCCGTGGGTTTTCAGATGTACAGGGTCGTGACGGGGATAGCAGTATGACTCAAATGTATGTTTTTTGTTATTGATTGATAGGTGGTTAATTTTTTAACAAGCAAATGAAAGTAGGGATACGGATGGCATAACAAATTAATTTATGCAGTTGTTCCTATTTATTTTCTTATGTGGAAAATAATCAGTTTTGTTTTTCTGTTCAACTTTATCACTGTAACAAAAAACAAAACATCATGACAAGTGCAGTCAGCAAATCACCAAAAGATCTTCAAATATTTTATTGCAACATTCTAGCTTGCTACACTGAAGATTCTCTGCACAGATACAGAGAAAGGTGCTTATGCAAGGTGCTTGCAGGCAAGTTGTGCTAGATCGGGAATCCTGATTTGGTTTCAAATAGGCCAAGATGGTTGACTCGGGTATACAGTAACATTATCTGAAGCTTTGTTGACAAGTGAAGGACTAGTTTGACTTTCCATTTGGGGAAAGAGATTGGGCTGTTTCTTTGGTTGGGCACTGCAGTCATTATAGCCATCCTTCAGCTTTGGGGAAAGGCACTCCTCTCTTCCTTTGAGGAGATCCACCATAGTACATGGAATGACTAACTTATTCAATAGGTTACACTTCAAGTGGTGCATTCTTTTATTCAGAATAACATCATCACATATTGCATCACAACATGGTACCCAGGCAACACCTCTGAGAACAGGAAGGCCCTCCAGTGCATCATCACATACTACATCACAGCCTGATACCCAGGGAGCAACTCTGAGAACAGGAAGGCCCTCCAGCGCATCATCACGTACTGCATCACAGCATGGTACCCAGGAAGCATCTCTGAGGACATGAAGGCCCACTAGCGCATCATCACATACTGCATCACAGCATGGTACCCAGGCAACACCTCAGAACAGGAAGGCCCTCTAGTGCATCATCACATACTGCATCACAGCATGGTACCTAGGGAGCAACTTTGAGAACAAGAAGGCCCTCCAGTGCATCATCACATATTACATCACAACATGGTATCCAGGCAACACCTCTGAGAACTGGAAGGCCCTCTAGTGCCATCTTGTACAGTGCCAATGAAGATATTTTGTATCTTTATTTGTAATATTCTATTGTAAATCTACTTATTAACCTTAAATTAGAATTGCAGTTCAAATTCATTTCAAATCCATGAACTGAATTGGAATTTCAGGGCCATTATAAATTCATTTAGAAATGGTGCACAACCCCGCCTTATACAAACAGGTAAATACAGTCAGGACCATAAATACTTTGACACTGACACAAGTTTTACTATTTTACCTGTTTACTGAAATATATTCCAATTGAAGTTATACAATGGGCATAGACATAAAGTGCAGACTCACATGCCTTGTCCACACGTACACAGGTATTTTTTAAAAAGGTGTTTTTCCTCCTCCGTTTAAAAAAAAAAAAAAAAACATCCCCATCCACAAGAACATTGCCTTCTAAAATATTTCCGTCCACATGAAACCTCTAAAATGCCCTGTCAAAAGCATGCCAAACCAACAGGCGGCATTATAACTCTAACCGTACTGCCATGTTAGCCAATCAGAAGCCTAATTGCCAGTCCTGTTAAGTTGAAAACCATGGCGCACATTCCGACGATGTTGATCAATATAATGCGAGAGTGACTCAACATTTATCTGTACACATGTAAGAAGTCCTGTCAGCAAGGTTAGCAAAAGCACTATTTCGGCTAAGTCTGCCATTGCTCAAACTCGCCTAATGTATACAGCAAACAGCGCACGCTCTGAGGTTAAAGTGGACAATGGCGCACAATCTGACATTTCCAGCCAAAAACCATGTTTTCCCTGTCTACATGTCGATGCTGAAAATGGAGTTTCTTAAAATCTTCACCCTGGGTGGAGTTTTGCAAAAGCTCGGTTTTCAGTGACCTAAAAAACGTACATGTGGACAAGGCATCAGATTCCATTTTAGGGTATCCACATTCAAATTGGATGAAGGGTTTAGGAGTTTCAGCTTGTTAACATTTTCCATGTTTTTATAGAGCCAAAAGTAAATGGACAATTCACTTAAAAGCTATTTCATGGACAGGTGTGGGCAATCCCTTCATTGTTTCATTATCAATTAAGCAGATAAAAGGCCTGGAGTTGATTTGAGGTTTCTTGTTTGCATTTGGAAGATTGAGGTGTGAACATACAAGTGAACAACCCTCTCCAGGAGGTAGACGTATCAATATCAAAGTCTACAATAAAGAGAAGACTGCATGAAAGCAAATACAGAGGGTTCACTGCAAGATGCAAGCCACTCATAAGCTTTAAGAATAGAAAGACTAGATTGGACTTTGCAAAAAAACATCTAAAAAAGCCAGCACTGTTCTGGAACAGCATTTTTTGGACAGATGAAACCAAGATCAACCTGTATCAGAATGATGGAAAGAAAAAATTATGGAGAAGGGCTGGAACAGCTTATAATCCAAAGAACACCACATCATCTGTAAAACATGGTGGAGGCAGTTTCATGGCTTGGGTGTGCATGGCTGCCAGTGGCACTGGGTCTTTAGTGTTTCTTGATGATGTGACACAGGATGGAAGCAGCTGAATGAATGCTGAGGTGTTCAGAGACATCATGTCTGCTCAAATCCAGCCAAATTGATTGGGCGGCATTTCATAATACAGATGGACAATGACCCAAAACACACAGCAAAAGCAACCCAGGACTTTATTAAAGCAAAGAAGTGGAATATTCTCGAATGGCCAAGTCAGTCACCTGATCTCAACCCCATTGATCATGCATTTCACTTGCTAAAGACTAAACTACAGACCCTCAAACAGCAACTGAAAGCTGCTGCAGTAAAGGCCTGGCAGAGCATTAAAAAGGAGGAAACCCAGCATCTGGTCATGTCCATGAGTTCAAGACTTCAGGCAGTCATTGCCTGCAAAGGGTTTTCAACTAAGTATTAGAATTGAACATTTTATTTGCAGTTATATATTTATCCAATTATTTATGAGCAGGGGATTATGTAGAAAAATTACTTTAATTCCATACATTTTAATGCAATGTTTTTGTTCTGCCCACTGAATTAAAGCTGAAAGTCTGCACTTCAACTGCATCTGACTTGTTTCTTTTAAAATTTATTGTAGTAATGTACAGAACTTAAAAATTTAAAAACTTTGTCTCTGTCCAAATATTTATGATCCTGACTAAATTCAATTGTGTTTTCCTGTACACCAGGGTGAAATCTCCCATCACCATCTAACCATTATTGAACCTTTATGAAAAGTCCTGCAGCACTGGATGTGAAGTAGATTCCCCCTTTCTTCATTCCTAAATGAAGTATATTGAAGATCCTGCGACATGCATTTCAGGGCTTGTATGACATAATTTACGAAGAACTGAAGCAGTTTTAAAGGTAAAAGGCGTCCCTACTCCATATATACAACAGAAAGTGGACATGTTAAGTCCCCTATTAGTTGTTTAGCGGGTTTGTGAAAAGCATTGCCGTGCCAAACAGTTCGTGGGTCAATGCTATTAATAATTACTATTATTAGTAATTATAATTCTATTTGAGAAAATTTATACACAGCCCGCAACTTGCCGAAACCCGGGATCGAACCAGGGACCTTTAGATCTTCAGTCTAACGCTCTCCCAACTGAGCTATTTCGGCGCGGTGAAGAAATGCCTTCAAACTTCACTCCAAATTAAAAATTATGGCATTAGTTACGTTAGTTATTGCGTTATGCGAACGTGGAATATGCCGATGTGAAATATGCGGCTGATCAGTTACACAAGGTCTATTTTATATCCCGAGTAAATTATTTCATATTCATGAAGCCCAAAAATTCAACAATTCAGGTCTACGTAACTCTGGCTCTAAGCGCGAAAGCA
This sequence comes from Gnathonemus echidnorhynchus, assembly GCA_026776725.1. Lineage (NCBI taxonomy): Eukaryota > Metazoa > Chordata > Actinopteri > Osteoglossiformes > Mormyridae > Gnathonemus > Gnathonemus echidnorhynchus. The sequence goes on from JAODJU010000130.1 coordinate 12,475,279, forward strand.
TTTCAATTGTGTGATGACAAACAACTACGAAATTTAGAATTTTATTATTTTATTTTTATAATACATTTCTTTTTTGCAGCGATAACATTTTGCTATTTATTTCTAGCTGATTAGCTAGAAATTGCATGGCGATTAACTTTGTTTGTACTGTAAACAAACAATACGCAGTTGCCACTATGTGTGAATGGAGATGTCACACGGGGCTGTAGACAGGACCAGAAGGGAAGCACGGGAGTCCAGGAATACTGGTAAAACTCGGGATTTATTGGTGGGATGACACAAACAAAAGTACGGAGAACCAGCACAGGACTAATGAAACAACAAGAAACAGCTGGTAAATACGGGGATTCCACACGGGGTAGATGAGGGGACGTGGCACACGGGAGAAGCAGCACGATCGGGGTGTGAATATAACACTTAAATAGAAGTTAAAAAACTTAATTGTTATTAATGAAGTATTGTAATTTTATGTATAGATATGTGACTGTTAAAAACCACCACAAACATGTTTATCAATCACTGAAAGGTACCGTTATAACAGAAAATTCTCTTTCTCTCTATTTTTTTCTCTTTTTTTCAGATATTCGACCTCTGAAGAGATATAGTAAAGACAAACATTTACAACAAGTATTTTATACATTTCACAGCCTTTCTTGGGCATAATGTACATCTCTTCGTGTTTCAGGTGGTTCTTTGGGGCGCTTTTGGGGGATGTTTGTGTGAACAGCACTGTTCGTGGGTCGAGGTACCACTGTACAAGTTTCATAATGTTCGTTACACAATTAGGGCTGAATATGGTTATTTCAGATAGATGGCAATAATCACTAGATTTTAAGCAACTCTTTTCCCAAAGCAGACTGCGCAGGTATACTAGTAGCTATATTCTGATACTCCAGTAAAATAGTAAATTTAAATGAATCCTTTAGAAAGTTTTTATAAAAATGCAAACTAATTATGTAGTAATAAACATACAAAAGCCTTTTTTGGATTGATATGTATTATAAATTAATTTGTTATCATACAACTGAAATGGTTTTGTGGTTAGTGTTAATGTTTTTCCTTAATAGCCAGATAGGCAAATACCTCTCTATGCATATAAAATAATTCTGGAGAAATCATATTATGAAATGTATATGTTTACATGATTAGCAATATAAATGTAGTACTCGCTAAGGCCCCATGACTTCGACCAGGATATGAGGTTAGAAAATAGATATTCACATGGATCATAATGCATATATATGAACACAAATCTGGCCTCTAACTATCCCCTATAGCTAGTTGATAAATTCTATCCTAAACCTTCACCACCTTAGTGAGTGTACTGGTGCAGAATGGCTGCCGTCACGTCAGCCAGATGGGTGCGGCACAGCGGTGGCGGTTGAAGTGGCTCCCGTTTGGTTCTGTGAAGCGCTTTGGGTATCTGGAAAAACATTATTTAAAAGTAACATTCATTCATATTCTCTAGCATATCGATACTCACAGTGAAACACACTTCTATCAAACCAAAATGGATTAGATAGGAGCATATTTTAATTGAAAAGTCCTAGATTTGATCCTGCATGTTTGCAGCATCCTGACAAGAGTAACAAATTGATATAAATCTTTTTTGCAACAAACATTCTCCTATTAACTTGCTCTCCTTCGTGACTAGCAGATCCGTCCCATTAAATAACTGCCTTAAAGGTGAAAGAAGAATCAGTCTCTGAACAGTGTAGTACACTCCTGGATTCAGGTGGTACCTACCAGAGCAGGATATGCTTCATCTGTTGTGTGCAGTATCATGGCACAAAACAGATAATATGAGAAATGAACCATGGCAAGTTAACTGGTTTCGTGGTAAAGAAACAGCAAAGTATTTAGAGTATTGGTTTGGCACAATATACTCCCAAAAGTACATTTGCAATGGCATACAGGGGCAGTTTTACAGACTTTCAAAACAAATTGAACATCGATTAAGGAATAAGGATTACTCCCCAAACAAAATTTATTCAAATGAAATTTCTTGTATTATATGTAATTAATGTGACTTTCAAGCTTTCACCTGAGAATGGAGGCAATCAATTCAAAGTTTCAGGTAGTGTTTCAAGAGAACCCGTCAAATTAACATTTAAATTCACCAGTACAAAATGGACAAATTACCTAAAGAGTATACTTAAAACAAAGAATAACATGAACAGTCTTCAGAGTCTTAGAACATGAGTCAGATCTTGAATGATAGAGCGAATAGTCCTTATCTGTTGAAAATAAGAAAGAGATACACACATGCCTGTACCTACTGTACCATTGAGGACACCGAGGTCAAGTCCTCAGTATTTTTTCTGCAGCTGCAATAACCATGATCCATTACAGACACACCTAGGAAGGGCTTACACTTTGGACCTCAGTTTTTTAAAAATCCTGGTTATGACCCTGGGTACGTCAGGCTAAATTTAGACACACTCATCAATTCTTCATGGTGTATGAAGTCATCAGGAAATACTATTTAATTGGAGTGTATAATGTTTACATGTAACACAAAACCAGAATCAACACATTAACTCACGGAAAAATCGACACATTCATTCTTTATTTTTATCTCCCTGCAAACATGACCTTTGACATGTAAATAGAAAGAGTGTGCAGTGTTGTTTTAACATTTAGTTATTCCTAAAGATCTATTGTTTTATAGTAACACCGATAACTAGCAGCAGTGCAGCATCATGACAAATAAAAATCTTGAGTCAGCCGATGGTAAGGGCACAGATTTGGCTTCAACACTGGTATAGCAGCCCCAAACGCCCCAAACTCACACGGTACTCCCACAGTATTGGTAGAGATATGTCCCTACTGTACATGCCCAAATCTACGCCCTACAGCCAATAGCAATACCCATCATAATGTAACTGCCCACAGACAGTTGGTGATATTCACACAGGCAGCAGGAACTTAATGATTCAAGTAAGAGACATAAGTGAGACCAAACTATATGCTACCAGTTTAAATAAACGTGCCATTTTAAAGAATAATTATCGCCTACTTTACTAGCCTCCCATAGCGTCCCTTAGCAGAAGCTAAAGTATGCTCGTTGCTTCTGATTCACGTTTAAAATAACTTATGTGGCCAAAAAAGTCACATTCTCATTGATATAAAACAATTGCTCACATCATGTAATGTCTACATTCTTGTTGAGATCTTATTTGCTGTGATACTCCAGTGCTTACAATGTTTCATTGCAGATGTTTACTGCATAGGAGCTGTAGCGGCCTCATTGCACACATGTATCTGAAACATCTACTTATTTTAAGCTGCCCATATTTTGGTTTTCAAAAAGAGACACTGGGGCCAGAATGTAAAGATAAGTATCAGATCAACACAAATATGCAAACAGAAAGTATTCCCACTTTAGACAGGAAATGAACATGTTGCAAAGTAATCACAGAGGTGTTAGCCAATTTTCTCTCACCACAAGCCACACTTTTTACTGAATCAGGATCCTAAGGCTGTTGTTACATTGTACCCACCCGTCAAGCCCTAAATGTATGCTCTTATCTCACCACTTTAGCAATTCCCCTGGGGGGAGATTGTGGTAAAACTTAAACTACACATCTTTCCACATAAATGACGTAAATTGTTGCAAATTTGTGAATACATCTGGTAAGTTAATATACAGTAGCTTGAGGTCTTTCTCATAATCAGCTACCTTTATTTCAGTGGAACCCATAAAATATCTGTACTTTATATTTCTGCTCCCTGCATGGATTACCTTAAATTTATCTATATTAAACTTCATCTGCCAGGCATCAGCCCAGTCACTAATTAAATCAAGATCCCGTTGTAGCCTCCAAGCTGCTAGTTAAGTATCTGCTACACCACCCACCTTGGTGTCGTCTGCTAATATAACCAGTTTACTGTATATATTCCTGTCAATATTGTTAATGTAAATGGGGAATAAGAGTGGTCCTAAAATTGAACCCTGCGGTTCCCGACTATGAACGTAGGCCCACTGTGACATTGTGCCTCTAATAATACCTGCTACTTCTTGTCTGTTTACCAGTGTTCGATCCTAGCTGCTACAGTTCCTAAAATCCCTGCTGCTTTGAGTTTTACAGGAGCTGTGACATTTTTTCAGGGGCCCCAGAAGGAGCCAGGCATACCTACACAATATAACAGATACAGTACAAATTGTAGAAATTGCAGAAATCTTGATTAAATAAGTGAATAAACAAATAAGTGAATAAACAAACAAACAAACAAATAAATAAAACAAATGCAGCAATACAGCAGATTTAAGAAAAGGTGCAGTCTATAACTTCAGCCAGATGGGAGGCGGAAAAGAGAGAGTGTGAAGGATCGGAGGGGTCCTCCACAATGCTGGTGAGCTTGTGGATGCAGCACTCAAGGAAGATGTAGTCAATGGAGGGCAGAAGGGTCTCAGTATTTTTTGCAAACATGTTCATTTGCAAAATTAGCATATTCCTTGGATGAATGTGAGGATTAATGATTTCCTGATAAGCAGTTGGAGGATGGATGGATGGATGGATGGATAATTCCTTTATTAGCTAAATCATAAATTTATGTATTGAAATGATGTTGATGCTGATATCTGCTAGGACAGCACCTGGATATATTTCTACTGGTGGAACTCTTGCACTTTTGATTGGGGGAGTGGCCTAAACTGGTGCAGGACTCCCTCATCAGAAGCCTGGAGTATAGCCTCTGGCCTTTTCTGGACAGAACAGCAGTTATAATTACATCCTCTTCCAGTGCGGAAATCCCAGGAATCCCAAGAATGCAGGAGATTGAGGTGAGAGGTGGTACAGCATTGTGCCGAGTAATGTGAAAGGAAAAAATAGGGAACGAGAGGTATCAAAGGAAGTTAAGGGTTTTTTTTTTTAATTTTTAATTTTTTTTAATATACTGCTCATTTACCACATGTGATGCGATGATCTACCAGAAATTCTCTGTGTGCCTGTAAGGGGCGATCAGCACCATGCAGGAAGATGTAATTGCGGTTTCCTTGCGGTTGGCCCCGATGAGTGCTAACAGGATGTGCTTGGCAGCTGCAAATTTCCCCAACCAGGGGGCAGGACTTGAAGAGAGAGGAAAAAATGGTAAGTTCTTTATGTTCTCTCTACACTCAGAAATGGACAGCCCATGCTGACAGGGGTGTTTCCCGCTCTGCTGGCAACCTCAGGCCCTGTCACCACAACCTTTTCCTGTATTTACTAAATAAATCTTACTCCTCCAAAGGTATTTTCATGCACACAGCTTGCTTGCCATAACCAGTAATGCTTTTAAAACTTTTTTCAAAATGTCAACAAACACAAAATAGTACAATTTCTACAGGAGAACAAACCCATACAGTGTGTCACTGTTATTCAAACATGCTGGGGCAGAAATTAAAAGTGGATACAATGTCCTCGAATATGTAGCATTGCTTAGCACCCTTCTTCAGTTTCTAAATCAAGCAGTAACACCTGCATTTCTTTCACACTGCGTTTGGTAGATGCACTTTCGTGTAACGTTCTGCTAGCCTTGTCCTCTTTGTGTATTCTGCGTGAGTGAGGACAGCGTGCTATAGCTTGGTAGCCCTTTTCTTAGTTTCCCTCTCCAACTCCACTGCCTCCCTTCGCTTCAGATCTTCTTTTATGTAATGTTTGATGTAGCAATTAGTTCTGTGTTTGGGTCCTTGCTGTATTCTCAGCGAAGCTGTCTGCATCTTAAAAGCTTCAAACACAGCGGTGACATGTTGCTTTAAGTGCCTCCTACCATCTTCGTTACCTCATCGCCCTATTCAAGGTCATGGGGGCTCCAGAGCCTATCCCAGAAGCTACAGGAGCGGGCACCAACCCATGACACACTCACACCTATGGGCAATATGATAACTCCAGATACCCTCAGCATGTTTTTAGGCTTCGGCAGGGAACAGGAGGAAACCCCACAACAACATGGGGAGAACTTATAAACTCAATACACATGGACCCATGGCAGAGACTTGAACCCTGCTCCCAGAGGTGAGAAGCCACACTGTTAATCACTGCATATGTCAGTCCTGTCGCACAGTTGGGGGTTAGGGCCCAGTGGTGAAATCACTGCGCTGACCACAGGACAGTGGGACCTCCCAGTCAGAGACACAACGACTGAACCAACAGAGCAACATACCACCATACGCTGACACAAAAATTAACCAGATTACAACCTTTTATAGGCTTTTGAGAAATAAGGTCAGAGCAAGAGACAAAGCAAAGCTACTTGACCTGATCATTGTGAAATATCTGATGTTCCTCTAAAATATCTTATACTGAATAATAATATTTCCTGCGGCAAAAATGCAAAATGTCCACTTGCTGTGGAAGTGAAACATGCTGACAGCAATGTCACAAATTAAATAGTACAGTGGTACCTCGGTTCTCGAACTTAATCTGTTCCGGACTCCGGATCGAATCCTAAAAAGTTCGAGTTCTGATCG
>JAODJU010000130.1:12526635-12536794 GCA_026776725.1 Gnathonemus echidnorhynchus
TGTATATTTGCATATGTAAATCTGTATAAATACCCGCTTTGTTCTGTGTTTTTCTTAAACAACAATGGATAAACCACGTGGGAAAAAGAAGTATTTCGGTGAGTGCGAAGTGGAGGTCATGTTACCAGAAATCAAGAAAAGAAAAGTGATATTATTTGGTGGTTTAAGTAGTGGCATCAGCAATAAACGAAAGTTGACGGAGTGGCACAGTGTGGCGGAGTCAGTTAAAAGTGTTGGTTCCGAAATTCACACGGTGGCCGAAATTAAAAAGGAGTGGTCGGACATTAAAGTTGACGTGAAAAAACGAGCGGCCGCTCACCGTAAGAGTCTTAACAGCACAGGTGGAGGTAGCAGAATTCCCGGTCTCACACCATTTGAGCAACGAGTTGCTGCGATGATTGGGGACACACTTTTGTTGGGTGAGGGGGATGCTGATGTCAGTGCGGGTGAGTTTTTCTCGTACCATACTTGTTTGAATTACTTGCATGTTTATGAATAACACGTAGGGTGCAGATGCGGTGTTACTTTCACTTATTCTGTTTGTTTATTCTTACAGACAATAGTACAAGAGGTGCCCCCACTGCCGAGGACGACACAGGCGGGGATGGCGCTGCTGTGCCGAGCACATCTTTGGGCGCTGGCTGCACACATTCCCGCGCCTCAGAGACCGGGGGGCGACCATCCGGCCGTGTGCTGACTGAAGCTGTGCTGCAGTCACAAAAAGAAATCGTGAATGCTGTAAGATGTTGCCAATGAATAAAAACATCTAAATGATACGCTGTGTGATATTAACAACAATACAAGAATTAAATAAATGTGGTGTTTGGTTACCTGTTTTACATTCTTGCTATTACATTATGCAACACGCTACATGCGTGTACAATGCGACACACTTTTTGCAGCCTGTATAGCAGCACCCTACCGGTCTTGTCCAGGCCTTTAAGCTGACCTATAGTACGTTCTACCACCGCCCGAGCCCGAGAATGGGCATCATTATAACGCCGCTCTTCTTCATTTTGTGGGTTTGCAAGTGGCGTGAGAAGCAACGACTTCAGTGGGGACCCACTGTCCCCTAAGGAGTTGTCAAATGAAGCAAATGAAACAAAGCTTACAATATTGGGCCAAATTATAAATTGGGAAAAATCTTCTTACTGTGCAGCCAGCCATCACGCACCACCCCATCTTCAAGTTTGTTTCCAATGCTACTGTTTCTGAGAATGAACGAATCATGGGTTGAACCAGGCCATCTAGCCACAACATTAATGAGACGCATGTTGGAATCGCACATAATTTGTACATTAGACTGAAAGTGCTTTCTATTTACATAAACAAATTTATTCTCTGAAGGTGCCTTTATAGCAATGTGCGCGCAGTCGATGGCTCTGATTACACTGGGAAATCCGGACATCGCTGCAAATTGTGCTTTAACGTTTGCCTGTTCAACCACAGTGTAAGGAAATTTTATATATCTGGGTGACAAGCAGATTATGCCGTCCCATACAGCTGGCATGGCGCGACTCAGTGTTGACTGTGACATACCCGATCGGTCCGCAAGTTCTCACTGAAAAGCACCTGTGGCTAAGAACCCGCGAGTGGACAGAACTTGTAAAGGAACAGGTATAGCGCAATTCCTCGTCGTCTGCCTTTGTAATGCTGGCCCCAGTTTAGCACACAGCTCCAAAAGGATCGCTCTTGGAAATCTGAATCCAGTCATCATCATGGGCCAAGAAATCATTATGATCTGTGAATACGCGCTCTCTTCTAATTCTTCCATAAGCTATGTCTTCCAATAACACGAGTTGCCATGGTAATTATAATAGTTCGGTCATTTTCTGCACCATTTTATTGCTACAAATTGATTAAAATCAGGTGCCGTACATTTGTAAACAACATACAATTAATGTCGGTGTATTTGATGAAGTCAGCATCATGATTGTGAGTTTAAAAAGCGAAACCACAGTAGCAATGACTTGCCACTGAGTGCCGTCTGTTTACAAAACTGAGCAGAAATGTGCGTACGTCATGTCTGGAGCTGCCGTGAGAATGTGCGTAGCGGTACGCCAAGTTCCGTTTTTATATATCTTGACGTGAGCGTAGAAACGGACGTACGCAACATTTTCGTGCGTACGCACCATTTATGCACGAGGCCCTAGGTCCTGCATTTAGCTAGTGGCTGGAACGAGGCCACAAACAGAGAGCCATGGATTACGCCAGGACACACAAATGGCTCCCATCTACACCTTAACCGTCTCTGCTCCCACTCAGCTGTGCCATCCTATTGCTCTCTCGTGCCCCCCCCCCTCTCGTTTTCCCAGAGCCCATAGCTGCCTCTGCCTGGGGGGAGCAAAAGCAAAGACAATTACAGTATCTGAGCAAACACCCAGCTTGAAGCAATTACAGAACCGGCAGCCCGCCCTCGCCATGCTCAGCGTGCTCTCCCGCATCGCGCAGCTGCACGGTCGGCTTGGCCCTACAGACAGCCTGCCTCCACTCAGGAGGACTGCCTGGAATGGGGGGGTGGGGGAAAGCTGCTTTCATGATGACGTTTTGGATGATAGTCTGCTATTGGACCACCGGGAACCATAAGCCACTTGTGGTTGGTAGCCAAAACATCAAACACCCTTTAGTTTAGGACAGAACAGCAGACAGGTTTCCTCCCAGGTCAGGTGATTTGGTGACTATTTGGCCTTTGGGGGGGGGGGGTTGACAGCATAAGCTATAAACGATTGGGTAAATCCCCCCCCCCCAAAAAAAAATCCATCTATTATGGCTGAAACTCTAAATTACCCACTTCACAGAACATGAGAAAGCAGCAAAAGTGATAGGTTTTTAGAAAAAATTCTGCAACGGAAAATGTATTGCCCAACAGTAGTTTTTCCAGAAAACTCAACAGGAGAACATTCTCCACATGTGTACGAGAAGAACCAAAGATCTTAAATTCATTGTAGCACTTTAGTTTCAGGGCCATTCAAATCATGGTCCAAGCCCTGCTAATTTTCCAGGTTTCATTTACCTGGAAGCAGGTGTGAATTCCTTTGGCCAATCAGAATCAGTAGTTATTTAACTGCCTGGGAGACCTGAAAACAAGGCGTGGATTTGGAATAGAGAGCCAGATTTGAAGAGCCCTGCTTTAGTTGCTTATTATGTAGATTGCAAAGAGTTAATGTTCTCCAAGCCATTAGCAAAGCATTCCCACTTGTCTACAATGCCTTAAGCTGCCCAGTGTACACAGCATTCTATATTAAAATGACATCCACAAAAGGGATACCATTAACTAAATGAAACCATGGGTCCCCAGCCCTACAGGCGTGACATCCAGAAACAGCACAGGCTCCCAGTGTAACATTTTATTGGTGTCGGTCATTTTGCACATAGCAGCAGTCAATCTGAAATACAAAAGTATAAATAGACGGTGAGCATAGGGAACACATTAACATGCATAAACAAGTTAACTTCTCTACAGCTTCCTAGGCAATCGAGAAGCGCGCCCACACACACACGCACACAGACACACACACACAGCCAAGGCAATGTTCCAGCTGCAAAGTACATAGAATTACTGGAGTTGAGCCACACCACCCCAGAACAGTTGCCACATGGTCCGAGTTGCCATGAGACAGGACCCTCTGCTGCATGGTCTTCCACCTCCAGGTAGCCAAGATCCCAGTGTGTCCATCCAATAACCACCACCCCTCCCACGTTTCTGCCAGCTTTGGTTCATTCAGCACTGGGTCCTCCCCCACTGGATAGCTCGCATCCCATTTCTGAGACTGGGCAGCACTGCTGTTGCCTCCGCCTTCTCCTCCTCATCCAAGAGCTGCTGCATGTAGCAGGAAGTGCCCAGCAGGACGTGGCCCGTGGCTTGCATGGAAAACAGCGTCCATCGCAGCACTTCCCTGGGATTACAGAGGGGCAAAGTGACTGGAAGAAAATCCCAAGGCAGCAAATTATAAACATCAGACCAGGGAGCACAAGAGTATGCAGACTGGGCTAAGGTCTATTTTAAATTACATTGATAGAATATCACTCTTCTCCCATTGAAGACGATCAATTGTGAGCTCAGGGCAACTTACAGTGTATGCATGCAATTTGCCTTCAGATGCATTTCTGAATGCTGACCAGGACATCTGGCTGAAATCAGGAGCAAACACCCAGCGACACTGCCCCCCCCCCCCCCCAAGGCTGATCCCACTCACTTCATCATCCTCTTTGCACTGTAGCAGCGCAGGTCATACGAGATGGAGTACATTCCATACAGTGTGGCCTTCACATTAAGGCAGCCAATGAATTCCTGCGGGTGGGTCTTGTACAGGTCAAAGGTCAGCTTTGCCACATCCTTTCTGTGGCGGGGGTGACGGTCACTGGATGATGCCCTCTGCGGATCGTGCTGGTGGGGGAAAAAAATAATCAGGGCAAGCCATTTTGAAGAATGATTCTCTCATGTGACAAAAGACGGTACAACAAGAAGTACTTAGGCAATAGTAAAGTACTCATTGTATTTCCCCTGGTCAGGAATACCTCCCCTGACACTGAAGGTAACAGGCAACCTACAGGAGCCAACAAGGTGAAAGGCTGCTTACAGAAGCGACACAGGCAAACCCACATTAACTTCAAAGCCACTTTTTAGCAAACTGCAGTTGATCAATGTCAGACACACTGAAGGAGTCGCCATACTCTGGGGACAGGGAAAGAAAATCCACAACCTTGCACTCTGAATATAAATGAAAGCACAAAGTGCTCAGAGATTAAATATGGAAAGATGAACACTGATACGTTCCACATTCTTTTCAAAGCCATCAGCCATCTAATGGAATTCTGGTGACAAAATCTGGCTTATATCAGGAGAACGTATCAAATTTGATCCTCACAAAAACCAAAATGTTCTGCACATTCAGGAACAGCGGTCAAGCCTGCCTGACACCCCCCCCCCCCCCCCCAGGAGATTCAGAGACTCACGAGTGGTGGTGTCCACTTCTGTCCTTTTTCCAAAATCATGAGGACAGCATTGTCCTCCAGGGTAATGAAAAACTCCTCTGTGTCCACTCCAGTTCCATCCTCATCCAGCACCAGGGAACTTGTACAGCTCACTTGCAGGGTATCAACAGCCTATGAGAGCAGGTATAACCAGCCAGGATCAAACCAGCTATCCTGATTTACCATGACACCAGCATAGAGAAGACGTGCGCACTGCCATTCAATGCCTCTCCCTCTTATAAACAAGCTCGGCAAACATACCTTTTCTAGAAGTTGTAGATTCATTAGTCATTCATTTCACAGGCATAATCTATTTACTTTCCTTTAAAAGCTCCCTGTGTGTCCAATTGACACTCCTCAATTATGTTAAATGGGAAATGCACTTGGTACCAGTTCTTCCTTAATTACTAAATGCATCTATGTTTGCATGCTGCCTCAGTACATTTGGAACATCATGTGTAACTATTCCCAATTCTATTGCAGTAGAGGATGCAAATGTAAACCAAGGAGGCTGAACAATCATGGCCAGAGCCTACGCTTGCTAAAAGTTGAAGGTGTCTTGGCACCGTAGTGATGTTGACCCCAACAACACTGCGCTCAGATTCTGGTGCCCTCCTGGTCAAGAGCGCAGTCATTCATCTAGGACACTGCGTGCATAGCTTTGTTCTGAACCATCCCTTAAGACCCCATAGTGAATGCAGCTGACCAGAACACAGCTCGACTTCTCAATCCTAGCACGTTCACCTTGTCCAGGAGATCTCGCAGGCTGTCAGCCATGATGCCCTTCTTCAAGCTTCGGTCAGCATTGGCGACCCGGAAGGGCCGGGGTCGTGAGTTTAGCCCCGTGAAGAGCTGCTGGGTCATGGAGGCGCTGGCGTTGACACTGGCTGTCACGCATCTAAAGAAAGAAGGCAGCATTATACCCACTGAGGCTGTACAACAGGGTGGAGGAGAACATTAGGAGGACATTCAAAATCATCTTCACAAGAAGCTCTTACTTTGAGAGGGAGGTGGGAGACAGCAGACCAAGTGACCTCTTGGCATATTCCATCATTCAGTGTCTTTCCAGCAAAGCCGTTGTCTGCAATGGAAAAGGGTCACTTTACTGCGGGCAGTCTATACAGAGTTTATACTGGGTAGGATTTGGGGGGGGGCAGACACAGTCTAACACAGGTAGCTTGGATAGGATCACAGGGCAGGCACATAAACAGCTCATATATTCCTCATTGTGGAGACTCTCCATTCGTTTTTATGGGCATAACACTAACCACAACAATGAGAACTTTAACCCCTTAACACCACGAATATAGAGATGTGGAATTTACCCAACTATGTATCTTTGGACTGAAAAAGGAAGCTTCAAAAAGTATTCCAAAACGTTTTCGGCAGCAGTAGAGTAGTACCAAGCTGTTGCCCCAGGGGGAGCCAATATCACAGTACTTCATCAATAGTAATCTTTAAGGAGTATGTTCTCAGCGAATAACATTTAACAAAACCAGACACACTACTTCTACTCAACAACCATTGCCCTGTGATATCTACACTTCAAGAGACTGAGTACAGCACTCCATTTTAATCCTCTGTTGGAAGAGAACCAAAACCATCTTCAGAAAATTGCCAACAAACCTGTTCCTTGGTTTAATGGGCTTGTTTTTAGAAAAGCAGACTAACAGCAGCCTGCCAAATCAAGCTACCAGTGAACACAGACAAACACCAGTCTTCATTATTCACCATAAAAGATGTATTAGAACCTGATAAGGTAGTCAGAACCACAAGTATGCCAACAGTCATAAGCAGGAAAAAGCTACTTACTATTTGGAGAGAGTGCAAGTTCAGTACAGCCCGTTGTGCCTGAGCTCTCGGCTGTCTTGAAGTCAACACCCAGACACACAGCGGCACCATCCAGCTGAGCACAGTCACGTCACTGTCACCTCTGCTCTAGTCTGGCCCCTCGAGGTACAGTCAGCTTTATTGAGCAACGCCAAGCCTTAGCTGCTCCCGCGTCACCCGCCCCATAACCCTCCCTCTCCCACACTGGCAACTGTCCCGCCTCCTCCACCGAACCTCCCTCTTGCTTATTAAGAGGGTGGAGGGGACCTTTTGCTTACTCAGGACAGCGTTGCATCACAGAAGTGGGATATTGCCTTTAAAGCATATTAGTGCTCCTCGTAGATGGTCTTTATGCCTTTTTAGTCTAAGGGAGCACTTGAAAACAGCTAAACCACAGGCTAAATACATCTATTGTGCTCATTAACCCAATAATTCCCTCAGGCCTTAAACCAGGCAGCTGTTTACCTCCATCCATTCCCCAAAACTGCTGTGTCGGTAACATTTTTAAACACATAATTACAAGTTTGTAGCTAAATGATCCAATGGGGCTCTTCAGGGCACAGGCTCTGCAACGGTTTCTCAGTTTGTGTGAAATGGAAGCGCAGCCCTCCAGGATGCAAGAACAGAACCTTCTCTTTAATCCTCCTGTCCAAAAACCTCACGGCAAACATGAGCCTCAGAGCAAGCATGGCAGTTTTTAGCACAGCAGGGGGGTAAAGCTTTTAGTGTTACGACACCTTGCCCTGCTTGTGGCAGACGCCATGCCTTTATTAGGAAAGTGCACTCAACACAGGGGTCTCCAGTTCACAAGCAGCTCACTAACCTCGCAGTTAACAGAGCATCTATGGGCAGGACGGCGGCACTGAAAGCCAATAATTGCCAAATCAGCATCAGCAATGTGACACAAAGTACAGGCCCAATACTGCAATGCCCTGCAGAACCCGAGATGACATACGGAGGGTCCGTAAATGCTACCAGACCTACCACAAATCATGCAGGTCTCTTCACTAGCAGTACAGGTGGCTAAATACACCGAGCTAGAATTACAGAGGATGTAGCCAATATCTGTCAGTTGTATTCATGACTGCTCAAATGCTGAGGGTGTGGGCTGTCCTTTCAGACTACAACTCAGTATTACAGTCAATTCAATACAGGCAATTCAGTATTTCACAAATACAGGGCCTACACTATGCATGTATAAGACATTGTTACATCACACACACATTAATAAAATTAAACCAATAACACAAAAGCTCTCTTCAGAGTTTGCATGCCAGAGTATATGATCACAAGTGCCAAGGTGATAATGAAATCAGAGACACACACAGCCTGTGTGCTTAGGGCAAGCGATGATAACGCAACGCGAAATGAGCAGAACCTCTCGCAACAGCTGATCGGCAGAGCGTTTCTCAAGATACAGGCACCTACTTACATATTTCGCTTGTTCTGCAACATGAACCCTTAAATACCATTTTCTAACAGATTTAAAATAAATAATAACTCCAACAAAGGTTGCATTTAAAGAATGGCAGTCAGCAGGCATTTGTGAAACCCGTGATTCGGATTAAACCTTCCAGATCAAAAACGCTCCGTAGAAGGTAAATGTTTATCAGCAAGCTCCTCTCTTTGAATGAATCATGATCGTTTTATTTTTATCACTATATAAAGGAGTTTTCACCTCTTTAATCCACTAAAACGAATGGAAATAAGACACTAAGTCGAATAAGGATTAACTTAACGCCATACCTGTAAATGTATTATAAGACGGAGATTCAAACTTCCACGATATCTGACCGAAAAAAAGCTGAAGCAGAAAATTTAATAAGATGTCTTTCAGCATTTACCTACTTAAATATTTGCATATGTCTGATTGGTGTGAGCACGCCACCTGTGAAACTCCTTGTTAAAGGATCCGACGTTTTGTAAAACACGGTGCTTCAGTGAAGGGGAGAACCGCCACCCGCCCCGTATATTACGGTGGTGTCCTATTTGAAAAATGAAATGCCTTGTCCTGTATTGACCCACGAAAATATACAAATTGTCCTCTATTTCCGTACACATTGCGCACCCTATGCGAATTTTATCATATTTATTTTTCAGTTTATTGGGATTCATATTGAACGCACTATAGCTAATGAGAACTCAAATTACAGTCAGACAAAAAAAGACTCACTTTTCTAATATGGTGGTTCGTTGGATAGCATTGCTGCATCACACCTCCATGCTTGGGGGTCCGAGTTCCTCCCCCCCACCCTCTTTCTCTCTCTGCTTTGTGTGTGTGGAGTTTGCATGACAGTACAACCAGACATTTTGGGCCCCCATGCCCAGATCAATCCAATTGTGTTCCACATTTTTAAGGCCCCATGTCACTCAGAGGCCCTTGGAATTGTCCTAAGCATCCCCCTTTACAGGCCCCATGACTGTGAACATTCATGTGCTGCACTTTTCACATTGGCATGCCATCCAGCTTGGCCCCCTACCCTAGTGACCTGTGTTGCCTGGGACAGGGGATGGGACCCCTGCATCCCCAGTGAGGATAAGAAATGGTTGCTTGCATGCATGCTTGGTTGGGTGCATAGATGGATGGATGGATGTGCTCCTGTTTTAACTGTAGCAATATAAATGTTTATTCACTTATATAAAACACTAATTTCTTGGGGCAGATGCTAATTATAATTAAACATAATAAACCAAAAACTATGGTTTTGTGTTAAAAATAATTTAGATTGTAGAAATATCTGCAGCTAGCTCGGAACTCAGTGGCTGAATAACTGCAGACAGCCAATGGCAGATTCTTGAAAGAACTCTTCCTGGAACAGCCACAGCGGGAGCGGCCCTGGAGCCAGGCCAGGGTGTGGTGCCCAGAAGCAAGTGTCTGCTGGCCAGCCGGAGTGCCCACGTAACACGGCCAGGGTCAGTCTGGATGGGGCAGGCCTTGAAGATTAGTTTATCACTTTAATCATATTGTCCAGTGTTTGAATAGAACATATTTATGGAATGTCTGAAAATACCCAAGGAGCTTTGGGGAACACAGCGTTACATCACTGTGTGTTACCATGCTAGCTGATCTCCTCATACTGCAGTAAAGCGCCTGTGAATCACATGACCTTAGCATTGCTCATTGTTACAGATTGAGCTGAACATTAAACAAATTCATTTCTCATAGATCATGGTATCACAATATATACAATGAGTATACAAAAGAAAAGCTATACAGTGGTACCTCGAACTCACTAGAACTCGAATTTCTTGAAAGTCGAACAAACCAGTTAGACCTATAGAACTCGATCTGAATATCAGAAGTTGAACCGTGAACGCTGACCTAATATAAATTGTACGCGCCAGGAAATGAGTC
>JAODJU010000130.1:12536894-12551466 GCA_026776725.1 Gnathonemus echidnorhynchus
TTCATACTCAGTGAAAACCCAGATTCCCTCAGTGTAACAAGTCATAACATTAATGTTACATAAAATATACCTAAAATTTTTTAAAAATTGTTAAAACTCAACCTTCAGTTATTAAATTCTAATGTGTGTTCATAATATAAACTTTTTGGGAGTCAAAACAAGATAAACTCCAAGTGATTTGACCACTCCGTGACGCTTCAGGATTACATTATGATACAAACATTTTATATACTTGCGAAAATAAATAGTTCCATTTTACTTTTATCTGAACAGTTCTTGCATCAGACAGGATATGAAATTTCATCTGATTGTGTAATCACTTACTCTGTTTAAGTCAATTTTTCAATCACAAATCACGCAGTAGCCTAAAACAGTGTCTTTGCAGCACTGTAAAATAAAATGGGTTAGCAGAGTGGTAAGGCTGCATTGCCCAGGGGTTATAGCTAGTTAGTGAATTTGCAAAACTCAATACGACATAGCATGTCGGGAGTGCCAATATCAGACCTAACAAATTTAATTAAAGAATATAGAGAATGCATTTATTTGATGTAAAATCTATGAATCAAATGACATTGTATTTACAACACCAATGAGTCGTTTTTTACAGTGTAGAATCATCAAGCCACAATTCCAAACTTGAGCTGAGGGTCTGAATAAGCATTTGCCATTATGCTGGTTAGAAATCCAGAATGCTGTGAGCTTTTTATAAGCAGATTGAGAGTGGCCCTAGCAAGCTGTCATCCGCAATCAAGCACACGGTGTAGAAGGGTTGCCCAATATTGTGCCCGAGGTCCGGTGACTCATCCGGCCTGTATTTACGCACATCTGTGCACACAGTTATTTATAACATGTTTTACATGAATAGAGTCAATGTACATTTTGGATGACTCATCAGGATTGTATTAAAGTTATTCATGTAATGTCTAAAAGCATATGTATGTGTACTTCAGAGAAAAAACAAGAAGCTTTCCTTTTTTGGGTTGTTTATTACATTTACCCACATTTAATACGACATCAAAATATTGAATTAATGGATTATATTTATGTTGTTTACGATACAGATGTTTTTGACTGGCTTGGCGGAGGCCTTTGTACAAAATGGCTACCAAAACATTTGAAGCACAAGCAGAGAGTACACAGGATTGTACTCTTTTTGAGTTTCATTTGATAAATTACACAAACAAGTTATCGCATCTGGAAAAAAGTGACATATCATCTGTGATGCTGAAACATTACAGCCAAGCTTTCTTATTAAATCAGGGGAAGAATTTTCACTCCTTTTTTTCCACGAATTAGCTGCTTATATTTTTTATATATATAGTACAGTATGTTATTATATAGTATGTTAACCAGTGCATTTTATGTTGATGGTAATAAAATACACTTAACTGATGCCCATGTACACAAATATCCAGACTTTATTGTATCTGGAGTCCCCACCCACAGAACAATCTCTTGTTCTATCTTTGTAGTCAGAGCAAATCAATCTCATTTTTCTGAGTGGCTGTCAGTTGAGCCATTCTCAGTTATCACTGATTTGCTGAAGGAAAGAAACCTCTTATCTGATTAAAGCCACAGTGATGCTTAGAAATAATGTTGCTACAGTGCTGTCTTTGTATTTTATTTATCTTTAGGTCTATAAATAAAGCAGATGTTCATCATCATCATCATCATATTATCATATTGCTGTTGTTGTTGTTGCTATATTCGTGTTATACTTTTAGCACAGATGAAGTATAGCAATAAGCACTTTAATGCAAGAAACTTTAATATGACTCAGATTTGTATTGTTTTTGTGTTGATACTTGTTTGGTATTGACCTTACATTGTAATAACTGGGATTTGTTATGGATGCTGTGTTTACCATTGCACAGTTTTGATTTGCGGCCCCCTTAACACTCAAATGTAGTAGCCAGTCCCACCCGCACCCCTACTTCCTCTTGCCGACGCGGGCCATCAGCTCGGCGTTGGCGGCTGCCTTGGCGTGCATGTCCTGGTTCTTGGCCAGGTCAATGAGCACGCTGAGGATGCGGGTAGGCACGTCCAGCGACAGGGAGAAGCGAGACCCCTGGGGGCTCCTCTTTGGGGCCAGAAGCTGGTGCTGCGGGGTCTGGCTCTTCTGGACCGCGGCTGGAAGCAGCAGGTCACGGTTCCCGTTCAGGATGTCGATGCCCCTGTCCCACTTCTCCAGGAGCCCGTCAAATGTCTGCCTTTGGCACAGCGTGCTCGACATCAGCAGAGACACCAGGCATGCAGACACCCACACTGTGCTCATCTTTACCGGAGACAGAACCTGTCTGGGACGGGAGGGGAGAGCAGGGGCACTGAGGTTCAGTGGAGGGACGGCAGGAGAGTGCTGATGCTGCAGACAGTGCTCAGACTGACAAAGAAACTCCCTTCTCTCTAGGCTTAGTATTTATACTGCAGAATTAATGGATGAGGGGATTACACTCACCCAAACTTTGGACGAGACCTGAAAAAGTCTTAAAAGTCAATAAAGCTATGTGCTTTTAGATTCAGAAACCACAGGTGTAATTTAACAGTATCATAATATTTCTGAAGTAGGAAGTTTTGAGGACTTGACTTCATAGTGCAACACAATGAATGCAAAGACAAATAATGTCAGTGCAGTTTACAGACAGAAAACACATTATTGACGAGGTCACAAAGAATATTCAGGTATAGCATGTATCACCAAATAAAATTAGATCAAATGCTTAGATTTTAACCTGTCACATCCTGTATTTAAATGAGGGCAGGTACCCATATCTCCATCTTCTGACTATTCAAACTCTACTGGTGCTAGTTCCCCAAGCATGGTGGGAGGACAACAAAGAGGCTGTACCTGCAGTCGCCTTGCCCTCGTCTCTGAAGTGCACAGTGACGTCTGATTGCTGTTCCTCGCTGCGTCCCGGCACTGGTCGTTCCGTCCTGTTGGGCTCAGCCGCAGATCGTCCGCTCAGGTGCGCCGAGCTCTGCTCTAATGAACTCTCTCCCTCTCGTTTCCTACTCTACGATCCTCTGCCGTCACCCTGACCCCACCCCCATCCTGTCCAGTGATCTTTTCATCTTTTCATCATGGCTCTTTTTCCACCTCCATGCCACTTAAGCCATTCTTGTCTCCTCCCACCACAAACCTCTCCTGTTCCGTTTAGCATTACTTATGCTGGAATTTCTTTCATTGTCTATTCAGAGGACCATTCAAAACATTGGGTTTTCGACCAATACTCAACTGTCCAAACCATCGTCTTCTGCCTGAGTGTGTATCAGTCTCCCATTGGACAGGCATTCTTTTATTTCCATGTGGATGCAAAGTGACAGAGTCATAAATAGAAGCCAAAACATATATGTAATGACAAGAAAATAAGTGAAAGTAGAAGAGATGTGGCCTTAAGCTTTACTTCCTTGCTGTCACAGTACTTTCTGCAAGCCAGGCTTTGCGTGATCCCTGTATGCTGCATAAGTCATTGCTTGTTAGATCTCAAATAGTGAAGGACAACTGCTAAGACACAAAATATCAAATCAGCTGGAGGACAAAGTGAATGAGCAACGGCACCGATGTCCCAGCAACACAGCGTGACCTGCCTTCTGCTTTCAGAGATTTAACCACCTCTATGAAGGTTGGTGTATAGCAGTTTTGGTCGTGATCTTTTAACACACACAGAAACAGAAATTTATTTAGTTTAACTTACAATTTAGAAAGCAAAGGAAAATATAATCTATTTAATCTAATCTAATATTAGAAGGACACATTTGTTCTACTGTTGTTTTCAGGTCTTGCTTTAGGTTTTTAGTGAAAATTCACATCTGAAATCAGGCAGACTACTCCATAACAGTCCAGCATCTACTCCAGCCATTCTTAAATGATTTTAGATGTATCTGCAGGATTATTGTCCTACTGGAAGACAAAACATCTTTGATTAATGCCCTGTTTCAAAACAAATAATTAAATATGACCCTCCAGAATGACTTAAGATTCATTTAGTTTCTTGATGTCAAGTATATATTTAAGGCCCAATCTTTATGAAACTTCCACCGTATTTGCTGTTTCTTTGTAGAAATTGTCTGATTTGCATTTCCAGACATTTCTAGCCCACTCAGTTGCAAATGGCACCAATGCATGCTGCAGGTCATCGCCCAATGATTCCAATAGGTCACATCATCTACAAAAAGCAGAGATGCAATCCTGAGGCCCCTGAACCAGACCACGTCCGTCCCTTGGCAATACCTAGAAATTCTGACCATAAAGGTTATGATAAGAACTGGTGACAAAGGGCAACCCTGGCGGCATCCAACACCCACCGGGAATGAGTCTGACTTAATGCTGGAAATCCGCATCAAACTCTCAATTTATTTATACTGGGACCTGATGGCCCACAGCAATGGACCCAGCATCCCATACTCCTGGAGCACCCTCCACAGGACCCCCCAAGACACACGATTGTATGCCTTTTCCCAGTCCACAAAACACATGTAGGCCGGTTGGGCAAACTCCCATGAACCCTCTAGGATCCTTGTGATCCAGTGTTCCGTGACCAGGATGGAATCTGCACTGTTCCTCCTGGATCCAAGGTGCGACCAACAGATGGACCCTCCTCTGCAGTACCCTGGCATAGACCTTTGCAGGGAGGCTGAGGAGTGTGATCCCCCTAAAGTTGGAACACATCCTCTAGCCCCCTTTCTTAAAGATTTGTATTTACACCCCAGAGTGCCAATCCGAAGGCACTGTCCCCTACGTCCACACAATGCTGAAGATGCGTGTCAGCCAAGACAGCCTCAAAACAAAGAGTTTTCAAGACCTCAGGGCGAATCTCATCCACTCCCGGAGCCTTACCACAGAACAGTTGTTTGACTTCTTCAGCTCTACTTCTTCCAAGGAAGACAAAACAGTGAGATTCAGGAGGTCCTCAAAATATTCTTTCCAGCGTCTGTCTACATCCCCAGTTAAAGTCAACAGTTCTCCATCCCTGCTGTAAACAGCATGGGTAAAGCCCTGCTTCCCCCTCTTGAATCATCTGACAGTTTGCCCGAATCTTTTCGAGGCTGACTGAAAGCCCTTCTCCATGGCCTCACCAAACTCCTCCCACACCTGAGTTTTTGTTTCAGTAACTGCCAAAGCCACTTTCTGCTTGGCCTGCCAGTACCTGTTAGCTTTTGTAAGAGTCCCACAAGCTAACCAAGCTCGGAAGGCCTCCTTCTTCAGCCTGACAGCTCCCTTACTGTTGGTATCCACCACCAGGTTCGGGGATGTACCACCGCTACAGCAATGGAGTCCTGGGACATGGCCCATTCAGGCTCAATGTCCTCTGACTCTCTTGGGATGCGGGAGAAAATCTGCCCGATGGTTGAATGGCAGGCCATTCTTCCCAGTCACACCCTTCCACTATTCACTGTAATTAGCCAGGTGTGTATTAAAGTCCCCCAGCGGAACAATGGAGTCCCCAAAAGAGGCACCTTCCAGCACCCCTTCCACGGTCTCCAAGACGGCCAGATACTCTGGACTGGTGTTTGGTGTGTACACAGTCTTGAAGTTAAAGGGAGGGAAATTCACAGGGGTAAACTCCAACATACTGGCACCAAACTGGAGGCCTATAAGTAGATCTACCCCTGCCAGGCGCCTCTCACCAAGGGCAACTCTAGACTGGAATAGTCTAGACCCCTTTCAGGAGTTTCGTTCCAGAGCCTGAGCCATGTGTTGAGGTGAGCCCAACTATACTATTTGGTATTTCTCTACATCCCAAACCAGCTAAGGCTCCTTTCCCACTGGAGAGGTTATATTCCATGTACCAAGAGCCAGTTTTGGTAGCTGAAAATCGATCTGTTGAGGACCCTGTCTTTGACTGTCACCCAATCGCCATTGAACCCAACTACCCTGTAGGTAGTGGGTCCACAGGGGTGTAAACCCATGCTGTCCCTTTGGGCTGTGCCTGGGCAGGCCCCTGGGTGGAGGCCTGACCACCAGCTCCACCAGGGCAAGGCCCTGATCATATTCCTACCAGGGGAAAGCATAGCTCCTAGGATCAGAGAGACATGCACACCCCTTCACCACGATAAAGTGGCTATTCATGGGCGGGCAGATGGTTTTAATGTTGATTTATCTATCAACACAATATTTTACCAGGTAGCTTGTTCAAGACAGCTGGATCAGAAAGTCACAGATTAAACTCCTGCGGCTGACAGAGTGTTGTCACCATTGGGCCCCTGAGCAATGTCTTTAATCTCCAGTTGCTCCAGGAACTGGCTGACCCAGCTCTCTAATCCTCAGTCATTTGTCTCTTTGGACAGAAGCGTATGCTAAATAAATAAAAGTAATGTATGAAGTCCCAATCACAGAAAGAGAATCTTATTAAATACATAAATCTTGCCCTTTCTCTTGATTTAGTATATCACATTTTTTTAAATGAATATGAACACTTAGATTTAGTGACTATGGGTTCTTTGTTGTAACAACAATGATTTAAACAAAATGTTCCCTGTACCTGTTTATCAGTCTGTTTGTTTGGTAATATTATGCCCCTTCCTGTTTACAGAATAGCTTCAACTCACTGACTTCTTTGGGCTGAGTCCAGAGGCTGTAAAACAGTCTCAACCCATAAATCACCACCATGCTTCACGCTTGGGATGAGATTATTTTATAGGAATGTAGCTTTTCATTTTTCCCGAATGCAATGTTTTGAAACTAACCCAGCATTAACCCTTCATCTTCCATGGTCACTTTGGACTCCTTAGAGCAGGGGTGTCAAATTTTGTTTGGGACATTTGGCCATCACAGAGCACAGACTTATGGGTAACTCACAGGTGCCTAATTGCACCTTTTGGACTGCTGGAGGAAATGCATAGGAACACAGCAAAAGCAAAAAAATTATACTGTAATCCAAGTGCAGTATTCACAGGGCACAAGGCAGGAGACAACCTAGACAGGATGCCAGTCCATCACAGTGCAGACAAAAGCAATCGATCCATCAAATTGCATGGACTGTAAGGGAAATCCAAAGTATCTAGATCATTGTCTCCCAAGCTGGTCCTTGGGGACCCCCATGTTTGAGCTGGGAGGGACCATGTACAGGACTGAGACCTGGGGAGCAAAGAATGTTCTGCCACCCACCCAGACAGTGGCTCTCTTTTTCACTTGTAGGTGAAACAAGTTACACCAGTTTCATCTCTTGTATCTTTAAGCCTCACAGTTTGGTACTTGATCTTCATATTTTTAATTAAAAATTTTCTTCATACTTTTGTCATTTTGTTAAAGCATTTCTATTTATTTGCTTAGTTTCATTGTAAAAAAAGGGGGAATAGTTTTTTACAGTTCACTGAGTGAAATTATATTGTTATGCAGTTAATGCTGTTATACAGTGCCCTCCATAATGTTTGGGACAAAGACACATTTTTCATATATTTACCCCTCTGCTCCAAACCTAAAAATTTAAATCAAACAATTCAGACATGATTAAAGTGCACATTCCAGACTTTAATATGAAGTTATTTGCATACATTTTGGTTTCACCATGTAGAAATTACAACACTTTTTATATATCAATTCAGGGCACCATAATGTTTGGGACAATGGGCTTCACAGCTGTTTGCGATTGCTCTGCTGTGTTTTATTGCTTTATTAGTGCATGGATAAGACATCTAGGCTGGCTTCTACCATGTGGTATCTATAGCTGCCATTGTTCAAGATGAGGAGCAAAGCTGTGCCAATGAAAGTCAAAGACACTGAACTATTATGAGGCTGAAAAACAAGAATAAAACCATTAGAGACATCAGTCAAACCTTAGGAATACAAGATCAGCTGTCTGGAATAGCATTCAGAAGAAAGAATGCACTGGTGAGCTCAGTAATCGCAAAGGGACTGGTAGGTCAAGGAAGATCTCTACCGCTTCAGGAGGCAAGTGTGTCTTTGTCAGAGACTACTACCCGCAGAAGACTTCATGAACAGAAACACAGGGGCTACACTGCAAGATGCAAACCACTAGCTGACCACAAAAACAGAATGAACAGATTACAGTTTGGGGGAAAAGTACTTAAAAGAGCCTGCAGAATACTGGAAAAAGGTCTTGTGGACAGAGGAGAAGAAGATTAACCTGTGTCAGAGTGATGGCAAGAGGAAAGTGTGGAGGTGAAAAGGAACAGCTCAAGATCCAAAGCATACCACCTAATCTGTAAAACATTGTAGTGGGGGTGTTGTGGCTTGCACATGTATGGCTGCCTCAGGCACTGGCACACTTACCTTCCTTGATGATGTAACTGCTAACGGCAGTTGCACAATGAATTCTGAGGTGTATAGAAAAATCTTATCTGCTCAAGTTCCAGTAAATGTCTCCAAACTCATTGGATGGCGCTTCATCCTGCAATGAGATAATGATCCTAAACATACTGCTAAAGCAACACGGGAGTTTCTCAAAGCTAAATATGGAGTCAATCCAACTGAGCATACCTTCCATATGCCGAAGAAGAAACTTAAAGGGGAAAGTCCCTGAAACAAGCAGGAGTGGAAGATGGCTGCATAGAGGCTTGGCAGAGCATCACCAGAGAAGATACTCAGAGGGAAAAATCAAGGAAACATGTATCTTTGTCCCAAAACATTATGGAGGGCATTGTATATATTTCTATCCATCAATCTACAATAATAATAAGCATGTATTCTTCATTTTTTTGCACCACCTGCTGTTCTTTGCATGCATACTTCTATGAAAGGATTCCACATAAAGCCCTATGTTGTGCAGCATGACTAAGTTTATGCGACAATGTTTGAGCTTGTATCTGTGTGACTGTTAATCCAAAGACTTTCTATCCCACTGTGGGTAAGACAAATGTCAGGCATTTCTCCTACATTGCCAGGGTCAAACCCCACCTCAACACACGCTGTCAGGGCATCCCCATCAAGCTGATCTCCTACTCTGTAGGTCAAGTGTAGCCAAAATACTCAACATTAAGGCAGAATCGTCTAAAGGTCAAAGGGATTATGTAACTTAGGGGAGCCAGCTCCATGTCCCAGCACCAGATTACTGAAGCCACTGTTTGTGTGGCACCTCACCTAGCAGATAAATAATAATAATAATAATAATAATAATAATAATAATAATAATTGGTGATCCAATCAGTGAATCATTCACACCCAAAAATGCCAGATGTTGCTTAATTTTTTCTAAGAATTATTATAAAATTAGTGCTCTGAGTGCAGGCACATGATGGACAGCTTCAGCCCCTATGGCCCTGGTCAGGGATGACTGACCCCCTCTGGCATGATTTAAAGACAACATGACTGCACTTTCAAGTCTGCTTATGTATAACACATGATTGTCATTTATGGTCTACTAGAGTAAGTCAGAGATATAAACATACAAACTGATCCCAATCCAGACTTTGGTCCCATTTAAGTGACATAATACTCCGCCAGCTATAATTCCACACATTGCTCTGTGTCTTACCTGAATTTCACATGACCTTTACCCTGATTACTTCCAATATGAAATACCTCATACGTTTGCTGTTACAGTATTATCTTTGGTACTTGGCTCGTCATCACAGTCCTCTGCGGCCCTGATACGGGGGTCACATCTCTGGCACCCTGTTAGTAATGCTCACATTCAGCCAGAGAACACAATTTAAAGCTGTAAATGCCTCATCTCCCACAAGACACATGACGCGCAAGATTGAGGACAAATGAATAATTGAATTTGGACCCACTGTGAGTGCAGTTTTAATACAGGAACTGCCCAAGCACCCTCAACAATCAGCCAGCAGCATGAGTGACAGTGCCTGCCCCCAGTGATAACACAGGCAGGAAATGAGCAAGGTGACAGCGCTGACAGCTTTATCAAGGCTGCATAGATAGCTATATAATCCACGGCGTACCCTCATTCATGCACAGAATGATGGATTACACATCTTGTCGGGTGGCCAGAATCTGACTTCTTTGAATTACGCATGACGGGTACATTTATGACAGGAGGCTAATTCAACTATTAGAACATTATGAGGCGGTGGTTGACAACATTGACGCAGAATGACGTCTACAGAATCCGTGGGAGGTGCTTGTACATCGTGTACATAGCAAAAGATATCAAAATTAACCAGGTTTCCACCCTTATATTAGCTCACAGAGCAATGGCTCATGTAAGATCTCACTTAGCTACAGCTAACAGGATGGAATTTTCCTTGAAACAAAAATAGTGAAAAACTTCAAGTTGAGGTCCATTTGTTTGTGATCTCATGATAAATTAAATGTCATTGCCGTTCTTTTGATATCAGTGTACATATTCAGCAGGTGCTTTTGTGAGGAAAGTTTGGGGCCAGAGAGGCTCCTGGGGACTCTGGAGCAGCTGGAATTAAGGGCCGCGCTGAAGGGCCCAGTGGTGATGTGATTACTCCGCTGGCCAGGGGATTTGAACCCGCAACCTGGAAATGGGCACAGATCCCCTCACTTGCTGAGACACACACTGCCCCCAAATAATATAGACCAGAGTGTTAAGACATATTTGATCGGGACAGGAAATGCCATTGTAGTGTAATATAAATGACCCTCTTCTTTGCATTTTGTTCCTAATTCAAGTCTTACACTCAAACGCCCTGTTTAAAATTAGAAACACGCACATTTTTAGTACTCTGCTCTGTTTCTTTCTTGGTGGGGGCTGTTCCCCGCTGTGTAAAAGCTCCACGGTCTGCTTTGTCACTACAAACCTTTTGCCCCCAGGTAATCCCTGTCACCTGCTAATGATATCCACACGGCGGGCCACAGCCACGTCTAGACAGCCAGGTCCAGCCCCTGACCCCATGTGGACCCTGGAACTGACACATCCATCCCTTTTCCCGTCTCCAGTTCTCCAGTATGAGAGGCGCAGTGGCTTCCAGGAATATTGTCACACTGTGAGGGTACATCAACAGTGACTCCCTTCCATGCATTCTGCTTTTATCGGAAATGTGTGGAATATTTTGGTTAAAGTGTCTTCTGCAGGTTCCTTTGGCTTTCTATATTCATGCATCTGTGGATGTGTGTGTTCTGTAACACTATGTAGTATGACCAGCTCATGGATTCTCATATGTACAGTGAAGAAGTGTCACTTTCAGTTGCACTTTTGTTTGCTAACCTCAGTACATACAGGGCCAAACTTGTTCTTTGGCTGTCATTTATTGTTCAGTTATTAAACCTGGTCATCTAAGATGGTTTCTTAAACTTAGAACCCTTTTCTAAAAAGTAGAATAAAAGCTCTTGTAAGCTTTTCAGACAGAGACACTCTGTGTTTTGGTTTTCAGGGATTGTCGACAGGAAAAGATCTCACACGCGGAGCTCATAGCTGGTTGCCAGGTTCGGTGACGATGCTCCTTCTACACGGACTTCAGGTGGGGAAATGCTGGGCTTGTGCCTGCTGAATTACACCTCCCTGGCAAATATCTCCTGACATGTGTCATCTCCTTAGAATCTGGAAAGCAGCAACATCTCTGCCAGCACCCCACGGGCATCGCCCACCATGACAGCTTGGGGGGGTGGCACAGATGATGCCTCTGCCGCACGCACAACCCAGGAACATGCCCACTCGGCCTCGCTTATGGAGAGCCGAAGGGACGCAGGCCGGATGTCAGCCGCAGTTATGGTGATCCGCTCAGCAGGCAAGACTTGTACTTCAGCTGATGGTTTGCAAGCCATGGCATTCTAACAAACGAACACAGACAAGCTCACACACACACAATCAAACAGACCTATACTCTTTGTGGGGACCATCTATTCATTTCTAAGGGCAAAACCCTAATCCCAACAATGACAACCTTAACCCCTCCCCAGTCCCAACCTTAACCATAAGTAACCAAATAGATTATGTCTATTGTCATTTTTAGTTTGATTGCTGGGAGAGGTTTTTAATTGAAATCCCCCTTGCGGGTACCGAAAAGAGTGTCCCCACAATGTGAAAATAACAGCCTTTTAATCACATTGCAGGGATATTTGTTCCCCACAATGCAATATATACCTGGACCACACACACAGGCGTCCATATACACACACACACACAATGTGTAAGATGGGATATTGAATAGGGGCTCTACTGTAGGACCTTTTTGAAAGGCACTTAACATGGAATATTTCCAGTATTCAATAATAGATAATCAGCTGAAGTATGCATAGTAATATATAATTACTGACCAGCATAAAGAAACCACATTAGCTATAAAACATAATAATATGGTAGATAACAGAAGTGGACTGTGGATGAGCGGAGAATGAAAAACAATCACCAGCGTGTAGCACTTTATAATCTTTTATTCAACCTCATGGAATAAGATCTTCTACAATATTGTCAAGTAGAAGACAAAAACGAAAACCGCAGGTCACATTGACAAATAAATATGCCCCCCTCCACTCCCCTCTGCTACATCTGATGTCCAGCAAGGCCCTAGGGGGTGAGTACAAGTTCATGTTCATGTTCATGACTGCAAAGCTCTCCTCTGTCACTCTCCCCAAACAGCACAGAACACCAGCCATCCTGAAGCACGGTGACATCACAAAGTACTGTCATACTCCATAAAGCGTCTGCTACCAAATTTACAGTCTCAGAAATAAGAAAATAAACAGCTGAAGGTGAATAAAACTTCATGATGTCAGGGCTGAGCATGGGAGAGAGAAGAAAACGGCCGACAGTCGCGGAAGGATGGATGGATGGATGGATGGATGGCATTCTTCTGTGAGGCAGAAGGTGGAGAGGTGAGAGGGGGAGCAAGACAAGGGAAGGGCGGGGGTGCACGTCGAGGCGGGCAGCCGCAGACTCAGATTCTCAACCAGTACATGCTGCTGCGGATGCGGTTGTAGTCAGGGAGCTGCTCGATGGGACCTGGAGGGGGCGACAGTGAGCGCAGAGCTGACACCCTGCAAAGGCCTCGCGGTCAACATGTTCATGTTTAATGCAGACACACATGCACAGCTCACCATCGTACGCACGCGCGCACACACACACAGACATATACACGTGCGCAGCATCCCTGGCCGTCGGCTGTGACTCACCCACTGCAGCCACGGCTGGACACTTGTCGTAGATGTATTTCGAGCAGACGTCACGCACCATCTTGGCGGTGACAGCCTGTTGGGGGGGTAAACACACTGATCAGGACACCTTGAGTGACACTGACGCCCATTTACCATGTCAGCAAGACTCTCACCACAAGGGTCAAAGGTCAGGCCTATTTAATAAGAATAGCAGGCCTGGGCAAGTATTTTCTATGGATGACCAACTCTGAGCTTTACAGGGGCCATGAAAGCTACAGAACTTATTTTATTTTATATATATATATATTTTTTTTTTAAAGACCTTCATTCGGATTCTTTTTCGAAGAGGCTCATTTTGTGTGTCAGTACTGAGCAGCAGCTGACAGAGTGGGACATTTAGGCCGCAATGAATAGCGAAGCGTACGATTCCATCACGTACTTAGCGACGTGTCACCGGCACACTCCGTATGGACGTTAACGTAAGAGACGAGGCTTAAGAGACACTCACGTCGATCTTGGTGTCCCACTCTGCCAGGGGAACACGCCGGCCGTGGATCAAGACCTGCCGGCCGATGTCCTCACACGCTGGCGTCGTTCCTTGGGGGGTGGAGAGCGAGAGAGTGAGCGTGAGCCGGTAGAGGGGGAACGCTAGGCGGTCCGATTCGGCTGGACGGCATGATACTGTAACAGCACAGGCTGAGATCCTCTAATGGAAGCTCCGGAGGGAGAGACCGCCTGTGCTCAGAACATAATGTGCAATAAACTTAAGTAGTTTTCAAAATAAACGAAGTCAAGTTAATTTCACCGAGCTTCAGACTGAGCTCTAATTTTTTTTTCTAAAAAACTAAACCAAACTCAAGAAGAATGAAGAAGAGGTGGGGGGGGCGTAGGCATGTTGCTGATTTATTCAAAAAGTTAATATGGTAATAGCCTTGAATTATTCACTTGGGAAAATAACATAGAAACAAATATGATTAACTGCATCACCCTGAATGTCATTAAAGGAAGTGAGCAGAGCATCAGAAATGAATAGTCAAGGTGGCAATCAGTCTAACAAGCTTGTAGAGCAAAGCCAAGACTATACAGCGGCAGCAGGGAAGATGAGGCAACACGGCTGGTTATCAGAGACCGGACATTGCTTACCGTCCAGCTGGTCCAGTAGTGTGGCCTTCACCACACTCTTGGCCCTGGCCACGTCGCTCTCTGTCACGGTGGTGCAAAGGTTCATCCTGTGACAAGGAGAGAGAGGGACACACAGCCATGCGATGGGCAGGGTGTACAGAGACTGCGATGCCCCGCGATGCCGTATTAACAGGGTGAAATGGGTGAGAAATCCTGCCCACGGGCAGGTGAGTCACTCTGGACACGCTCGGTATGAGGGAATACTGATTACCGATCCAACGAACGCAGGATGCCTCAAAACACAAGGCTGCAGATGGAAGCTGACCGGGAAACGATTCAGATTAAACAGAAAGGATGGCAGCAATCTAAAGAAGCTTCTTAATGCTTTAGCAGAAGCATTGTGCTTAAGGTCATCCCTGCATGCTGACGTCATGCCTGCATTTCAAGCTGCCGCATGCTGTTATTTAATAGGTG
>JAODJU010000130.1:12571168-12584367 GCA_026776725.1 Gnathonemus echidnorhynchus
TCCCCCCCCCCCAAGATGAGGTGAGTGTAGAACTCCACACCACAGGTTTAACTTCACACATAACCCCCCTAACAGGAGATGTTTGGAACCCTGTGCACACCACAATTTTCAAATCTGCATTTCCCACAGTCTTGCAGACACGTGTCTGCGTATATCTCTAAGGTGAAAGTTGCTTGATGCTCCAACCATTAGGTCTTTATCGGCCCAGGAGCTTCACCTACCACTGAGCCTGGATCCCAGGGGGGTAAAGAGGAGAAGAATAAGACCGAATCAATACAAGTCACTCCGTAGAAACGTGCGTTTTACAGCCACATGGGACTGTTCATTTGCACCGTGTCTCTCATGCACCCTCTGCAGGGGCAGCTCCTTGGAGAAAGCACCCTAATATGGGCACAGCAGAGTGTAAACTGAGCGCTGGAATGCTGGCTTCAGCAGGAACGGGAGGTTTTAGTGCCTGCAAACACACTCAGCAGAGGGTACGTGGGGGTCAGCGCAGCATTGCGGAGAAAAGGCCCGACAGCTCTCTGCAGCATGACCAGTGTGGCCGACCTGACACCCCCCTGTCATCGTGTTCCACAGCAGGCCGGAACATCCCAAGCGAAGCAATCACAATCTGAAATAAACAACAGATTCAAGAGGTAAACATTATACAAAAGTAAACTATATGTAAAATTAGGCAATATATCAAGGTTGTCACACTATTTAAAAAACAAATTACGAAGAAGCAGATCTGCTGCTTCAGTGGCTATGTTAGCATAGCGGGCTCAAATACTGAGCAGCAGCTAAAGGGCCTGATTATCTGTATCAGGTGTGTTAAACTACGGCTGCAGCTAATGCTGTGTTCCTGCCATGCATCAGTAAATCCTCGTAATTCATACATTTTGGGTTCCTTGTCAGAAATTTCTACTGGAACGCCCCCTGAAGTTGGAAACCTGACTCGTGAACCCGAAGGAATCGACACAACCCCGAGCTCAGGATTCAAGATGGCTGTGCTCTTAATCAACAGAAGTTAAAGCTGCAGTTTTATATTGTTTATTAGCATTTATGCCTTATTTGTGGCTCATTAAATCGGTCGTACACACAGTATTGTCCAACCGCTATCTGTGGACCTGTTGCTACGCAAAATACCACGTAATGTGTTGTTATTGCTAACAACAGTTAACAATTAACCGGGCTAGGACTGGGGCCTGATTCAAGTAGGATTTCTTTCTTAAGCGGGTAACTTGTCGGATTTAAGGTAGTCTGAGCTAAATAAAGGCCAGATGAAGGTCATTTAAACTGGGGTAAATTAAATCCAACAAGTTATCCAGGGTAAGCAAGAAATCCTGCTTTTTGAAATGGGTCCCTGGTATTGCTAAATGGCTTTCCGACTTGCTGTACAAGAACGCTGTTAACTTGTATGTGACGCCATTCCCAGTTCCGAGTTCCGACCTGCGAGGTAAATGGAACGCAGCATAAGATCTACGGGACGGGAGGTTTCCTGGAGCAGGCTTTGGCAGCCCTATTGTAGGCAATAACGTAACAAAAAGTGCAGGGGCAGAGGTGGGTAATTCAGGTCTAGAGAGGGAAAGTCCAGACCTAGATTTTGTTTCAACCAACCAAGTTGAGTATAAAGAGTTACAGTCACAGAGTACTCAGAGTTGAAACAAAATCTTGGTCTGGACTTTTACTCTCTAGACCTGAACTATCCACCTCTGTGCAGAAGTGTCATTTCATCACAGAAAGGCAGAAAGGGAGAGGAGAAGATGCAGAGACAATTCAATCAAAAACTAATAATAAATGACAAGCTTTTAAATCACATTTCAACCGTTTAATCATTATGCATAACAAAGATTCATTTTTCTGTTCCCTGTAAGACATTTGTTTGTTCAAAACTCATATAGTTAACAGTACACTTATTATACATACTTCCTACAAGTGGACAATTAACTTTCAGTTATACATCCAGTTTCTTAACTGCCATGACCCCTACAGGTCACAGAAGGGATCTCCATTCTTTGAGACCTGTACTGTAGGCATGTGGCAGTGGCTCTGCTCTATAGCTCTCTGCCACTCAGTGCAGTCGGTACAGTTATATTTAGCAGATGCTTTTGCCCAAAGCGACGCACAAATGAGAAAAGCATGCGGTCAGAGAACAAGGTTAGTTGAACAAAAGTATGAACTCAAAGCTCCTTAGCCTCATTTTTACAAGACATTTGACTTTTCTTTCACACTAACCTTCACCTGGATAAGTTCTGAAATTTACAGGGCTTCTAAATGCATTGTTAGACATAATGACTGTTCTTTTATTGCAACATTTTTGCATTGCTATAGGACCACCTATGTGTTTAGCCTTGCCAGTAATAAAACTGCCCCAGTAGCGATCTGTCTCTGGCTCCCTCCCATGTGGAAGTTCCTGCAAAAGGCTGCAACTCAGAAGCAGTTTTCCACCGAAGATGCGTCACCCTCCCACCCTTAATCTACTTTCAGACATGGTCATGTGACCTCTCTCACACTGGATCACTCTGATGGAAATCATGACAATTTCCATTCAGCTTTTATTCACCTCATAAGGGCCAGGGCAAGAAAATGAACAGATGTAAGTGTAAATACATAATTAATACAGTAGGGATGATAAGATGAATGCTGGCTTCAGCAGGAACGGGAGGTTTTAGTGCCTGCAAACACACCAATTCACATCGTTGCACCA
This sequence comes from Gnathonemus echidnorhynchus, assembly GCA_026776725.1. Lineage (NCBI taxonomy): Eukaryota > Metazoa > Chordata > Actinopteri > Osteoglossiformes > Mormyridae > Gnathonemus > Gnathonemus echidnorhynchus. The sequence continues at coordinate 12,573,858 of JAODJU010000130.1, forward strand.
GCATAAATGTTCATAATGCAGCTGACCCGATTAAAACAGTGTGCACCAGACACGATTTGGGAGGGACTCAGGATGCATCATTTCTAACTTCTTTGCGTTGGTAAAATCCGATTTATTGATATATAATTATTAGTAATGACCCTATGCTTTTATTATTTAGAAATGTGGCCAGTGTTTGGCCAATAATTTTATATTTAGATCGATTCCCCCTTTCTAAACTCTTTCTGTATCTGTACCATATTGAATTGCAAAGCATCATATTGTGTTGCATGGCATCATATCGTGTTGAAATGCACGGCATTGCAATAGGGCTGAATCATACGGTATCACATTAGCAGCTGCTTCATATGTATCAGGAATGTGCCGGGTCACTGTCCGTGCATAGAGGTGTGTGTCACGTCAGCTTCTGTGATGGAGATGGACATCACTGTAGTATATTAGGGGATGTTCATGAAAGTCCAAAAGCAAAGAAATGCTACATTTTAATTTTAAGAGAGATGCAGGAAAGTTAAAAGAGGTGAGTCCTTCATTTATAGTAGAAATGTGGTTGTGATCTTGTACATGTTGGGATGTTTTTATACAAGTGGGTGGCATTGAGAGAGAAAGAGCAAACCCCTGGGGAGACAACTCTGGGTAGGAGGGCAGGCACTGTATCACACCACTGCGGATCGTAACACAGTGTTGGGAATAATGCTGTCCTTTATATAGTGAGGTCCAGGGCCGTTAGATCAGCAATGGGCCAGCATCAAGACAATGGGGAGGAGACAGGTGACATACGTATTCAGGGAGGTCAAACCCAATGCGCAGGGGGAGTCGGCTGCCTTAAATACGTCATATAAATGCTCTAGTGAGCCGTCTTTCCTGTGGAGGTGATGGATTTTACAAAAGCATTTTTTAATCAACTCCTTCAATCCCAGTGTGATACTTTTCCCGATACATATGGAGGCAGTGTGTGGTTCTGCAGGTTAGGACTCATGATTCATGATTCATGATTAAATCCTGTGGCTGTTAAAGTGATGCCCCCATTGGGCGTCTGAGCACGGCCCTTAGCCCCCAGTCGCTCCGGGGACTATCTGACCCCGCTCTCTTAAATGTATCACTTTGGATAAAAGCAAATACTAAGTGAAACGTGTTCCATTTTCCTCACTAATTATGCTGTTGTGTACTGTGCTTGCACAAACATCTTTCAAATCCTCGGGACACTGAATAAAGGATCACTTTTGTTATACAAGGAAGGGACAGGATTTGTGTTGGTGACTGAGCCTCCTGGTTGCCAGTACCGTGTGGCTTCTTCCTTCTTACAGAAGAGCAAACACAATACTGGTCAAGTATACAGTACAGAGCCACTTCTGGGATGTGAGCTTGTCCAGTGACTTGTCAAGGATCATAAATTTCTGCGAGTTACTTGATTCAATTGCTCAATATTATTAAACATTTCGGTAATAATAATCCTGAGTGATCACATTGTATAACTCAGGTATTTACCCGCTTATCCTGCTGAGGACTGCCATGCGGGGGTGGTGGGGGGGGGGTTTATAGGAGGTAAGGCATAGAGCCGGAGAACATCCTAAGTCTCACAATGCCCTCCTTTACTGAAACAGTCCACGTGAAATACCTCCACAAGCACAGCAAATTTCGGAGCACGCCTGGGACTCGGACGGGTGACTGCTCTCTCTGCAGGGTACCTGACGGAAAGTGAACCTGAAGCTGGAGAGCAGCAAGAAGATTACGAGAGCACCTTCAAATCAGAATACCTGCGGAGTGCCGCGCCGTTGCAGGACAAAGGCTGTTTCGGTGTAGCTCGTCAGTGGCTGTTGGCTCACTGCTCTGGTATGGAGACGAAGCAGCATATAGCTTTAAGAGGTAACTGCAGTATGTGGAGAATATAAGCAAAGCTGTTTAGGAGCCATGTGAGGGGATGAGCTTGGCAGAAAAGTATCAGCCTGTCCTGCTCATTTGATAGACATGTTTAGCGTCAGTAAAAATAACCCCTGCATCTGCAATTCTGCTCACTGGGGCTGCTCAATCGCACGCTCCGCTTCAGCTCCCACTACAGTTGCGACTTTTTTTCAAAATCGCGCTGAGCTCGTTCGAGCTCATGGGGAGAGGGTGAGTAACATAAGTGTGCAAGCGTGACAGTGTGTAAAAGCATGCATGCAGAGCAAGGGCGCCACGGAAAACTTTATTAGAAGGCCGCAGAGTGTCTCCACAGAGGGACCGGGGCCCCCCTGAGGGAGTGCTGGAGGGGTGTGGTGGGGCCCTTCGGGGAACTTATGCATGCTGACAGCAGATAAGAAAATCTGGCAAGGAACCAAGGAAACCCTGTTACTAGAACCTTCCCCCCTGTCTGACATACACTGTGCTCTTTGTGGCTGTGGAAGAGCTGTTTTTTTAGGCTTTACAATGTGCATGCAACCGTAAGTGTTATAATTATCCAGACCCTGCAGCTGTTCCTATAGTAAACCAAAAGCATCGATGCCCCCCACCCTGTTTTTCATCCCCCTTTGTTGTTACCCGCAGGGAGTTCGTGAACCACATAGCATTAGCCGAACGCAACACTCTGTGACTCAAGCGAAAACACATTCGGGGCCGGCTGGCGGCTTCCACCCGCCTCTGCAGATCTGTGAACGCTGAACACAAGCTCCTACAATGTCGCTTTCAGAGTTACCCTCCTGCTCTCTGTCACAACCCCATTGATGCCAACCTACAGGACAAGTCCGGATCAGGCAGGGCCACAGCAAGGCGGGGCTGCGAATCCCCCAATGCAGATGCAGGCTGTTTACCTGCTGCACCATACTCGGTACCAGGGTACGGGCCACTAGTTTACTAGTTTAGGAAAGTAAACTAGACCTGCCAACCATGTGCTTTTGCTGTTATCACTGCAGTCCCTCAAAGTCTGACCTCGAGCCAGAGACAGCCATTAGAGCTGATAACAGAGCTGATAATTTGCCTGACGCTACTTCCCTGACCCCCATGTGGTTCCAGGCCTCAAACAGCCACTCCAGAAACATCCACTTTATCTCCCGTGGTGGCTATATCGGATCCCTGTGTCCTGGGCCCCTAAATATATCCCTGAGCGACGGAGGTAGGGTCCCAGGCTGAGGACGCCAGGCCAGGCCCTACAGGCGGCCCCTAAGGGGGCAGAAAGATGTGCGATTGAGGGATAGCTTGATACTACAAGCTCCCAGACAGCCTCCCTGCCAAAGTCATCAAGCTCAAGCCTGTGCTGGATTAGCATGGAGCTATTAAAACTGCACCATGCTTGGCTGCATATGGGACCCCAGAGCAGGGTAATTCATTAATAATGCGACCCTTTGCCCTTGTCCCACATGTGAGTTAGTTTTACTGATTCTGCCCAGCAACAGAGTAACTACATCAAGTTTGGCCCCGCCCCTTTCGCCCCCCTGTACCCCCAGCCTAACGAAGGTCACGACTCACTTGCCTGTAACAGCAGATAAGACAGAGGCCTCAGCATCCTGACACCTCCCCCCACCCTCAACCAGCCTCGATTCCTGATGACGAAAACGACATCCCACCCCCCCATGCTACACGCTGTGTTAGGGCAAAATGCCAAATGGAATCTGTTTATTACTTTTTAGCTTTTTACGATCCAGAGCCTGTAGGTAAAAACATCAAATTTCCAAAAAGCTTTTTTTTTATTTCTCAGAATTTCATTTAAAATATTTTGCCCTTCCAGGAGAGTATTCACATTTACCAACACATGTATTATTAATTTAATATGAATTGTCCTGTTTTCTGCATTCTACAACCCTGTTTCCAAAAGAGCTGAGACACTGTGTAAAATGTAAATAAAGGCAATGATTTACAGATCATATAAACCCACATTTAATTGAAAATAGAACAAAGATGACATATCAAATGTCAAAACTGAGAAATTTAATTGTTTTATGACAAATAAAAGCTCAATTTGAATTTGATGCCAACAACGCATTTCAAGAAAGCTGGGATGAGGTGTGTTTACCACTGTGCTGCCTCACCTCTTCTTTTAACACTGTAAACATTTGGGAGCTGAGGAGGCCAGTTGCTGGAGTTTTGAAAGTGAAATGTTGTCCCATTCTTGCCTGATATAGGATTTAAACTGGTCAAGAGTTCAGGGTCTCCTGTCATATTTTTCATTTTATGATGTGCCAAATGTTTTCAGTGGGTCACAGTTCTGGACTGCATCACCTGGACTATTCTACTACAGAACCATGCTGTTGTATTATGGACAGAATGTAGTTTGGCATTGTCTTGTTGAAATATACAGGACCTCCTGTGAATAAGACGTTGTCAGGATGGCTGTATATGTTTCTCCAAAACCTGTATATATAGTTCAGTATTAATGGTGCCTTCCCAGATGTGCAAACTACCCAAGCCATGGGCACTAATGCACCTCCATACCATCACGGATTCTGGGGTTTGAATTTTATGCTGATAACTAGCTGGATGGTCACTCTCCTCTTTAGCTTGGAGGACTCGGTGTCCATGATTTCCAAAAATAATTTGAAATGTGTTCACAGACAGTGGTTTTCGGAAGTGTGCCTGAGTCCATGCAATCATTTCCACTATAGAATTTTGTCTGTTTTTAAAGCAGGGCCGTCTGAAGACCTGAAGATCACAGCTATCCGATATTGGTGTTTGGCCTTGTTCCCGAGTACAAAGATTTCTCCTGATTCTCTGAATGTTTTAATGATATTATGTACCATAGATGATGAAATTCCCAATTTCTTTGTAATTTTATTTGGAGGAACATTATTCATAAATTGTTGCACCAGTCTTCCACAGAGTGGTGAGCCTCTCCCTATCTGCACTGCACAGACACACTGCCTCTCTGGGAGGCTCTTCATGTGCCCAATCATCTTACTGTCAGTTAACCTAAGTAGTTGTGAAGTATTCAACCAGGTGTTCTGTTTTAGCATTACACAACTTTTCCAGTCTTTTGTTGCCCGTCACAACTTTTTTGTTGTAGCATCAAATTGAAATTGAGCATATAGTTATCATAAAACTAACTTTCTCAATTTCAACATTTGATATGACGTCTTTGTTCTTTTTACAATTAAATATGAGCTTGCAAATCATTTCATTCTGTTTTTATTTACGTTTCACACAATGTCCCATTGGAAAGGGGGTTGTACAATGGCCAGTTAGTCCCATCAGACTAGACCACATTGACTTGAAAAAAATACCACTATTAATTCCCATTTTCAATTTAAGTTGAAACCTAACCAAACCGTATTTGAGATGGATTTCCATCCATCCATCCATCCTTCTAACCACTTATGCAGTACATGGTCACCTGTGGGGGCCTGGAGTCTATCCCAGCTAGCACAGGGTACAGGACTGGGGATGCAAAGATAGGATACCAGTCCATTTCAGGGCGTACACCCAGTCACACACTATTAGACCATTAGAGATGCCAGTTTTCCAAACTGCATGTCCTCGGACCGGATAGTGCTCTGGACTCGGTTCAAAGGAAGCTGGTGTTCCCTCTGCATGGTCGCCACATAAAGGCATGAAGGCTGCAGAGCTGTAGATAGGCTTTAAGGCCCAGAACACACCAAGCGAAATTAATGAAAAAGTACAGGGTCACAAAACAGCAGCAGATCTGAATACCAAACCAGGCTTTAACCCAACCACTGCATAACTACCACAGTAATTCAGAAACACCCAGTGGCCAATTTAGTAACACAAACAGCCAACTCCACCAATCACAAGGCTACACCTCAGTACAGTATACAGATAGGATCGAGTGGTTCACTTGTTTTGCTAAGCACTGGGACAGCTAAGATGTGAAATGCAGGCGATTTTGAATGTGGTGTGATAGTTGGTGCCAGACAGGGCTGTTCGAGCCACACAGAAGAGCAGCTCTCCTTGGACTGTCACTCGATCGAGTGTCTAGAGTCTATAGAGAATGGCGAACTAAAGAGTGCGGTCAGCAACAGATCTTCCCGTGACATCGTGATGTGCAAAGAGTCATCTCCAAATGCACGACTTGTCAACCCTTGAAGTGGTTCTGGAGATTACAGCAGGTCATGTTTGGTCCGACGGAGAATCACCCAACGCAATGGCAATGGGCTGGCATGTGGCTCCTTGGTACCAGTGCCAAGGTACCAGTGTCTGATTCCCATGGCCAGCAGAGTAATTTTATTACTGCTGGGCCCTTGACCGGGGTCCATAGTGCAAAAAACTCACTCCAGAGGTGTCAGTAAAGCTGACCGTGTACTCTGGCCCCAAACTTTGCTCTCACCAACACACATGGAGCCCTTTTCAGACACGCACTGCCAGACATTACTCAGAGGGTTTGTATGTACGGACCCAAATGTCCAAATCAGTCATGCCGGACATTAAACGGATTTTACCCTGCTACTTCCATAGTATAAAGTTCTGATTGACCTCCATGTATCAACAAAGCAGGGAGAATTCTGGGAGAATTCACCACAAGTCAATGGGTGTGTTGTTGATGTTTCCATCATGCATCTGGCATGAAAATAAGAACAGAAACACCCAAGGGCGAAGAGGAAGGGTCATTAACACGAAGTAGACCCCAGTGAACAGAGATAACGAGTCAATGCCTGCCTCCCGCATGCTCTACCCAAGTGCCACCCCTCATCTAAACCAGAGTAGGTGTAAATGTGTCTGGCACATGTGAAAGGGCACCGAAAATTGTCGACCTGATTCTCAGCACAATGTCCAGAGTTCATGTGTGAAAATGGCCTGTGTGTGTGCACGTCTTATAGGAGAGCAAGAATGAATTTGACTGTACTTACTTCCTATACAATGACAGTAAAAGTACTCTGAGTATAGAGGAGATAGTGACAAAGGTTTTTGCCTCTTTTCTTAATATCAAAACTATCAATGCAATGTTTGTATGTTTGGTGTGCAAAATCCCAGGCGTTATTCATGGGGGGTGTCGGCAATCTGATGTTCAGCAGTGCAGTACCATGTCTCACACCAAGCAGATACGGTCCACAGCCTCACACGGCATCACCACAGCCATCTACGGAGACCCCCCTCCCCACAGTACTAAGAAAAGCGCAAAACGCTCGAGCTTGGCTGCATAGATGAAATACAAGCAAACGTTCTTCAGTTGTTCCGCAAATTTTTAATTTTTGTCCATTGTTTTTGGTATGGCTTTTTCCATAAGTAAAAGGAGTATGGAAATGGCCCCATTAAGGAGAGCGCCAGCACACTGCCAATAATCCGGCTAGAGAGAGTGTGCCGACCGATCCACAGGGACAAATTAAAAACAAGGTAACGAGACACAAAAACACTCCTAGAAAGTTTAACTTAAGTGTTCATTTAAATATCTTGACATAAATACTGTAAAATTTACCTTAGAATTGCAGCAACATTTAAAACTGCTGCACACATCCTTTTATAAAGCAACATCTTACGAATGAAATTCGATTCAGTTGTACAAAATACACATGAAGTACAGTGTCAGCTACCTTGTGGATTTTACTCAATGTGCTTGCCACATATTTCTGCTAAAAAACATTGCATACTGAAATCAGCTATGATTATCTACATCCATCTAGAGTAATGTAGGTTGCACTGTATCAAAGAGTCTTATACCAAAAGTGGAGGATGATGTTCACATTTGGGGTGAGGGTGGGGGAGAGTATATGAAGAGTGCATATGAGCAAGTGTAGTCTTTAAGGCCTCGAATTGGATAAGTGTCTTTCTGCAGGACACAGCTGGGTGGATGCTGCTGGCTCCATGGCGTTGCACGCAGACATTCTGCTGAGCCGCTGTCCCGTCGGCTCGCCCTTTTCCACACCCCAAAGCCCCGTCCCCAAAAGTGTCCAAGAAGCCAAGCCTCTCTGTCCTGTTGCCTGCCGGCTCTCCTGGGGAGTCTCCCCCCAGCTCTATCCGCTTAGCCAGGCAGATCGAGCTCAGAGACGTCCCATGATTGAAACTAAATAATCAGAATAACGAAGAAATAATACGGAAAAGAACGAACGTTGGACTGTGCTTCTGGCAGAACTTGACAGCTTTCCAGGAAGGTTTCACCCCGGCCAATCAGTGCAGCAGTCCAGCTCGTGCCTAGCATGCGCGGATTCTCACTGCATGCGGTCAGGCTGCACCGGCTGGGGGGGGTACTGCAGGAAGGCAGCTGCCGGAAGGGACTGATGAATGGGTGCTGGAGTTGCAGGACTGGGGGCATAACTGTAGCCCAGAAACCCAGGCGAAGCAGCATAGGGGTATTGCTCAAAGGCAGCAGAGGCGGCTGCATACTGGGCATAGGCGGAGCTGTAATCGGTGTAGGTGGAGCTAACAGAGGAAGGGCCGGCGGCTTGGGCAGGTACCACCAGACTGGGCTGAACAAAGGCCTGGGGATATATGTACTGCTGGGCCAGCCTGCAAAGACACATAAAAAGGAGTCAGGTACAGTGGAGAGCAGGGCATTCAGGGGGGCAAAACATGGTAAAAACAACATTTTCCAAACAAAAGGCACTGCAATGTTCACACACCCACCCCCGGTTAAAGGAACACACAATAAGGACAGAAAGTAAGTAGATGCTTCATATCGAGAGACTGCTTGAGTTCCCAGGTGACCAACTGTTGACCAGTTTGAAGAGTGTTGAAGACACCGATACGGAGGAAGGATTTGTTGGGTCAGAAAATGGCCATATTCAAGAGTCACTAATGGCACAAATCCAGAGTCAAAGATATTTTAAGCTGGGAGAATGTGAATAAGATACAAATGGATAAAACTTCATATTTCATAGCCGTTGCAAGGGTACAACAGGATCCCACAGGGGAATGTAACCTCATTTATGGTTTCAGTAGTCACGTTAACATTATGCAACATGTGACTCAAAGACTGGCAGAGAATCTGAAATGTGGCTGCTTTTTACGGTCAGAAAACGGAACCAGCGTGTGGGAACCCAACCAACCCTGCAGATGGGGAACCTGCGAGGGACCACCGTGCCATCTCTGTTCTTCCCCTTCTGGAGAAGGGGGAGGGAACATTTAAAAGCCGATTGGGTGGGGTTTTATAAACAAAGTAGCACCAGGTGACAGACAGGAGGGGGCGGGGGGTGAAGAGACCCAGGGGGAATGTAAAAACGAAAGTTAAAACAGCAGAATGAGAAAACATCTCCCAGTCGTCTTCTGCATTTCCGATTCATTTCAGTTCCTGCACTGATCTCATAGCACCTGTTTTGTTCAGCTCTGAAAGGAGCCTCAGATTTTATGCAGGCCTTTGTGTGGCTAGAACTTGGCAAGCTGAAGACTGCATTAAGTTAAAGATGAATGGTTATCCATATTGTAATTCCTTAGCGTTACATTTCGAACCCAGAAGAGTATCTTTCGAAGATTAAAGAAACCGAAGTAGCTTATAAATGTTTACCAGCGCAAACCAACACAAGGGTCCGGGCTTCTTGTCACAGCTCCAGAGTCCAAGGCCCAGGAAACCTAGCACCCGAGGTGGAAGTTCAGATCCAGAAAGTACAAACCCAGAGCAATGTTTGGCCTCAACCAACCAGTTGAGTATAAAGAGCCGCAGCTGGTTGGCTGAAATAACACCTCAGTCTGGCTTTGTACTTTCTGCACTTGAACTTTCCACCTCTGACTAGCACAGTTGTTATTTGGGAATTTGGGTGAGACAGGAGATCAGCTATGCCACCTGACATAGTGGGGGGGGGGCACTAAGTGGACAGTATCGCGCTGCACCAATCACCTCACCCACACAGCAAACCCCGCCCCCCCACCAAGCAGACACTCCACACCTCACACTGCAAACCAAAGCCATGCTATGAAAGGAGAAGCGGGCCACACTGTGACGGGCTGGCGGCCGGCACCGAGCAGCACACTGCACACCAGCACACTGCACTCCGGCACCTTCGGGGGGCCAGGCAGACTGGGCCAGGCCATGCAGAGTCCTGCACCTCGCACGGCTCCTCCTCACCCTCCCTTCCGGCTCGGGCTGCTTCATCTGGGAGCGCAGGGCGCCCCGGGGGGTATGCTGTGTGGGGCAGCCACAGTGCTGTCTCTGAGGGGGGGCGGCACAGCATGGACAGAGAGGCAGAGCTGAACCGCACATGCAGCACCACCATATTTTCACTGAAAGGGCAACCACAAGCCACCTGACTAGCCCTTCTTGGCACACTTACCTATTGGATGATTTTGCACCATATAGCCCAAATTTAGGGTCAATACCTCAGCACCACATGCCAGTAATGAATCATATGTCTAGGCTGCCCGATTTCAATGGGACCCCCAGTTCACTCACAGGCATAGCCCAAAAGACAGTCTGAAAGATTATGCTCCAAAAATGCAGCAGTGATCAAATGGCTGGCTACCAGCCCTCCCAGTCATTCAGGTTTAGGTTCCTGCCAAACGATTGGGCTACCACCATTATGGGATCATGGGAGATCCCGAAAAGGACACACTGGCACGCAAACCTGGACACTACAACATTTAGACAGACATCAGGGTTCCAAATAAGATTTTCAACTTGATTAGCAGTTTTGCTAATCAAAATTTTCAAAAGTTGCAATTTGAT
>JAODJU010000130.1:12584467-12599505 GCA_026776725.1 Gnathonemus echidnorhynchus
TGATTAGCAATGGCTGCGAATCATTTTAACGGGAATTAGGCAATTGTTTCGCAGGTGGGTGTTTTTACATCGCAAACGGCGATGCGATACCGGCTATTTCGAACCCTGGACATGAACACAGGAAGAGACACCTGGAGAACTTCATGACACAGGGAATATGCACAAGGAACTGACAGACACACAACCACACCTACAGCAGAGAAATGACTTCGTGCAGGTAAGTCAGTAAAGGCTGTAATGAGCCCCAGGGGTGATAACAGGAACACAAAAGGAGCATGAATGTTACATGGCGCACTGAAGAAAAGCACTTTGAAGAAAGCTTTAAATCTACTGATGCGTGTGTTTATTCATGTCCAAGTGTGTGTGGGGAAACCATGCAAACTGGGGAGGGCCAGGGCGTCAAAGTCTGGCCAGCAACAGCTGTCACCCATGAGCTCCGAGACAGTACCTGCCTTTCCAAAAAAATACTCGCACCCCCCTACACCACCCATCCCACTTCAAAAGGTGTTGGTTTTCACCGTCTGAAGGCATAATCCCCTCCCATGAGCAAGCGCCTTTTGTCTGAACAGGATATGTGCGAAGCCTGCAATGGTTCCCCCCCCTTTGTCATGTTAAAGAAAAAGAAAAAAAAAAGGAGAGCTGGTGTCGGTCCAGCCTTGGGCCCCCACCCACGTACCGGGCACACAGCACCGCAGCAAATGCGTCCTGCTGTGCCCTCTGATCAGAGAAGTGACCAATGGAATGAGATCGAGACCAATGCCAGCTATTCTACATAGTGGCCCTGTCTGCATGTTTTTTTGACAAGTTTGCGAAACAAAATGGTGGTCGACAAAACTGAAGCCAAAAAATGCCACGGAGTTGCAAGACAAACTATGCTTTGAAAATTTGTGGAATCCTAGGTCCAACGTCTACAACGACATCACGTCTGGACAGCCATTACCGCATGGCTGCTTACGTGACCCGACAGGCTTTAAGCAAACTGAAGCTGCTCTCTGACACAGAGGTCATCGTGAGGACCTCTAAATGTTGTGATGAGAGGCAGACGCGACAAAGTCCACCCAAGTGGAGCTTCCTTCTTAGCAATAGGATTGGTCAATTATATGGAAGCTTACTGTGACAAAAGGGTCATTCTGCCACTACAGATGCTTCCTGTTTGAATGGGGGGGGGGGGGGCTTACAGACTAACAATGTCAGTTGCAAAGAATGACTAGAAAACTCATGCAACCTCAGTTTACATTGAAGGTTAGCATGACAGCAAATGACAATGATCTAGAAATAGAACAGCCCAAACACTGAAATACATTCAATTTTCAGCTCGAGCGCCAGAGCATACGCTCACATTTCTGGTTGGCTATCCCTCCACCCCCAGCACTGCGGCGGCTTAACGCCCTACTGTCCGAGCCGCTAAGACGGCTCCCAAGGCCCGGCCAGAGCTAACTTTCCAATCCTACTCGAATGAAAATGGCTTAAGGCTCTGCGGGCAGGCAGACGATTACCACAACGAGCAGGTGGGACTGACACACGTGCCACCGCACACAAAGGAAGGAAGGCACGCGTGCTGGAGGTGGATTTCTTTAAGCACTAAATGTCGAGACGGATGAGAAAGCAGATGCTCCCTGGAGTGGTGCGGGGCCCACGCTAAACCTTTGGGTCCCCTGAGGGCTTTTTGTCAACAAAAGGCCGTTAGAGCATGAATTACAGCTTATCGGCCTGAATGGTGTCCCGAGTGCCGTTAACATAATGAGGCCGTCCGCACTGTTCAAACAAGCTTCAACAGCGTCTGCATGACACTTAAAGATGAGAAATTAAAACCCCCTTTGATGTAAATCTCCACATAACACTCTACCAATTCAATTGGGAGATACTGAAACGCCCCAGCAAACGGTGAACCAGAACAGGACAGAAAGGCAATCAAAACCAGAAAGACTTTGTTAACGAGGGGCTCAGCACTGCTACTTACCCATAATGCCTCTGGATCAGTGCGGGGCTGATCTGCTGCATTCCAACTGAGAAACCTGAGAGAGATGGAGCACAGAGCACGTTAGCGGTAATGTGACAGAGCAGGGCCGCAGCCGGGAACCTTAGACATCTGGGGATCTTAGGATCCGAGTAACAAGCTGTTAACTGGAAGCAAACCTGCGGAACTACGGCTGGACAATGGAGAATGCCTAGCCGCAAAATCCCTGGGAGAGAATGAGGCCTGTCATTGTGCGCTATACGATGATGGCAGGGAGGAGTAGGCAGCAGAGGAGAGACTGGCCACATTGTGCTTGGAGATGGAACACAGAAAGGCTGCAGTGTTTGAGGAAACAAGCAGGCCACACTGTAAGGGGACAGGCACCAGAACGGGCAGAACTGGACAAGCCACTTAATTTTAAAACTTCCAGATTAGATTTATTTTAAAAAGACTCAGCAACAAGGTCATGCCCTCATGTCTGTATTGCTTGGAATAGACTCAAACCACAATTAAAGTTGCTGTGCAATAATGTGAAGTTACCCATCCCAGTGACCCCAAAGTTTACAGAGTACTGGGGTAGGCAAGCCCAGTGATGCTCAGGAGGCACAAAGTGACAGAAAATGACTAAAGACAGATGATCCAGCCAACACACCTAACCAAATGCAAATGTTCCGGAACATAGCGATCAAAGGAAAAACAAGAATCACTCCTAAAGGTGCATGGGGGGGGGGGCATGCTTGAGCGCCTGTCCAAAGCCAGGGGACTGGCACTGACAGGGAGAGGCACAGCAAACACCTCAAACCTACCGGGACTTCAGCACAGGCCCTTGACTGGAAGCAGCCTGTAACCAACGTTGCTGTGCTGCCAGACTAAGTGGAAGCTACTGCCTGTAACTTAACATTGCCTTTCCAGACACAAAGTGGTACAGAAATGGAAGCAATGAATGATACATGCTTACTAGGATAATCTGTGCAGCACTGTGGAAAATTGCATGTTCACTTCAAGATACATGTCAGAAAAGCAAAGTGATTGCAAAGTTGTAGTCAGAATTTTTTACTAAAAAGAAATATCTGCAATGTGACTGACTTTTCAGAGTAACTACAGGCAGAAACAAGTAGCAGTTAATTCATACTTGTCAAACTAAATTTATCCATAACAAGCCTAACTAATAAATTATTCAAGTGTAGGTTTGAATGAACTTGAACTGTTATTGTTATGACACATCAACTCTGAACATTTCCACCAATCCACAAACAAATTCATCCTGAGCATAACTGGAGGCGTTATGGTTACCAGGGTAGCAACAGGTATACACAGGTTGGAATTACAACGACATTTTCACAAAACTTCCTTATCAGAAATAAAGCAGCAGCAGGTGGTTAATGTGAAATCAAGCACTTTTAAAAATCTACTTTACCAAGATAACGCTTGCGTGTTTTAAGTTAAACCACAAAATGCAAAGAGTTTCAAATAAAAGATGTTCAAACGCATGACTTTACCAAAAACCTTCATAAGAGACTTTCAGTGAGGACACAGGCAGCATGAACATGAGTAAATCAGCGGCCAGGTCTGCCCTGGTCACACACAACAGAGTTTACGCAGCTGTGAGTGTCGTGTGTCACTGCCTGCATGGGAGACAAAAGGCACTGTTCCTGTATTCGCACACCTGTCTGCAGGCTGCGGGGCTTAGCTCCCAGGTACGCCAAGTTGACGTTGGCCTTGCGGCCGTCGATGATGGGGTTGGGATCCTTACAGGCCCTCTCAGCAGCCCCTCGTTCCGCCATGGTCACCTGCAAGAGAGAGGAGAGTTTTTTTTTTTTTTTAAATGTACGAGGATTCACTGAACTTGATTTCACCTAGCAGTCATCAAATCAACTACAGGAAGCTGCACCTGACATCGTGACACATGACATTAAGTAGGGTCCAAACTTCTAATACCATCCTGCAAAGTTCCAATTAACCCAGTTTTACTCCTAGATAATCAAATGAAAAATGCCAATTAGCACAAAAGCATGAAGAATCTGAAGGTAGATTCCAGTAAATCATCCAAGTACCCAAAAGACAGTATGTACCTACTAGCTAGTCAGCAGCTCAGTGCGGATAGCTTAAAGGGCTAGGCTTGGGTTTTTTCCCTTAAGCTTAACATATTTGCTTACTGAAGGAAAGAAGCCTAATAAATGTGATGGAGAAATTAAGAAGATTAGTTTTAAGAACAGCCTCAGAGTTAAAATGACTTAATGGAGGCAGCAATTGTGGCATAGGGATTTTGCGCTAATCTGCTGTGCAGTTGTACGGTAATAGTAGCACCTAAATCATGTGAAGAAAAAAGCACAAGACTGAGACCACACTGAATGTTAGGGGGGGAAAGACCCATGTACACCAGAAATGAATGTCTGCACTTGGAGAGCCACACACAAGGCAGGTCACTCTTCCTGGGTAACACAGCAGGCTCGCACTGAGCTGTCGCTTCAGGCAACCAGATCATCGAGTTGCAGTGTCAGTTGGAAGCGGCTGGCTTTGACACCAGCATGGCCCTCTTCTCCACCAGACACCCACACTTCCTCTGAGCTGGTCCAACCTGTCATTCGAGAAGACGGGGCTCCTCAGATTCCAGTTTGTGTTGTGTAAACACAGACCACGTTTTCAGTTTACAGAGGTTGTTGGAAAAATTAAAAACCAAGGTCATATATACCCACAGCTGCAGCTACAGAAATTAACTCTTGTGGGATCTCATACGACAGGGTTTGTGGTCTCTGCCCCTGCTGATGCAGTGTAGCATCTCAAGTTGTAGCTCAGCATGTTTTTCTTTGACAGACCTCCCCCAACGAACTGGAAACCAAATCAGGAACTTGAAATTCACACTAAACAGTCACTTGAGAACCAACTAAAAGAAAATTAGAACCAAATAAATTATGGCACCCACCTGCCAATTCAGAAAACAGTTACGCAACAAGAACATACAGCAGCACGCCATGTAGAGGAAGTTACTTATAATTCTTTTCAAAACAAAAGCGGAAAGTAAACAAAATTAGTTAAAGCTCGTTTTCAGAAACTAAGAATCAGCAAAGTACAACAAAGAGACCAGGGACAATGAGATAATGTTCTGGAAGAGAGTTTTCTCGGACAGTTTTGGCGAAGAGGGTAGGCCACTGTCTGGCAAAACGTGATATAAGTGCCTTATGTCCGGCTGAACATAAATATATATATAAATAAATAAATAAAAAAGAGCTCTTTATATCATCGAGGTTGTAGATGCATCAATACTACCTAAAGTGCATAGTGCTACCGTCCGTCTCCGGTTTGTCAGATGGCCATATAAAGTAAGCTCGCCGAGTGGTGCAGTTATGCCCTTGAACCGCCCCACCGACGGACGCCCCCGGCCCACGTTTTGTAAATAAACCGTCCCTTTTCCCTTTGCAGAAAAAGTGACTGCATGGAGTTCAATGGACTCGAAATGCTTTCAAATATCATGTAAAAATTAGACAGTGGGGAGAAAGTTATTGTTATTGCAAACTATTTGTAAGAATGCGATCTTTGGCTTGAATACAGTGGATTAACCTTGTGGTGGTGGGGCAAGGACGATCCGAGGAGAGGATAAGTCAGGGACACCTGCTGCCTTCCCGAGCGCCGCTCCGTTACTCATAACAATACCCCAAAGCAGGAAGGAAACGCGGGGGAACCAGTTCACCTCGATCGTTCAGTTGAGTTTATTGAAAACCGAAACCGTGTGGTACATTTCGCCACCCTACACATACACGGAGATGTGGTGAGTTGTTACACCATCAAGGGCAGAAAAGGCTCCCCAGGCGTGCTCTTGACCGCTGCCCATGCCTCCGTCCTGCCACAAGCCACTCGGCCGGACTTTCGCGCCGTAAGATCTCGCAGCAGAAAAGCCCATCAGATCGTTGTGTGGCGCTTCGGCGATGAAAACGTGGATCCCAGTCTACCCAAATCATGTAGTTGCGCGTCACTTAAGCCGAAGAGAAAGTGGCCGATACCTCGTGAATCCAATTTACGCCGAATTACACTCAATCCTGTTTCACTTGTTGGATATTTTTGTGGACATTTATTTCATCCGCATACGGGTTAAGTCACATGGATCAGAAAAATCAACGATGACAAAAGTACTCGATCCGAGTGTGCTAATTTACAAGAACTACTTCTGTAACTTGTGCACGAACGTTACCTTCCCATAACTTGCAGTCAGCAAATTGTGCAGCATGTAGCGTGACCCACAGAGACGAAAACATTAAATCGGTCATCTCTAAACTTTTCACAACGTGGGATCAAAACCAATTCCAAACATCTAAAAACGCGTAAGAGACTCATGCAGCCACTGTACCCACTCTGTTAATGACTTTATATCATGTTTTATTGTCAACATAAAGGGTGAACTGTCGGATTAAACGGTACTTACAAATCCGTATCCTCGGGATTTACCGGTCTGTCGGTCTGTTATCACGACCGCCTCTTCAATGTCCCCGAAAGCCTCAAAATATTTTCGCAATGAAGCATCGTTGGTGTGGTAAGGCAGACCCCCGACGAAGATCTTTGTAAAAGTAGTGTCCTTCTGAATCGTCGGGTGCGTCGCTCCCAGGGACCCGTTCACAAATTGATGCAACAACATTATTTTGCCCTAGATTATGAGAAATAAAAATAAGCTAAAGAATGTCAACCCCGACACCTAATTACAAGAATAAACAAACATCAGCTTTCAAACTGAATATAAACTGAGGTAGATGTTTGAAAATTTCGTCCCAAATTTATTTTTTTTCCTTCACTTGGGAGATTAATAAATCCACTCAATTCAGGGCGTCCTTTAAAACAAGCCAGCAGCTCACAATTACCAGCCTTCGGCAGGTGGCTTAACTTCCCGCTGTGGCAGACAACCGGAAAGAGTGCTTTATACTAACGCTGTGAAGCACCGCCCCTCGGCGCTCCGGCCAATCACAAACAGAGTGCGCCTCGTGTGTTCACGCCTCTTCTGTATTCCGTTTTTTTCCACCCAAATACTACATCCTCTAACCCACCACCGTTTTTCCAAGTTGTGTAAAAAACCAAGTGTTCCTGCACAAAATTGAAAAAAACATGCTGCTTAAATATTACAGCCAGTGAGAATCCACAAAGAAAGCGTATAAAATTAAAATTGAATTGTTTGCCCACTATTTTTTAACTATGAATTCTTAGCTCTAAACATTGGTGTTTGGTAAGTATAATGTAACTAAATTATTTTACGCCTAACGCAGCTAACAGTTACAGTTAAATACATCCCATTATTATGGTTTTAAATCACAGCAATCGTCTAGGAATTATGGGATAGTTTGTAATTAGCTGCGGTGTATAGATGGCCTGTAACATGTTGCTCTGGTAATTGTTTTTGTTACATAACCCATTTAGGTCTATATTTTATTATATGTCAGTCGTCTTGGCTGGGTGCAGTATTTAGCTAGCTCAAAAATGTGAGGAGGGAACTCAATGCAGGAGAGCCTACGGGCCAGTCTGCAGGAAGATCTGAACGAGACGGTCTTTGTAGGTTACGTGCGCAAAAGATGAAAGGCTGTGAAACGAGTTGGTGCAATTGTAAAATTTCCATCACCATGGAACTTGTAACAAAAAACACTTCCGATCAGTCTGAACTTATAACATCTGCTTCACTGTCTTAGACTTGTTGGAAAAAAATAAAAGTCAAAGCATATGAGTACTTTTGAGTACTTTTAATAAATTACAAGTGTTAAAGAGTTTGGATTGCGGAGTTTATAAAGAGGGTATGTCCCACAGCCAAAGTACACCAGAAGCCCAGATGTATGTGAAAAAGGCAATTGTACCACGGTAATATGGGCAGCTTGGCACAGCAATGTAGAATTTAATCAGCTCTGCAATCAAACCAAAAACGCTACCACCTAGGCGTAAGATCATTACCAGCTATTCCTCTTAGAAATCCGCTTTACAATTTCACTTCTGATAACGCTATGCTTATTTATTTGGCTGGTGGATATTTCTGTACCACAGTAACTTACAGCCGTTACACATTAGCGTCCTTCTATAAATCCAAATATTCATTAAAGAAATGTTGAATTTAGTGTTTCGTGCAAGGGTACAGAGCAGCGACTCAGCCAAGCCATTTAACATGTAACTGCATGTTTTGTGGCTGAGGTTGTAACATAGAATAATCTTATGAGCTCACTGCACGGATCGATGCCCAGTGACCAGGCCCACTGCAGGAGCACTAATGACCTCAATAAATGAAAACTGTCACCTTCTTGCCATTGTCACGATGTTCTCATTGCACTTTTCATCTTTGGCTTGCCCATGATTTCACACATCCCTTGCACCCCCTGCCAGCTCTATCTGAGCCATCACGTTGATCTTCTTGTCCCGATTAACAACTGCGGGCCCTTTATTACAAATGTTAACCCACTTCTTTCTAAGACACTCGTGTAAGAGATTTACAGAAGAAACAAGTCCAAGTGCGCCCCCTTGCGAGTATTTACGAGATGCACAAAGATACGGAAAACTTTTATTTTAAACTTAACCAGGTGGAGTTGCGTACATAACTTCTATACGCTACTATCGTTTCATCGCAGCAACATGCCGTCTTTGTTCTTTAGTCTTGTCCCTATTCAGTACATTGTGTTACTTATAAATAGCAAATGATGAGTTTCTATAATGACTTAACTCCACCCACCAAGGAAACCACAACAGGACAAACAAGAACAGAGAAAATGGAAGGCAAGTTTGACCAAAAAGCTGCTTTTATTCATCTCACATTTTTTTTGCAGAACTACACCATGAAGTGACAAAACAAGCGTAAAGTGATTTAAGGATGCAGTATACAAAAGAAAAATATTCCTAAACGAATGGAATTCACAAGAATGGCATCAAAGCGGACAGCAAAGAGCCCTATCGGTTGGTCCGCTTAGAGCGCGCAGTGCCGTGCCATTGGTCCAGACGCAAGGCAAAAAGAGGTCTCCTGTATATACACATGTAAAGGCAGGTCTTCTGCGCGCGTGCTGCCCTTTGGGTTTGCCCCCACAACAGACGTGACACAGCTGCAAGGATCTAGAGACAGGAGGGGAGCAATCAGTCAGGGCATCTTCTGGGGATTCTCCCCCAATGATGTTTGTTTTTATGATGGAAAAAATACAGTGTGGATGAGGAGGATGCAGCATGCACATGTGTCTCAATAGCTAGGGACCTGTTACATTTAAAGTCTTTTTTTTTTTGAGAA
The DNA here is from genome assembly GCA_026776725.1 of Gnathonemus echidnorhynchus. Lineage (NCBI taxonomy): Eukaryota > Metazoa > Chordata > Actinopteri > Osteoglossiformes > Mormyridae > Gnathonemus > Gnathonemus echidnorhynchus. Next base: position 12,593,653 of record JAODJU010000130.1, read on the forward strand.
TTCCTCCAGTGGATTTCTGAAGATAGTGAACGATATTTGCAAATTAAATATTAAATAGATACATTCTCACAAAAGCATTAAAATTCAGACCTGCTCAGAATTGCTCCTTTACAGACCAGACAATCTGTCAAAGCAGAAAGAAAATCATAGCAAAAGAATAACTCAAAGCTGATCCACTCCTTCTCCAGTCTGGACTTTATTTTTGTTAAAAATCACATACTCCAGCTGGTTTGGATAGTGCTGTATACAGCAGAATTCATCTGTTTCAATGCAACAATGACATGGTGGAAACGACCGTCAGCACACAGGCGAGCGCATCTTCGGAAAGCTACTGTGCTGAGGCTGAACCTCGCTGCCTGTCCTACTTCCTCCCCCTACATGCAAAGCATAACGGGATACGGGGGGAGCCCCTAGCAACTGTCACTGAAGTAGGAAGACAGAAGGTAAGGGAGACGGCCGCCCATTGATACTGTCTCCGTGGAAGCAGAGCTGCTGCCCAATCTCACCATTTCTTATTCCGAGGTTTCAACTCCTCAGCCGCATTTCGCAGGAAGATGTAGTTCTTTTTCTGGGGGTTGTAGTACTCATGTCCCTGGAATAAGGAAGGCATTTAAGCGAGATCTGAGAAGCAGCATGTCATCCATTGCTCATTTGTAGCTTCAGCCATATTTAAAACAAAAATGACCAGAGAGAGGTCATGAAGCTTAAGGTCTCCCCTGGCTAGCAGGAGTCATCCCTCTGTAAGGATAACAGAGACAGACCCAGGCAACCCATCCCAAAGTGAAGCAAGCTAAGTTACAGGCATCTAGTGCAGCACAGAAGAGATGAAAACCGGATTCCCCGCTTTTACTGGTTCCCCACTGGGGAATTCCCAATCCTCATGACTCCTGTTGTGAATCTACAAACAAAAAACAAATCATGCCCTTGGATTTCAGCAAACTGAGGAATTAATTCTGGAGCTGACAAGCACAGTGATTCAGCCATCTCCCTAAAGAGCAGCACAGCAGGCCAGAGGTGACGTTTCACGCTTCTAGCTCTCATCCCGTGTGGTTACGTGGCTCCCAGATGGGCTGCACAAACCCTTCTCTTACCTTAGACCAGTCATAGCTGGAAGCATAGGCGAAAATGTTGCCGTTATGGTTGAAACAGCAGGCTGTGATGGGCTGGTCCAGCTGCTCGGAGGTCTTCAGCTTAGTCCGGGCATCTTTGTCCCAGAAACTGAAGCGTCCGTCGGAGCCCACGGTGGCCAGGGTTCCATGGACAGGATGGAAGGAGATGGCATTCACCTGCCAGATGGACCAGCCCACAGGTCATTGGATCCCAACTAACATTCCCACATTACCATCTCCAAAAGCCAAGTGGCCGACTGGCCCATGGAAAGCGTTGCTCACAGCATAGATGTCCTGCGGCGTGGCTGTGTTGGTGCCGTTGGACCTGTGGCACTTAAATGTGAAGTTATCCTTTGCACTGAAACACAGTCGGATGAGAGAAACATCACAACGTCAAAATCAGGCTTTAAATCGAGTAGGACACCATATATATGTCCAAGGAATTCTCTGTGGTAAACTGCTTACAGAGAATATATTTCACAAATATTAAAACAATATACAAAACTAACTTTGGAAGATATTAGCTAGACTATAGAGCAGACTGTACAATTAGGTACAATATTGCACTGAAGAGTAAGGTTATGTAAGGATAAGGAAAGGTTATTGCACTGTGCTATTTACTGAATTGTTGAACAGCTGGTGCCATGGTAGTATTTATTGTCCAGCTTTAATTCTGATTAATATAATAAGCTATATCAAGCTATAATAAGAACTATTTTACTGTATGACACGAATGAAAACTAAAAGATATATATTTTTTTCTCCTCCAAAAATAAGACTCAAAACCAGAACCTGGCTACAAAAATAATTTACACACACATGCTTTTGGGCAACACTACTTCACTATTTACATTGGAACATGAAAGACGCCAGTTTCCTCTGGCAACGAAACTGCCACGCAGCCACGATGACTCACGGGTTGGGAGGATTGATGTAGTGAATGGCCACCCGTCCCTCGATGCTGCCCAGAGCAAAGCCGGTGGGTTTGTTCTGCTTATCCTTGAAGATTGCGACACAGCGGTGCTGCAGGGCGTCAATCACAGTTCACAGGTCAGTGTCTGCTCAAGGAGTTCAACCTCACACCAAAGGCTCCAGCTCAAGAAACCCCATGTTTAAGAGATCCACATCTCACTAGCCCAACAATCCTTTTTCTTCATCATTACAAGGTATTCCATGACACATTTACAGCTTATTTTGGAAAAAAACTACAACAAGACTTTACTACATTTGGTGCGGAATGATTCCAATAATGAGAGTCAATCATCAGAACAACAAAGGCTAATTAAGCGAGAAAGCGCGTGCAGCACATGACACAGGGATCAGGGTTGAGAAACCTTTCTGCTTTATTGCTTAAGCTCACCTGATGTTTGAGGGGGGAGTCTATCCTCCGGAACTCAGACGGCTGGTTCTCTAGCTGGTACACAATCAGCCCCCGCTCAGCTGTGGCCACCACCGCCATGGGGTAGACCTGCCCAAATTCAGGGGGTGATGAAGAGTCACTGGCCCGGCTTTATCTGGCTAAATGTGGGTCTTTATGCAACTTTTTTGCCACTTTGCCCAATGAAACGAGGCCCGACGGACATCCAGGGTTTGTGCTTCAGGGTGGAGCGCCAAGCCGCCACAAGCTGATGAGCACCAGCCATTCTTCTCTCACACTGCCATGTTCATCTTACTTTTCATAATTATGTGCTTCAAACGCTGTCCTACTACCAGACAAGGTCACATCATAAGAAAAACCCCTCCCACATAAACTCATCCTAGATGCCATTAAATAAATACAGCATATTGATGGTTAATGGGGCAGCGAAGGGCTTTTACAGGCTTAAGACAGAAGCAGAAGAAGAGGAAGACAGGCTCACCACATCGGCACAGTAGCATCGCTCAGGCATCGGCAGGGACATCATAGGGTTGGGGGAGCGGGTGTCCCAGAACTGCGAGAAGAGCAAAGGCACCGGGTGGAACAATACTCTAAGGCCCCCACTAAAATGTCTTTTACGTGTCAGTTTAGATGACTGGCAGACCATAACCTGGATGGCAGTCCATTTCAATATCGATAATATAATACTACAATGGACAGCAAGGGACTAAATGGATAGGTGGTTATTGAAAACAAAGGCATTAGTAAATTGCTGAAATTCACCAAAATGCATTTTTCAATACTTCCTAAATACAGCAGGATATACTTGACAGGATTTAATTAAATTTTAATTTTCTAAAGGATTCAATAGCTTTGCTGCTGACAATGTGCTCCTTTTCAAAGAGACAGCTTTCTTTGCACACTCAATCTTATCAAGCACTGAATAGAGGAGCAGACTGTCTCTCGCTGCTGGTTACCAGCAAACTTCAACCTATTCAAAAGAACAACATTTCTGCGCTAAGGAGGAATGGCACATTTGTCTGGATTATTCCTCTTCTTAAAATATTTAAAATCCTACCTTTAAAGTTTTGTCCCAACTGCCAGTCATAACACAACTGTAGTTAGGGGCTTTAATCCAGTGGATTGTCTTGATAGGCCCATCATGCTATTTGGGGGGGGGGGGGGGGGTGGGGGGAGGGGTTAAAATGAGACATTGTCCTGGTCAATCCTTATACGACGAAACACTTTAATGCAGGGGTGTCAAACTCCAGTTCTGGGGGGCCGCAGCCCTGTGTAGTTTAGTTCTTTCCCTCTTCCACTACAAATGATTCAGCTCAAGAGCTGTGTGGTAATTAGCACAAGGAGTTGAATCAGGCGTGTTAAACGAGGGTGATCTGAAAACTGTGTAGGGCTGCGGCCCTCCAGGACTGGAGTTTGACACTCCTGCTTTAATGTATGATTGTACTTCAGGTATTTCAACGGGAAAGAATCAGAGCCTTAAAGTCAAAACATTGCTAAGGTACAGTGGTACCTCAGTTCTCAAATTCATTGGAACTCGAATTTCTTAAAAGTCGAACCAACAGTTCGGAAAAAATTACCTAGAGCTCGATCTGAATCTCAGAAGACAAACTGTAAACGCCAACCTAAGATAACTTGTATGCGCGGGGAAATGAGTCACGCGGCACGTTTCTCAGCGGAAACAAAGGGTAATGCTTCAATCTCAGCCTCGCATTCGCTGTGATAGCATCGCGCATGTTTACAGTAGCTGAATACATATATTTAGACAGTAAAAATACATTTAGACAACGATAGACAGTAATAGTGATTATTATTATTATATAATAAAATTAGTGCTGTCAAACGATTAAAATTTTTAATCAGATTAATCACAGGGTTGCTGTGGATTAAATATCCTTCATTTTTAATCTATATTAATCGCATTTCATTTTGCATGAGCAAACAGACTCAAGCAAAAAGGGAATATATATGCACTTAACATGTTTATTGAACATCTTGAACACCAGTCAGATGCATTCCATCTGCCACAGAAATGCAATACCATGGACCCATATCAAAAAGCAAGATTTTTTGCTTAGCCGGACAACTTGTCGGATTTAAGGTACCTTAGTTTAAATGGTCCTTATCTTCATTCACTTACAGTTACAGTTTGAGACATTCTGCGCTGCAGATGGGTTAATTGCGTTAAAAAATTTTAATCAGATTAATCATGATGATGGATTAATCCGTGTTAACCCGTTAATTTTGACAGCCCTAATTTATATAATTTAAATTTATATTATATTATATTATTTATATCCTTTATGTATAAAAATATTCATATTATAATGTCATGCATTTTCTAACAACTAATTTTTAAAATCAATTAACACCAATAATTATTTGTGTTAATTGATTTTAAAAATTAGTTGTTAGTTGTTACAGTAAGCTGTGATTAGTCATGATTATCACAAATTTAAAATGGTAGTATGCTATTTTTTTGTATTTTTTGGAAAATTAAACAAATACATGTGTGCTATTGGAACAAAGAAATGCATGACAAACTGGTAAGAGGAATCATATGTTTTTTTAATATAGTTTCTTGCTTTTGATAGTTGAAACGATTCAGTTGCATGGATCCAAATGTGAGTTGCTAACGCAATTAACAACCATGCTTTTGGGAAGCATATTCCTGCTCTGCTTTTATTTTTTAATTTCGTCTTTAAATATGTTGTTGAACAAACAGAAAACAGAAGTTGCATCATTTATATGAATTATACAAGTGTGATGGCTGCAAAAATAATCTTAACTTGCAAAAAAGTCCCATAAAGATGTGAAAGATAGTGAAGAACAACTTCGTTATAACTATATTATAACTATATATATAATTTTTATATTATTATAAAATATAAAAATATTTTGCATATTTTTTTCTTTTAGTTAAAGTTTTTACATTAGCAATCAAAATTAGAAAACAAGTGACATTTTGTAATTTACAAAGTAACTGCTTATCTGCAGTTAAATATATATATTTAGTTTATATTTAGTTTCTACCTATATGTATTTGAAAAGTGAACTGTTCAAGGTTTTTGGGGTGTTTTTTTTAATCTAAGACAAAACTTGCTTTTAGATATTTCTGTTTTATCTCACAGGCAGGATTGCAGACTCCAGAGGATTAATTTGTGTTAAAAACAAAATAATGCATTAAGGTTTCCGGATTAATCACAAGCATTAATGCGTTAACCCAGGGTGGCTGGGCTCTCCCATAGAGATAGGGTAAGGAGCTCGGTCATTCGGGAGGGAGCCGCTGCTTCTCCGCATTGAGAGGAGCCAGATGAGGTGGCTCGGGCATCTGCTTAGGATGCCTCCTGGACGCCTCCCTGGTGAGGT
>JAODJU010000130.1:12601272-12642400 GCA_026776725.1 Gnathonemus echidnorhynchus
AAAAGATTACCAACCACACAGCTGTGTGCTTTGCTATATAAACATAGCACAAGAAACTTAAGACAGGCTAAAAAAAAATTAAACCTTTACTTTTATAAATAACATAGTTTGAAGGTCTCAAATATCGCGAATAATTTCAATTTTAGCGGTATTTTGCGAATCTTTGCAGCTCTTGTGCCACCTATTAATGAAGTCCGATTGAGCTAAAATTTTATATGTGAGTACAACTTACCAAAAGGAAACTTTTTAGGGGGTGTCACTTCGATTTTTTTAAAAATTATTTTTTTTGGGACACCCTATCCTAGAGGGCCAGTTTGCAATGCAGTTTAGGGCTCTAGACTAACTGTTTTCACTAGTAACACTGGTGCACTTTACTGCAATTTCTCAGAGCACCAGCACAAGATTTAGGTGCACCACTTAAACTCGCATACAATACAACACAATTAAATCATAATGTTATCTTAACTGTATTAGTGTATTACTAATGTTTTAGTAATGACTATATAATTTATAGAATTAACAATGTGATTTTTTATTTTAAAGGAAAAAGTCACAGAGGTAAGTAGTAGTTTTAAGAGAAAAAATGATTAAGTTAAATGGTGCCACATAACCAAAGTTCATTTCATTATCACCAAAGGGCCAAGCAAAAGCACTTATGGACCAGACACAGGTAGATGACATCCTGCGCAGAATCGTCCCCAACCCCCATTGTTAGGATGATGAAAGCCTCGCGTTAACTCTCCACTCTGATCACCCTCTCACTCACTCCCTCAGGTGATCCGTATCGATTCTTGGTTAAGATTATAATACTGTGAAAATAAAGCATTTGAGCTGGACATAAAACATAGCACTGAAATAGCTTTATTTGCAGTACCAGGACATGGAATAGTGCTGTTGAATATTGCTCAAAATGCTTTCTCTTTCGCTTTTCTTCTTGCACGAAGGAGAACACTGTTAGAATGGGAGTTAGCTCAACCACCACTTGCCTCAGCATGGTTTTGCAACCCAATATCTTCTTTAAAGATAGAAAAAAAGTTGAAAAACAGGGTGTTTCAATATAAAATAAATAAGGTTAACATCCACACTCTGGATCTTGGATGTCAGTTTGTCACTGATGTCATTAATATTGCACAGTTCTGTTTAACCTGCCTAAACTGGATGGTACGCAGGTCCAATTTTAATAATTGGTTAACCAAAATATTTAATAGTAATAGGCAATACCTAATTTTTGATTCCACCCAGACACCACACTCAGGCATACATTATTTCAACTTTATTTTAACCCTTGCACAGTTCAATAAAAATGCACTTGCAGGAATCAATAAGTGGAACCGTAATCCAAATATCTTATTGAATTCCCAGGTCTTAAACATTTAGAACCATTTCTAATTTGGAACTGGTTCTCAATACCAAACACTACACACCAATCCTCACTCCCTGTTGGTGTTTCACGTGATATACGATGATGGTTTTAATAAAATAAAACCCAATGGCAAATAACACTGGTGTACCTAGTTATAAAATTTAATCATACTGTCTCCAAAAATGGTCACAAAAGTGACTAAACAGTCAGGCTACGTTCACACTGCAGAACAAATGTGGCCCAAATCCGATTTTTTGCTCATATGTGACTCAGATCGCATTTTTTCATGACAATGTGAACAGCACAAGTCACATGGAATCTGATTTTTTTCAATTCCGATTTGGGCTGCTTCAGTATGTGGTCATAAATCGGATACAGGTCTGATTTTTTGCAATGCTACCTCAAGTCTGAGTAGCGAAATCGGAATTTATGCGACTTTTACGTCACTCTCGATTGACGTTTGTCACAATTCTGTGCAGGCGGAAGTCACCATATGTCTCCGTCAGAGTGTCAAACATGGAGGAGGGCACAGAAGTTGGCCAGTGGAGGTACAGTGAGGTGCTGGATTTAATAAGTATTGGGGGAGATAAATCTGTTCAGGAAAAACTGGAAGGCTAATATCGTAACCAGGCAGTTTTCAAATCAATAAAGTGATGTTTTTGTTTTTGCGCATGCGCGTCATTGCGTCTTTGTTGTTTTATGCGCACCCGGGCCAGTTCAATATAGTGCACCGTTCACATTGAAATCTGATATTGCCCACATTAAAAAGAGTAATGTGAACAGGCAAACAAAAAATCCGATCTGAGCAGAAAATCAGAATTGAGCATTAAGGCCTGCAGTGTGAACGTAGCCTCAGAGTCTGAAGCCCTTGCAGATTTCCCAGTTCAAACACACCTTATTCAGTTCACCAGCCAACTGCCAGGTTTAGTAGGTGTGTTCAAGCAGGGAAATCTGCAAACTGTGTTGCAAACTGGCCCTCCAGGACTGGAATTGGGGAAGCCTTGTGTACATATATAGATAGTTTATTAACAGTTAAATTGTGAAAAGCAATGTGTGTGCAGTAAGGAGCACAATACACACTTTAGATGTTGAATACTGACAGCAGTACAGAAACTAGATGAAACATAATTTGTTATATTCAGCATGAGGGCTAATATGAAGCCATTTTTAAGCCAAAATACACACCTATATGTGGACTGGCTGCATTCAGGTTAAACCACACTAACATAGGTGACTTACATCATTAGCCCACGATCCTCCAATCAGGAAATTCCCTGGCATGGCCGGCGGGCTGAATGCAAGGCAGCTAATACTGTCATCAGGAGGCGAGGTCACTTCAACATCCTGTAAAGCACAGTCCTTGCTGTGAGATAAACATTCTAGTAAATTCACCCGCATACTATCTCACGTATATAATACTGACTTGTGCGGAACCAACGTTAAAATACTTTAGCTAAGAGGTGGGAGATCTTCAAGTTACTCTAATGTCATAATAGAATATTTTACTGTTAAAAAAAGAATAAATTTCAAAGTACGCTTGCCTAGATATTGCTTTCATCTAAATAAAAAGATTACACTATTAACAGTATACGACCATTATTCACACATGTATATCATCATAATGTTTGAATCAATGCACTGATTTTCATAGCGTTTTCAACTGTACTACAGTATAAACGCCTTACCTTCATGGGATTGTGACTATCTGTTGTCGTGCTACCAAAAACGCTGGTGCCTCCAGCACCAAATCCAGAACTCGTCCCGAACAAACTCATGGCACACTATCTACCTGTAAAACGAACCCCAGAGAAGCACGAGGGCGGGATCAGACCATGCAGCCCGCGTTACAACATTAAAAAAGATTTTTAAATGCATACATTTCGTATGACCAATAGAGAGATTTATTTGAGGTGAATACTTAATGCAACCGCAAAGAAACCCAATACTGAGATGTGTCTAAAAAGAGTATACGTAAACCCATAAATCAGGAAGGCATGGTGACGGTCAGGCTACAGTCAAGATATTACGTTTGCCAGATTCCCAACGATACAAAATAAAGTGATGCGCAAATCAGTAAACATGAATTAATGTAATAATTTAACTAAAACATTAACGTTATGCTGACGAAAAATTAAATTAGGTATTATTTCATTTCTAAACGCATATCCATCGCAAATACCACTTAGCTAGCTGGCTAGGTACAAGTTCACGCCACTTGCTAGTATATCACGTTATAGCGTACGTCACCTTAGACACCTTTTTCAGAAAGGTGATTAAAGAAAATTCTGTTCGGCGGCCACCTCTGGAAAACGGAATATTAGTACCGGGATAACATTAATTTCCCTACGTATGTTTTACTTTATATTTCAAACCGGCACAGGTTCATGGAACATGGCGCCTACGCGCTGGCGTCACAGGACACGTCGTCGCGCGGATTACGTCATTCGATGGAGCCCAGATTGCAACTTCGGCGAAAGTAGAGTTTATTCAAAAATGATCTGTTAGTTCTAGTAGTGCATTTGCTCATCAAATATATTTACGTTTGCGCTTTATTTTTCATATCGTCACAGAAGTTTATGCTGTGCTTGCGGCGGCGTACTTTTGTTTGTCCGCTATGATGGCACACGTATTTCTCTTTAAAAACTAGCGCAAACCAGTGAAGTTAAAAGCACATGCAGAAGCTGTACGATGGTATCTCTGGAAGCATTTATAACTAAACATTTGCTTACAAAACACGAAACAGATACATGTCTAAATATTTATGTTTATACAGCATTTCCATTAATGACTTGCATGATTTATTACTTCTCATCTAAAGGGTATTTTGAAATGAATATAAATTTAATACCTGTTCAGTGTAATACTTTTTCAATGTAATCTTTCGACCGTAACAAAAAATTAACGACGCAAGGGGGCAGTATAGAAGCACAATCAAGTAATATTGGAGACTTTAAAACTGCAAATAGCAAAACGTACAGTATTATTCACTTTAGCGGATACGTCATGTGAGTTATCAGTGCTTTAATCATTTAATGAATAAAATGCCTGGGGATCAATGGCGTAGCCAGAAAATTGGCTTCGGGTGTACCATGAGAAAACAAGGTGCGGGAAAACTCAAGCTCAATAAAGCAATGTGCGCTGGTAATAACCATTGCTTTGATTTCTTGAAGGTGAGGCCTATGACTAGCGTGCAAGCTGACGTTTTGGGTGGCATTAGCACAACCTGGCACGCCCCAGCTGTGGACACCTCCCTCCATATATGAGTTTTTCACATAGATACAGCTGCTCACAGGGCATAAGTCGTTGATACTTACCTGGCAGGGGAAATACCATGATCACGAAGGTGCTTCACCCAGGATGAGGCCCAGCCGTTACACTCTGGCTGTGCTGACTCCTGCGAACTCCTCAAATGTGAGAATCTCCACTGCATAATTTCTTGTAATGGGGGACTGTGTTCGCACACTCCCCTGATTTATCTTTATTTATTTATTTTTCTTTCTTTCTTGTGGGCAGTGGTGGCTTAATGGTTTGGGAAGCACACTTGTAATTGAAAGTTTGCTCGTTTGAATCCCTGACCAGCAAGGCGCCACTGCTGCTTGGGTGCTGAATTAGCTGCCCCCTGCTAAGTCACGATGTCACATATGGGTTAAATGCAGAGGACACATTTTGTTGTTGTGTGCTGTGGTGTGTCAACAATGACCACTGATCACCAAATTCTAGGATTTGTGGGTTAATTGTATGTACAGAAAAGTACATCACTTGGAAATCATTATGACACAAATTTGCTACTGTCCCTAGCTCATTACCTACATTTCTCCATTTTCTGTAACTACTTATCTTATGTAGGGTCATGGGGGAGCAAGGCAGGGAACTGCCCAGGATGGGGTGCCAACCCATCCTCACACACCATTCATACATACAGGTAGATATATGGGTAATTTGGTAACTCCAGTTAACCTCAGAATGTTTTTCAACTGTGGCGGCACAGTGGTGCAGTTGTTAACATTGTTGCCTCACACCTCGGCGACTAGGGTTTGAGTCTCCACCCCCGTGACCCTGAATAGGACTAGTAGGACATAGAAAATGGATATTTTTGGACTGTATACTGGTGTACCAGAAGGACGCCTCACGACAACACAGGGAGAATATGGAAACTCCACACACATAGAACCATGGCAGAAACTTGAACCCTGGACTCAGGGGTATAAGGCAACAGTGCTAACCACCATGCCACCATGCTGCCCTTCATTATGTACTGTACCAGTCAAAAGTTTGGACACACCTACCCATAGAAACATTTATTGGTACCATTCTCTACGTTTTAAAATAAATGTAAAGGCATGAACACTATAAAATAAAATATATGCAATTATGCACTGACCCAAAAAGTATACAGTGATATACAGTGGAAACCACTTATAGTGATCATATCTGTCTGGGTGAAATTGATCACTATAAGCAGATGATCAGTATAACCTTTTTTTTTCTTTTTCTTTATGTCTCAAGCAGATTACCACCTAATTGACATTTATATTTTTATTATATTATACATATAAGGTAAGAAAATGGATGGATCCCTATGTACAGAATTTATTGACTCATTCAAAATACAGTACACAGCTGTTTCAAATGCTTTTCAAATTACAGAACTGTGCATAATTCATAATACAGTATAATACAGTACTGTACATAAAATATATCTTATTGTAGTTTCACCGCTGCATTTCATCGGCTCGGTTTTGGTAGTTTATCATAAGCTTTGATCAGTCTCTATTTGTCATTCAAAGAAAATGACTTCCCGTCATTTTTTCTGTGCATGCATAATTAGCTTCAGGTAGCTAGCCAGAAGCAGACAGGTTACTGCAATGCAAAGTAGGCCGATTAAAGTTTTAAAAAAAAAAAAAAAAACTTGTAGTTTTAATTTTTTATTTTGTCATGTTTCAAAAGACCATGAGAACTAACATCAGCCATAGCGACAGAGTCATACTCTAAGGTTAGGAGTTGGCTCTTTTCCTAACTAAAACTTGCTTTTGGCCACTTTGTGAATAGGTTTTAGGAAAAAAAACTTTCAGTTAAATACTTTTAGTGCGATTTAGGAGTACTCTTAGTGGTAAGATAAAATGCTTTGTGAATACAGGGCCAGTTCAGTACAGTTCCCAGATATATGGTGAGTACTCATTGGCCATTTTTCCTCCACTCTCTGGTCAAACTGCTCCAATACCATTTCTGCTGTGTATAGGTCAGGTGGCCAGGTCATGTGATGCGACACTATCACTCTCCTTTGTAGGAGGCTTGGCACGTCCAAACTTTTGATTGGTACTGTATTAATTTAGAGTTTTCATCTAGGCTTGAAGCCAGGTTTTCAGCAGTTTAGAAAGCACTGGAATTCTGTTGTGGCCCAGTGATTACCAATATAGTCTCATATCACCAGGGCAAAGGGTTCAGATCTTGCCCCTGTTTGTGCGGGGTTGGCATTTTCTGCCTTGTTTCTGATTGCATCCTCCTACAGTCCCAAAAACATGCAGTTAGATGATTTGGTATCTCTAAGTTACTCATTAAGTTAATTTAGAATGGGATGGATGGGCACAACACTCTGTGCTGCAATGAACTTGAGTTCAGGTTTGGATGACTATGTTCTGCTCCCAAAAAGGCAGTGATCCATGTTTATACTAAATATACAAACGCATAGTTTCTCACTTAACTGCAGTTTGTCAGGCTTGTATACATTTACATGTTTTTTAAACAATCCAGGTAGCTTGCTGTGCTCTTTTGGGAATTAAGAACTTTGCAAGTTCTACAGAGTAGAAAAACAGTGGCTTAAAAATTATTATTTTTGGCACCGTAAATTTTTTCTCATAAAAACTTAAAAATATACATAGTTTCACTTTTTGGTGAATTATTTGGCTCATGATCAAATTCTGTACAGTAGATTCCTTAATGGTAACGTGGTCAAAATGAGTGGATTTTCAAAAACTATTGAATAGTGGGACATGGTGCTCCTATAGGCTGTAATGAATCAATGATGTGTTGGCTGTGAAGAGCTCAGTTTTACTATCACTATTATAGCAGAACCATTTCTAGTTTTAATGGAATCAAGTCAAAGATTACACAATGGAGAATGGCTTGACAATTCTGCTGGAACACATCATACAAACTTTTAGACTAATGGCTGTGGAACTTTACTCATACAGCTGCACTAGTCCACTGCCAAAAATAAGCTCCTGTAACTGTGCATTGTCAATTTTTTTTGTTTATTTTACCTATCCATCCATCTTCGAATTGCTTTTCCAGATCAGGGGGGCTTGGAGCCTGGAGCCTACCCCAGAAAGCATAGGGCACAAAGCAGGGACACACCCTGGACAGGATGCCAGTCCACGCAGAACACACACACACACACATACACACAGGTTTGTGGGGATTCTCCATTCATTTCTATGGGGGAAACCATTATCAAAACATGATCCCTACCCAGCCCTAACTTTAACCATAAGTAAGCAAACAAAATATGAGACTTTTGGCATTTTTAGTTTTTTGATTGCATTCACAGATCTTTGTGGGGACCACAAAAATGGTCCCCACAATGTCAAAAAACAGGTTTTTATTACATTGTGGGGGAGATTTGGTCCCCCACAATGTAATATAAACCTAATCCACACACACAATCATACATAATAGGCAATTTAGAAATGCCTGCTAGCCTAACTGTATGTCTGGGGACTGCAGGAGAAACCCAGTGGGGCACCAGGAGAGCACACAAACTGCACACACAGAGCAGTGATGGGGTTGAAACCCACATCCATGGGTGTGTGAGGCAACAATGCTACCCACTATGGCTCCTATACACATCAGAAACAACAGATGGCAGAATACCAAGCTCACTCCATAGTCTGCTACTACATGATTTATTCCAAAGCCATGTTTTCAGATTGCACAGGATATATTTTCCTTTCTTATTTATGTCTAGCTAAAATCAGAATATAATTTACTGTCAGCTTCAGATATAATATGATGCATGGAGTAATGCACTGACTTGAAATATCCTCGTTGTTTGTACTGCAATGAAAAATAAATAATAAACAGAATATAAATACTAAGACATAGAATCATAATACACACTGCTCATAGAATCATTAGGTAAGGACTACTCTGGATGATATTTTTCTGCAAAATGTTGGCATGTCTCTTCAAGGGATGGATAATGATCCAGAAGATGGCTTTCAAACTACGGGAACTTTATTTCACACTTAACTCCAACACTTAGAAACAAAAGAGATTGCAATGGATCTAAACAAAGGCTAACAATAAAGACTAGAACTAAACAAGACTAAGTGTGTTTTTCCATTGCACCAAGTACTGTATGTTTGGTATGGTACGTTTGGTACTTTCGCTTTTCCATTGGCTTCTGGTCAAGTACCTGTACCAAAAGTTCCAGTACCAAAATGCCAAACCAGCTGGGGTACTTCTTTGGCATTTTGGTACATTGGCATGGGACTTTAAATGCTTTCTTTGTGGATTGGTTATGCAAATAGCCTGCCACTGAAACACAATCCAAATGTTACGATATCAGAAAACAACAATAAACAAAGTATAAAATAATAATAATAATTGTGATCTGGTCAAAGGAACAGATACAACAAAATGATCAGGATGGCAAGACAAGACTTTTTAAAAGTATTGTAAAGGTAGGTCACTGAGCCATACTGCTTGCTTCTCAGAAATGACATTGGGACTGTTCCTGGTTCTACCACAAGGTGGCTTTATTGCATCCGTAGCAGTCACACTCAACACACTTGTGCTGCCCACCGTGCCCATCGCCCCGTTTACTCATAACATGTATGGTATTAACACACACACAAGCTCGCTAAATACAACAATAAACATTAAACACTACAAATGACATTATGGTGTGTGTGGGTGAGTGAATGGTGTGTGAGTGTGCACTACGATGGATTGGTGCTCCATCCTGGGTTGTTCCCTGTCTTGTGCACGTAGCCTCCAGGATAGACCCCCTTGCGACCCTGCATAGGACAAGCGGTTTCAGAAAATGGATGGATGGATGGATGGATGGATGGATGGGTATGACATTACGATACTACACAAGACATTGCAGTGCATAATGAACACAGCAAACTGTTTACATGGTTGGCGCCAGCCCAAACTGCTGCGCTGCCCCACAGTCCCTTCAGCACTACTCTACCCCACCCCCTTAGGGGGTTAACCCACTCGAAATCCCCACACAGTTCCAAAGACACTCTGAGCAGCAGCGAGTTCTCTGTGGCCAGGGGACCCTGAGGTCCCCACCATCCTGATCAGTTCCTGCTGCAGGGGTACTCACTGCCAGTCCTGGCAATGGCTGCTCTGAGTGGGCCAATGGCTGGTATGGAACCAGGTGGCCATGGTACAACAATACAGTCCTGCGCCGCTCTGGCACCCGTACCTGGTAAACCACTTTGGAGCTCCACTCCAGGACCTCCCCAGGACCCTTCCAGTGGCTGTCGAGCTTGGGTGATGAGGCAGTACACCCAAACAGGGTCCCCGGGCTGTAAGGCCTCTCCCCAGCATTGGACATCATATCCTGTCTTCGGCTTGGCCGTTTCTATGTCCTGATGATTCCTGGCCAGCTCATGCCCTGTCCACGCACAATCCCAGATTTGGCGCAGGTAGTTCAATCCTGGTGTCGTCGGCAGCACCGACTAAGGGGGTGAGACGAACACCAGCTCCACCAGGGTCTGCAACTCGCGGTTAAACATGAGGGCAGCGGGGGTGCAGCCAGTGCTCTTCTACACCGCTGCAAGATACACCCCCAGGGCCAAGCGCACTGGTGTTTGTCTACGAGGGTTGCCAGCTGTTCGGCTAGGGTATGGTGGAACTACTTCACCAGCCCGTCGCTCTGAGGGTGAGGCGGGGTGGTGCGGGTCTTCACAATCCCCAGCCGCTGGCAGGCCTCGCCAAACACCTGCACTTCGAAGTTCCTCCCCTGGTTGCTGTGCAGCTCCTTGGGGACCCCAAACCTGCAAAAAATCTCCTCCAGCAATTTAGTTACTGTGGTGGTGGCGCTCTGATCGGGAACTGCATATGCCTTGGGCCACATTGTAAAGTAGTCCATAGCCACGAGTATGTAGCGGTTCCTGGCCTCGGTGCAAAGGAAGGGACTCAGGACGTGCACCTGTACGTGCTCCATGGGGGCGCCCACCAGGTATGGCTGCAGGGGAGTCTGGGACTGCTGGCTAGGACCCTTCCAAGTTGTGCACAGGTTGCATCAGTGTCCTGCCAGCAGCCGGGCCAGTAGAATCACTGCTACAGCTTCCCGAGTGTCTTTTTCACCCCAAAGTGCCTGGCCCCAATGGCCCCATGTACTGACCTTAATGCGATACTGCACAGGCCCTGGGGCACCAGCTGCTGCAGCAGCTCCCCTGTGCAATCCGGCGATCACCAGCCCTGATACATGCTCGTCCAGAGTGTCCCACTGGGAGTGATAGGCCTTGGTTTCCAGGCCAGAGGCCAAGATCGGCTCCTGGCCTAGTTGCCTGCCTTTGCTCAGCCATTCCCTTACCCTGGACAACATGGGATCACCTTGCTGCTCTGTGGCAGCAATCTCCACTGACTACATGGCCCAGGTAGCGCGTCTAGCACTGGAGGAGGGATCACTTTTGGGAGTCCAGCCATAATCTTGCCTGCCGGATCATGGAGAGCACAGTTTTAAGGTTATGGATTGCCCGGGCAAAGCAGCGAGGACCTGCAGATCATCCAGATAGACAACATACTCATAATGGGGGACATGGGAGGGGACACACTCCATGAGCCTCTCGAACATAATCAGGGCGTTGCACAAACTGAACGGCATCGTCTGAAAGTGCCATCGACTGTAGTCGAGGGGAAAATCGGTCTTAGAGCGAGTTTCCGGAGCCAATTCGACTTGCCAGTAGCTAGTCCGAAGGTCTAGGGTGCTGAACCCCATCAACCCAGCGATGAAGTCTAGTGCATCATCGATTCATGGCAGTGGATAGGAGTCTTGTTCAGCTGCCAATAGTCGACACAAAAATAGTCAAGACCCATCCTTTTTGGCGACAAGGACTGCAGGAGCCACCTATGGGCTGTCGGATGGCTCTGTGACTCCTGCCGCTGCCATCTCTCTGATTCTCTACTCTGCTGCTTGTCGCTTCACCAAGGGCAGTCTGTGTGGGCACAGGTGAATGGGCAGGGTGTCTCCCATATCAATGCTGTACCAGGGAAGTGGGTCGGCATGCCTCTTCCCTGGCAGCAAAGTTATCCTAGAATGAGTCCAATAGATCCTAATAGATAAGCCCGTCCTGCTGCTCCGCCGTCAGGTCCTGGCTGCTACTCTGCCACACCTCCCATACAGCTCGCACCTTCTCGGGAGACACCCCAATGTTACCGTGTTCTGCGATTGGGGCTGGGTTTGGGGCTGTGTTGCTGATGTTCTTTCCCCAGGTGCTGCATGCTACTCTTTTCTTACATCGAGTGCCCTTCTTTGTCCTCCACCGCTGGCTGCCACTGTCGTGCTGGAGGGGCACCACCCAGCCAGTCACGCAGCTGCCTCTTCCCCCTCATGGCCATGCGCACACCGGTCGCCGACGTCAGTCGCACATCAGTTGTCTCCCAGCTGGCCAGTGCAGCTCTGCTAGTACCTGGTAGCACACCTAGGCAGGTCAAGGTGATGGTGGACCCCGTGTCCACCAGGGCTCAGCAGGATGACTCATCCACTAGGCAGTCAAAATACAGGCCCACTCTGGGCGTAGCTGTTGGGGTTGGACTGGCATGCGTTGCATGTAGCGCCCTCCTCACAGTGTCACCCGCCTGGCATTTCCCAGCTGTTGTTCATGATGCGAGCAAAGTGCTTAAGCGGGGCAATGGTGGATGAAGTCCTTGACCTTTCCACAACGGTAGCAGGAAGACGGGCAACGTCTCCACTATGGCACTGTGCAGGTCGCATGCTCTGTCCCTCCTCGCTGTCGAATTCCAAACGTGCGTAGGTGCAGGTTCAGCACAGGGTAGCTGGTGACCAGTGTGATGTTGCAGGTGGGGACAGGATTTCCTTGGCTCTCTCCACCTCCACCAGGGCCTCAGTGAGCATGCCCAGCGCCTGCAATTCGATGTGCTGGTGCAACCACTCTGGTGTTAGTGCCATGCCAGCTCTTCTTGTGCAGCCCTGGGGAAGTCCGGGTAGCTCTTCCATGCAAGGATACGGAGGTCTGCTGCAAACACCCTCAGGGTCTTGCTGTTCTGCCGACAGCGGTTTGCTAACTCTGCCCTCTCCTCCTCCACAGACCACTGCTGGCTGGACCACAGCTCCAGCGCCTCCTATAGGGCAGCGAGATTTTGCTGCTTGTAGGGGGCCAGGCTGAGGGGAGCCTGGAGCACATCCCCCTCCAGTGTCAATGCTAAGTGCACTGCTGTCTCCTCCTCGCTCTAGCCATTGTGCCAGGTGGCCAGGCCCACTGGGACAAGGAAATGTCCATGGGCCCTTTACCTCCGTAGTGCATGAGATTCACTGCAGGCTTTGTCCCCCTAGCTCTCTCGTGCTGGTGGGCTTGGTTCAGGTTGCCCTGCTGGAGGGCGGCGCATGCTGGAGCCATCAGGTCTCCACGGGAAGGCGTGCTGCTCAGTTCCTGGGGTTTCCTTCTGGTCTTCTACTGCTCCCTACCATGGCCACCAGAATCCTTGCTCCAGTTGTTATAGATCATCATAAAACGACTCCAATTGCACTTCTGACAGCGAAATAGCACCCAGCGGACCGAGGCATCGCAAGCGTCCCGAAGGATGAGTAGACTTGTTTGTTGGAACAGAACACGCTCTTTATTGTAGTCCTTAACAGAACAGACACCCAATGAGCACCAAACCCAAATACACTCAGCGGTAACACAAGGTGGTCAGACGCCGAACTGTAAGGTGCACACACGGTGGGAGATTTATACAAGCTAAGAACACGCAAGGATCAGACAGGGCAAACACACGTGCGACAATAGGGAAATGCAACCATAACACCAACAATATAACAAAGGCTATTTTCCAAACACAGATAAGGACTGTTTACAATTGCCCGCGAGCATGCTGGGATATGCTGATCCCCGCTGATGCTACAGTATTTTGTTTAATACACTAGGAAAGCACGCTAATTTGTTTTATATAATAGGACAGCGTGCATATAGTGTGCTGTCCTAGTGATGTGATTTTGTAGTAAATTTAACAATGTGATTTTGTTGTAATAAATTGGGGTATTTATAAGACAAAAAAAGTTTGTCACCTCCTTAACCAGCCTGCACCATGCCTCGTTACCATGACACACACACATATATATACAGAACAATACCATTAATTTGTAAGGCCCTGTCACATGTCGGTCAGCCAGTATAACTGCCTTTGTTCAGGCTGTTAGCATTTGTTAGCATGCTAGCATTAAAACAGTTAGCATGCAAGCAAGGAATTTCAGTAACCTTTTCAGACATGCTTTGGATTCACAACAATTACATTTTTTCTGGGATCTTTTAGCATGACAGGGCCTGACCTTTAGCTGCAAAACAAGCTTAGAATCTTACAAATCATGACAGAACTCACCTTTGATCAGTATCAGCGTCACCTCAGTCAGACAATGTCACTTATCTGAGCCATAATCTTTGAGTCATAACCTTAAAGTCGTATTGCACATTTTTAATATAATGTTTTATGTAAATGTCACAGAACTAACCAAAAACATGGGGATAGTTGTAAAATGCTATTTATTTGTAGAATTTTGTATTATTTTATTTTCAATCAATTGACTCACTTATATTTATTATTATGTTTTTTTCTAAGTAAAAGTTTAGAAAATATAACAAAACTATGGAACATGTAGGTCCAATTTGGCCGGGGACAGTCCATTTTTAATAATTTTGTAATTTTCAGAAGTGTTTTTAAATTGAAAAAAAAAACACCTAAAAACCTAATGTTCCTTTACAAAAAAAAGAAATGAACCATCTGTCACGTTCTCAGGGGGACAGAGCGGGGAAGTGGGCACAGGAGTCCAGGGAGTCCGGTGAACACTGAGTTTATTTGGGGTAAAATACACACAGGACCACAGAACAGGCAAAAGCAACGTTATGACCAGACTGGGGACTCACTCACAGAAACTCACTTAAATACACAGAATCAATTAACACAACTAGAAACAGCTGATAACAAGGGGATTCCACACAAGGTAAATGAGGGGGGCGTGGAACACAGGAAGATCGGAATGATCATGGCATGACACCATCTAGTTAGTTTTAGACATTTTTGGATTATACATGTTTTATTCACTGTAACAATCCACGACAGATAATGTAATTTCTGGTAGACTGTCCCCAAAACATGGACTAGACTAAACACATTAGAATCAGAATCAGAATCAGCTTTATTGTCATTCAAACCACTTGTTGCGGAACACAAGACCAGGACAGAAGATTCCAAGCTACCAAGTTTATTAGGGATGAGACAGAGAGAGGTCAGTGGTCGTAGCGGGGTCTTCTGGGAGTCCGTCCGTATGTATCGCCTGAAGCCAAAACGTGTCCAGATGCCGTAGTTGAGACGGATTCCAAGGGTCGAAGAGCCAGGGAGTCTGTCCGAGGACGCAGACACATGAAGGGGAGAAATCTACAAGGGAAGTCATGGGGAGGGCAGACGGGAAGGAGGGCAGGCAGGAAGTGCGGGTAACTTGGGGAGGGCCAGACGGACAGAACGTAACTGCGGGGAAAACAGAGAGTTAGAGCGCTCAGTAATGGCATGCCAACAATACCTCACACCAACCTGTTGCCGGTGCGGGGCTCAAATAGGGAATCCCATCATCCGTGGGCAGGACCGGCTGTTGTTGCTGACGTCAGAAGTGGGCGTGACCGGGTGGGTATGACACCACTTGATATGATTAGAACGAAACACAGATTCTCAGGTCTCGGTGTGTGCAGCGTGCTACTAAACAATAAATAAATGAAATAAATAGTAAAATGCTAGAGTAAACTATCTGAACTGGAAATTAAATGAGCTAAGGAAAAACCTCTGAAGTAAAGATTAAAAATTAAAATTAAAAAGTAATGTAAAGTATGGCAACAGCGACTTCAAATGATCAGTGACAGAGTGACAAGGCAAGTAGGAAAGATTAGCAACACATGCTAGTCTACAGGGGAGAGCAGGGAACTTAAGGAAAAGAAGGACAGGAAGACGGGACAGGACAAGACAGGGACCTGCCTAACACAGTATAGGCACCTTTCTCCTCAATGACCATCATCAGCCTGTTGCCCACTGAACCAATCAGCTTTTTGATTTGATCCCATTCTATTTTAGCTGAGCCAGCTAGATCCGCCTCCCAGACGCTGCTCTGAGATGTGTACTGCTTGCCACCTTGTCAAATATCAGACTTTAGTAAGGCCCAGTAGCTCTCAATTGGGGATTAAGTCCAGCAATGGGGAGGGGGCAGATCATAATTTGATCACCTTTCAAGCCTAGGCCAGCAAATCTATGCAATACTTTGGTAGGGACATTGTTCTGTATGAACTGTTTTGAAAGCCACTGACTTCTAAAAGTTGGCAGTCACTTGGAGGATTTATACCATTTGCAAGCTGCAAAGGTCCTGCAAGTTAATCACTGCTTATTGCAGCCTATGCCATCACTACCACTGCTAATTGCAATCTACACCATCACTATCACTGTCAATTGCAGCCTAGACCATCACTACCACTGCTAAATGCAACCTACACCATCATTATCATTGCTAATTGCAACCTACACCATCACTATCAAAGTCAATTTCAGCCTACAACATCACTATCACTGCTAATTGCAGCCGACATCATCACTCCTCTACCACTTTGTTGGTGCTTGAAGGTGTTTATCCACTGGCCCTTCTATTTGCTCCATCAAGAGTCACTTTCATGTCATCTGTCCACAAAACCTTTGTACAATCAGTCTTGAGACATTCTTAATGTTTTACCTTGCATGCCTTATGGAGTGGAGGTCATGTTTCAGCCTTTGTGACCTGTGTCACGTAGCACACAGAATCTAGTACTTCCGGAGATTCCGTTCTGAGTGCAGTTTTTAAAATGGTAGCATTTGATGCTAAAGTGTTTCTGGAAGTCTCCCCTTTAATTTGACACAGATCTTTGCCAGCTAACGTATGTCATATTCTTTCTACATGTTTCTTCAGTCCTATTTGTCTGTTGGCCAAAAAATGTTTTATTGTATAGTGATTACATTTTTAAAGAAACTTTGATTGTTTTGCATCTCTCTGACAGGCACTTTTACAGTTTTGTTTTATCTCTGCAGGGGTTTTCTCTCTGTGTAAGGTCTTTTTTTGGCCCATATTAATAGTAATAACAATTTGCTTAATGTTTTTGCATAGGGAAGTATTACTCCAAACAGAAAAAAGCTGTGTTTAGCCTCACTGTCCTGGCTTTGAGGCTACAGAACCTCCTACGGGAGTGGAGCAAGGAATCTGCGAGAGGGGTGGGATGGTCCTTGATGATGCCAGTAGCCTCTAGATGCAGAAGCCATTGTAAATGTCCAGCAGAGAAGACAGAGTGGTCCTGGTGATCTTCTCTGCTGTTTTTTATGACCTGCTGGAGAGACTGCATGCTGGTTAACCACTAAACATGGACATTGAGTTCTATATCACTGTGCTTATCATTCGGAGAATTTACTACAGGTATTTATACATTTTCAATAAGATCTGTCACCGTAATATAAAGTAAAAATTTCCAATCTCTTTCTTCATATAATTCTGAGAGTGTCTGGAGGTTCTTTGGGTTGCTGACTGTAGGGGAAAGGTTTAGTGTTGTTTAGGGGGTGGTGCCCTGTCTTTAAGTCCAGATGGAGCCCCCTGGGCTTAGCTGAAGTCAAAATAATGCAAAGCATTTTGACCGATTACTTACCAACTGATTTCACACATCTGACTTTTCTCATTACTATCAAACTGCAATGATCTGTAGGTGTCAGTCATATAACAGCTATCGAAGATACTGCAACTGCTTTTATTCTCATTAGAACATTCCGGCACTTTCTGGCTGAGCTGCTCTAGAGGCCCTTTAACAAATTGCTTAGCTTAGCACTTTGTGACGTTCTCCCTTTTCTCCTTCCTTTATTGGCCGTTGCCGAGCATCACATGGCCCATTTACAACTTTATGTGTATTCTGACTGACGGTAGGTTGCAAGATGGAGGTAGCTGATCTCCCAGAAATATTTGCCTTTGAACTGCAAATAGAGGCCAAGAACAGCAGACCAGGTGCTTTTCCTAAAGCTCTACCTGCCGTGAATATAAGACATCCTAGCTTCAGATGCTATGCGGCAGCTCTAGCCATCGCAGCCCAGATCTGGAAAGGTTCTTGGAATAACTGTGAGTCACTGTGAGGTTTACCAGACAAGCTACATATAAAAATGACACAAAAATAATTCAATATTGTATTTATAAAAGAAGACAGATAATGCATTCTGTGTACATGCTTTATTATTTGTGCATGACAGAATACAGACTTCCTTGTGACCCTGGCTAGGACAAGTGGTTGGAAGATGGATGGAAGGATAGAGAGGACAGACTTTTTGTGTTACACTGGTCCTAAAATCTCTGTCAGGGGATGAATGCTTCACCCCGAAATCATGAGGAACGTTTCATTCCCAGACCCCCCGCCTGAAAGGAGCCAGCTGTTTCTTTGAGAGTGTTTAGTGTGGAATCGCTCCAACAAATGGCCTCTGCATCGGGCCAGCAGATTGTATGTATATCTCCTCTTCTCTTGCATCATCCATTTTCTTATGTAAAGGGTGACTGTCTTGTGACATTTGTGTAAAATGACATTGATTCACAATCTGAATGGTTATTATGGGGTGACATAGTGGGGTGGTTGCATCACACCTCCAGGGTTGTAGGTTTGAAGCCCAGTCCCCTCTCAGTTCAAAAGCATTTTCTTTGGTTGCTTATGGTTAAGGTTGGGGCTGGTTACCAGATAAGGTTGTCATTGTTGGGATTAGGGTTTTTTTCCATGGAAATGTATGTATGGTCCCCACAAGGATATGTATACAGATGTGTGTGTGTGTGTGTGTGTGCAGTTGGCATGTTCTCCCAGTGTTGAGCAAGTTTCCCTCTGACTCCTCTAATTTCCTCCATTCATTCCAAAAATAAACCTTTTAGGCAAATTGCCAACAGTGCCAATGCCAATGTATTTCTAAGTTGCCAATAGTGCATGTGTGTGCCCTGCGAAGGGTTGGCATCCTGTCCAGGGTGTTGCTGTGCTTTGTGCTTCCTAGGGCAAGACCCCAGGCTCTACCTGTCTAGATAAGTCATTTGGTATATAGCTGGGTAAAGATTATTTCAGGGGGGTGCAGTGGTTAGCACTGTTGCCTCATACCTCACACCACTGTGGCTCCATGTGTGTGGAGTTTGCATGTTCTCCCCGTGTCGTTATGCGATTTCCTCCAGGTACTCCCCCCCCCCCCCCCCATAGTACAAAAACATGCTGAGGTTAATTAGAGTTATCAAATATCCCATGAGTGTGCATGTATGTGTGAATTGTCCTGAACACTGCTGAACACTGCTGAATATGCCCTATATTGCAATCATTAAACTTCTTTAGAACCAGAGATATAGTGTAAATGTAGAACCAGGCTGGGGCCACAGCTTTGATTCCAGTTTCCTACTTCACTATTACTTCTATGATCATTATCATTATATAACTTCAGTAACTGCTATTATAATTGCAGGACATTCACATAGTAACAGCTTCACTCCAAGCATAGTTTAATCAGCAGATGTTCTGAACCAAATGTCTCTGGAACCGTGGGAGAAAAGCAGAATATATTTTGGAAACCTAAACAGGCATGGGGACAATAAACAAACTCTTGCAAGCAATAACTGGTTCTATAGTGCCTGGTTATCACATCCCCTTTACACACAGAAGGCCCTGGGTTTGAGTCCCTGAGTTCTCTAATGTAGTTTCCTGCTTTAGCAAATGAAGACAAATATATTATGTGCAAATTGATTTGTTGGTAACATGGTACACCACATAGTGGCTTGCCTGTTATTGTGAGATCCATGGCTTTGTGGATTAGTAGACTCTGCCTGTAAACAGACGGTTGCTAGTTTGGACCCCTGGCTTGGTAAAGTTGATTTTGCTGTTGGCCACTAAACAAGGCCCTTAACCACAATTATTTCAGGCATTATTTTATTAGTAGTAGTACTCATACTATCTCATCCTAAATTAAACACATTAATCCACAGTGATGGGTAAAAAAAAAAAAAATCAGTGTAATTTGAAACATTACGAGTTGACAAAATATACTAACGTACTACCACAAAAGATCAGTAGGGATCTCAAAGTAGCATGCCAAGAGGATCTTGAAAGAAGCTCATAATATGAGACATACCATGGATGGGACTTAAATAAATGCTGCCTTGCCACTTTTTTCTGGTTTATGTTTGCAGTATATCTGGAAAACTTTTCTTCTTTTCTTGGTTGTTTCTAATTTTGTATCAGATCCAAATGTGCTTAAAATGCACCAGGCCTGGCAGGATACCCACGACACAATGCATATGCAATACATTTACTTAATTTACCACTCACTTTTGTCCAAAGTGACACACAAGTGAGGCGGATTACACTTATGGCTGTCAAAGAATCATCTAGGCATAAGTGCATTTAGGCTGAGCCTCTAGTGAGTGCCCGGGTACAAGTGTAAGCAGTATTGGACCTTTCAACCAGCAAAAACCTAATAAGACAACTATTTAAATTGAAACTGCATTCAAGGAACACAGAGCCGGTAAGCTGGAGGAGGTATTCTTGGAACAGATGGGTCTTGAACAGAATTGATTGGGCCAGCCCAAGCGTGGAGCCCAGGTCCTTCAGCTCTGCAGCAGCATTCTCTAACCAGCTGAGCTCTGCAGGCTTTTGGCTGCTTGTGCTGGGGAACATTTTCTTTTGGGGAACTGCAGTTTAGCAATATAGTACAAATGCTTCTTATCAGGATCACCAGCTGTCAAGCATGATGGGCCACCAGAAGGGGCAGAGACCACTTGGGATATTGACCTGCATGTCTTAAATAATCCAATTAAACACGCTGTGAGGGGAATGGAGCTGATTGATGAAAAGGTATCTTTTCACAGAACATAAAAGGTCAAGCGTATGATGTTTGACAGGTCAGCTATTCTCAGCAAGTGGTTTGAGTCTCTGTGTAAGGCATTTTGAGTAAAAATATCTTCAATGAAACATTACAATGCAGTAGAGAGTATAGGGAAGAAACAAAGTTGCTTTTCATGGTGGATGTACAGTCCTTCTGGTCTTCTGCGTTGCAGACTTGAAACATCAGAGCTGTTTAGTGAACGTCACATGCCATGATCACCAGTGATACAATAGAAAAAATGCTTTGGAGCCATAACTAATCTTGATTTTCTCGTTCTGAGCTGAACCACACAGGCACATGTTGAATCTCATTATGTTTATTTTTCCACAGTACTGGGGTGTATGC
The DNA here is from genome assembly GCA_026776725.1 of Gnathonemus echidnorhynchus. Lineage (NCBI taxonomy): Eukaryota > Metazoa > Chordata > Actinopteri > Osteoglossiformes > Mormyridae > Gnathonemus > Gnathonemus echidnorhynchus. The sequence continues at coordinate 12,622,112 of JAODJU010000130.1, forward strand.
GTTTGGAGCCACTGCTGATGTCATTGTCTTTATTTGACCAGTGAAGTTCCACTAACATGCTGCATGACATGAAGTTATCTTAACAGTGTATACTGCAATGCATTCATTTTTCCTCCTTTGACCAGTTATTATTCTATAATAAAGGGATACTGCTGCATTTTCAGCTGATTTATGTAGAATCTTCGTTACGTTACAGTTATAAAAGCTACCAATGGCGTAGGCCATGGTGTAAGCTCTGCGTACGATTGATGCAGAGGTATGAATCAACCTTTGTGTTGCAAGTACAGGTCTACACATCTTTATATGCTGTGTGTGTCATTATAGGCTTTTATATACATACACATACACATTATTATATATAATATTCTCTCTCCTATGCTAATCCTTTACAGTTACGGCCATGTGAATTCCAGCTGTTGAAAATCCACCCAGCCACCACCCATTTCAACTTCAACTACAAAATGACCACACCTCGAATCTTCTACCACACACGCTCAGGGACACACTGGAAGCATTTATATCACCTCATTTACCAAAATCTGTACTTGTAGAGAGACCAGAAAACAACGACAGGACGGCAGGAGACTTGGAATCGATCGTGCAGCAGCACTTTGATCTGCGTATAATTTCTTTCCAACATTTAGAATCATACACCGCAGGGACCGCGCTATTTCTTTGTTTCTTTATTTATTGTCCACATGGGGAAAATGGGTTGGGGCATAATTACATTAGAAATGTCTCACAGAACAAATAAAACAATAAAAAAAAGACCTCGAGTGAATAACACCCACAACAAGAGGCAGAAAAGTCACCGTTCTGTGACAAAGCTTTACAAAAGTAGAGAATAGTAATACGACCGCACACATTAACCGGGAAAAAATCCACAATACCTTCGACATTTTCCCTGTTGACTAATAAATTGCCTGGACCTATTGTCGCTGAATTGAAGGGGAATCTGTATAATAAGAATATGAAACTGAGAAAAATACAGTTTTCACTTTTCATGTGATAGTGATCAGCAACATTCCTTCACGCTCCCTTCATTTAAAACTCTGAGTACAGGTGGAAGTTTGCGATTTTATAAAAATTTTGGGCCAACCTTATATAATTTTAAAATTAAGTATTTTGCAAGAGCACGGTACTGTGGTGTACTGGTGTTGCACAATCCAGGTTTCCCAAATTCGAGACCACTGTTAAACCCAAAAGTTTGTACTCCGAAATGACCCACCTCGCTGAAATCAGTTACACGGCATTTCGCGTCAGTTGGGATAATCGTCACTATTAGCTTACCTGATGAAATACAGATTTGACAAGTAGCCAAATTATAATTACAATATAACGATCACGGGGGAATGCACCCCCACCCATCCGATTACCACGGTGGAGGGTCCAACACCATAAAAGAGTAATTCCATCTCACCTCCACCCCTCTCACTTGATCATCTTCTCCCCTGCAGGATACGTATCACACACTCTGGACCAGCTAAGCTGTTGCGCTTGCTGCAACAGCTGCAATCGGCTCTGCATTGCGCCACTCCCAAGACCATTTAGCGCCTCCTTAAAGTCCTTAAACTGCGCTCAAGACAGACATCGCACCCACTTCAAAAGTTATTCAGGCTCGGTGAAGTGGACGTGATCAAGAGACAGCGATCGTTCAACGAGATACAGACTCACGTCCTGAGGCATTCTTTGGATGTGTAACCTTTAAGATAACAGAAACGGTGGGAGTGGGAGTAATTGGATACACGGGGCATCTAAGTAGGGGAAATAATTTGACATGCCGGAATTCATCTGATACTATGATAAAAAAGATCATAACTGAACTGCACACAACAGGTTAATTACTTAAAATTTAACTGATCTAATGATCAGTGTTTTATCCTGTATTAAACGCATTTGAATCTATTCCCTTAGAATGAGTACAGTAGCGGCACAAAGTGCGGCCACACTTATATTTATGTGGGGCTATTGTGCGCTGTGTGAGTCCTTTTTTACCAACTTCACGTTTAACGAGGACTTACACTCCAGCTTCGTGGAGCGGCGCCTTCGCAGTCAGGAGCGCAGGGACATGCAGCGAGAGATCCTTTCCATCCTCGGGCTACCGCACCGGCCGCGGCCGCATCTCCATGAGAAGCGCAGCGCTGCGCCCCTCTTCATGCTGGACCTGTACAATGTCATCTCCACCGACGGACGGGAGGACCTGCACCGGTACAAGCCCGTCTTTACCACCCAAGAACCGCCGATCGCCTCTCTACAGGACAGCAACTTTCTCAGCGACGCCGACATGGTCATGAGTTTTGTCGACTTGGGTAGGTAACTTTTAAAATGAATGACTTTGAGGGAAATACTTATTATGCGTCTGCCAATGTCTGTTAATGTGTTTGGGTTCCTGTTTAAAAGGATGCAACAAATGGGATTGGGTTTCAGGTTAGGTCACAACACGGCATCGACAACACGGGAAATATTTATTTTCCTTTTTGTTAATAAGGAAAACAATGATGTATTATTTCTTTGCATTCCATTCAAATTCTTTATGGCGTTAATTTGTTAAATAATATGGTTATTGTTTTATTACATATAAAGAACCTAAATGAACAATTACCACCCAACCTCTGAGTTTTTGGCTAACGAACATTTCCCTGCTTATTCCCTGCAAATTTGTGGGACACCTTTTATAAAGAGTGTAATCTAGAGAGTTTTCTGTTAAGTACAGACCCTACTTGTGTGTGTTTTTTTTTTTTTTAAATAATTACAGTTAAACGCTTTAACGTCTTTCCCTATTTAACTTAATTCTTTCACAAACTGTATTTTTTAATCTCGCCTCGGGAAGTATAGGTGCTCTACTATGATTATTTGAGTGGTAGGTAGTCAACGCTATACGTTACAATGCTAATTTGTTTGGGACGAGTTTAAATAATAAACGCAGTGTTTACGTCCTTATTCTGATTTTCCAAGACGAAAAACGTCAATATTGAGAAACGTATGGGTTATAAGCGCATAATTTTATATATTAGACCTAAATGATAATTGCGTAGTTTGATTTGAATAACGCTGGTGGTAAAATTGTATTGATTAGCTAAGAGATCAGAATTTAAGATTAGTGATAATTTAGACATTTAAAATAAATGTAGTTAGGGTTTCATTATTGTGCGAGCTTCTCCATAATAGTGGTGGACATGGATGATCACGTGACTGTATTACTTATGATGGGTTTGACTGATTTAAAATATTAAATTCACAAAAACCGCGATTATCTCAGCTTAAAATCGAGCATATTGTTACAACTATTTAGTGTTTTGTTCTGCTTTATCAGTTTTCAAGCTTTGAGTGCGTATTCCTATTTTAAATGACAGATGGCTGGCTAGTGACCAACTCCGTTGTAGCTTTCAGATTTCATTTTTAATGACACTGGTCTTGTTTTAAACTTAAGTGGTGTGCCAGTTGCCTGATTAGCCCGATAATAAGCCAGAGAATACAAGTGACTTTGTAGCAAGTGTCTGGGTATTCTTCGGGCATGTTTCAGCCTGGGGGAGGAGCCACTGGGGGAAGTAGAGCCAAACCATACAACCACTTACTATAACCATGCCTGCCTGTCTGTGTAGGTGTGTGTAGGCGGACTTCCTATAGTATTATTACATTATGAAACCAATTACTGCTATTTGTTGCCTTTAGATGTTGCTTTTGCCGAAGTGACAGACTGAGCACGAGCCACATTGTGGCTGGCCTCTCATGTCTAATATTAGCATGTCTTTTCACAAGGCCCAATCAGCAGACTCCTGGGCTCCTCATACTTGGGTTGCATGGGGCATTGATGTGGTATCCAGAAGCAGGCAGGAAGTAGGTCTGTAACCAAAAGCCAATAGTAATTCATCTCAATTCTCCACAATATAAACATCAAAAGTGCACATTTTAAAGCTACATGGGTAATACTATCCAAAAAAACTAATGATATATCTGTTGGTTCCATCACCTACAGCTTTGGAAAAAATTGATAAACCACAGCAAAAATATTTATGGGTGTATGTCTGTGTAAAATATAATTTTATTTTGCAAACTCCAGCCTGGTTCTTCATTGCTTCTTATTAATGAAGGGTTTCTTCCTTGCTTTATGGGCCTTCGGTCCTGCTTCTAAGAGGCTGATGTGACCTGTCCTAGCAGTGAACTTCACACCACTTAATATTTCCCATTCCTTTTGGAGGTCACTTGAGGTCATCTTCCGATTTATGACAGTCATCTCTGGCATTAGAATGTTGCTTCTGGCCTCTGCCTGGCTGGTTTTTGGTTATTCCCAATGTCTCCTGCTTCATCTTGCTCTTGTGTACTGCAGTTTTAGAGACTTTGAGCCCGGAAGCAGCCTGCTTTGTCGTGTAGCCTTCTGACAGCAGAGCCAGGATTAAACCAGGATTTATACATTTTTAAAAAAATATAGAGTGGTCTCTCCTTTTTTTTAATAGAGCTATATATACAGGGACTAATATGCCTGGGAGAATGATATGCCTCTGTCCCCTTTCTGTCTTAGCTGGTACTCTTTGTCCACCATTTCTCAGTTTTCTCTCTCACCCTTTCAGTGTCAGACATTACAGTCATGCAGAATAGTATCACTCATATGCATTTACTATGGTAGATACTGTATGTTGACTGTTATTTCTGCACAATGGAGACTGTCATGAGTCAGCTTTCTGACACTCAGTTTTCTAGCTCTGTACTCAATTATACAGTGAAATATAGGGACAGATGATATTTTCAAGAAATAGTTAGTCACCTATGATTTTTATTGTTGGGGGGCTTGGGGGGTGAGCAGAGCTCCTTCAAACGAGCATTAACTGCCTGGAATACAGCAGAACGAATCAGAAATCTGTATTGCTGATTAAAGGGCCTTTCACTGTGGTCATAAGCCTTGAATTCATGTAGGTAATAGTTTGGATGTTTTGTTTCTTTCCCTCAGATGATTCAGGTCACACTGTATGATCATTATGGATAAGGGTGATTTCTAAGCAAGTGACTCCTTTAAGAGGGAGAGTGGTATCTTAAACAAAATGGCAAAAAAAAACAGTGTGTTAAGCTGCTTTGTGGAAATTGTTATTGGTGCTTTTAATTAAAAAAACGGTGGCTGTGGAACAGGGATTATGGAGAAGCTGATTCCCCAAAAGGAAATAGGCAGCTACACACATTATCTCAGTCACCCTTTTGAACGGACAGGATGATGAACTGCATTCCCTACAGCACGCGTCGTCACGCATGTTCATGTTGTCACGTGTGACCCTGCATGGATATATCAGGCTGATATAAATGTAAAGCAGCCAGATTCAGTTAAGTGCATTTTATTGTCATACTATCCACATGCAGGGATGCAGTGGCACAAAATAACATGGTGCAATATACAGACAGCAAGTGACAATGGGAGGTGTTCGCAGTAGTTTAAAGTGCAAAAACACAGGGCAGAGTGAAACTGGGCTGGACTCAAGGCTGTATATACATTGTTCATTAACACCGATAATAAATTACCCAGCAGCTTGAAGGGTGGAATACAAACATGTCTGCTGATTAACAATAAATAAATAAATAAATAAATAAATAGTATGGTGACCAGTGCCAATGGCGGGGCTGACATGTGAGACAGAATGTATGTCCGTATATGTGGTGTGCATTAGGTATAGGTAATGCTGTCCTCCTGTGGGGATGTGGCTCCTCCCAGTCTGCGCAGCTGCAGCCTGACTGCACAGGCAGCCCCAGAAAGGTGCTGCCTTGCATTCCGCTGCTCTGCAGGCAGTCTCTGCACTGGCGCCCGGGGCTCATACAGATGTTTCTGGCCTGGCTTCACTAGACCTAGCAGCTGTGCGTGGAAAACCTCTCTAGCATGCAGCCATCCCTATGCAGCTCAGCCTATTCTCTCCCCGAATGGGCTTCAGCCCCCCCAGCGCCATGCCCCCCCCAGGATGCAGTCCTGAAGCAGCTCTTCGCCCCCCTCAGTGCCATTACCTCACATTATTCAGTTATTTTGGCAGTTCACTTCAGTTAAAAGCAAGCGCTGCCTTAGACTCATTCCCTTCACACAGCTGCATCTTTCTCTGACCACTGGTGGCCGAGGTTTATGGGTACTGTTACTGTTACTTGGGCAGCTAGGTTTCTGGGACTTTGACCAGGAAATTTTTATGTTTAGTTACTGAATTACACCCAGAAATGTTATCAGTTCATTTCAGTCCATCACCTGAAAATTTACTGTGCTTCCAGAGGAAACACCTTTGAATGCACCTTAAAGGTCGACTAACCCTTTGCTTTCCAAAAAACCCCAATCTTAAACCTGCAGACATTTATTTTCAAGTGTGGATTGTCAGGCATTGGGTTGTAAGATTATGTGCTTTGCAGACAAGCATTTTTTTAAATCGCTATCTGTACTCAGTACTGTACCATATAGCCGTCCATCCAGCTGCCAACCACTTGTCCTGCTCAGGGGACCTAGCTGCACCGAGGCAGAGGACAGGCCAGTTGCTTGGATGAGATGCCAGGCCATCACAGGGCACACACACTAGGGGGCGATGTAGAGATAGAAGTTAGCCTAATGGCATGTTTTGGGCAGTGGGCGGAGACTGGGGTACCCAGAGGAATCCCGCATGACGTGGGGAGAGCATGTGAATGGCCCACTCCGAACAAGTCAGTACTCCTGGAAGTCAATATTTGAATTGTGATACGAATGGGTCCCCCCCGTCGCACTCTGATCACTTCTCTCAGTTTGCCTGGGTGCCAAAGACTGCTGATAGAAAAGATCAGATTGCAGTATATTTTTTGGTTTAATTAGGTAAGTTGGAAACTGTAAAAAAATTCGGTTAAGGTAAATGAGAAAAATGAAATGAAACAAACTAATATATAAACTAATCATTTCTGACTGTGTGTGCAGAGAAACACAAAATCCATCATACAAAATGGTCTTAGTCTGTTGTGTTATAAAGAACCTCATTGTGTAATTGAAAGCAGGGTCCACAGCAGATTTAATTAGCATAACACATCCATAGAGAGACATTCACTGTTAGTCTATTGTGTATGATCTTTGTGATGCAGGGTTTTGTGTCTAACGCTGCCAGGGATAGTTTCACAGATCCTTGTTGTGCAGCATCATGCCGATTTGTAGAAAAGCCCAAACCATAATCATCAGGGATGTAATACAAACATTAAACCGCAACTCTCCATATTTCACTTGGCAGTGATTTCTGGCAAAATAAAGAGGCGGGACCTTAGCAAACAGGAGCTTGGGAAGTGGTGGTAAAATGAATGATGAATAGCATGCTAGTCTGATGTCCATATAAAAGCCAAATGCCTGCAGTGTTTGAAGCTAATACAGTAACAGGTTGGTGGTTTCGAAGTTCATCTGTGAAAATGTATTCAGTAAAACACACGAATGAGCCGACCTGTATAAGCAGCACTAGGTTGTTCGCTGTCATCCATTCCCTGTGTGGAGTTTGCCATCATAATGGAATGCTAGTGTAATCTCAGATGCCCCAGATGTCGGTAAATATCTTGTGTGGTTTATTTTAAATGCTAGCCAGTGAGACGTTTTTATCCACATATGGGCCAGCTACACTAAGGAATTCACAAAAGTATATAAACCAGATCGAGTCACCCAAATATCCCCTGCACTGAATTATGTTGTTATGCAGGTCTACTCTTTACTATAACTTATTTCGTATGACCTCAGAGGAATAAAATGGTTTATGTTTGTAAGCAAGTATAAGAAGGTTTGCTTTTCAAATCTGATGCAGCCACCATGTAGCTAGAGCCTTGCTTACATGCCGAAATTTAATTGTAAAAGTAAAAGTAAAATGACTTATTGTAAGGCCCTTTAACGAGGGAACGTTGCTGAACTATTCTGAGTATGGATGCTGTCGCATGGATTTCACAGATGCTCCTTTTGATTTATGTGACGTTTAGGCTGTCCAAGCAAAGAGGAACTTAATGTCTCTATTATTATTATTATTATTATTATTATTAATAGTAGTAGTAGTAGTAGTAGTAATAACCTTTATTTATATAACACTTTTCATACATGCAAAGTGCTTCGCATATGAGATTAAAATAAAATCAAAGTAAAGTAAGTAAACAAACAAATAAGATAAATAAAATATAAAAGAATACAAGGCTACAGTTCTAAAAGTATAAGCTAGTGAAAATTGGATGAATTGGTGAAATAATTAATGTCATATTTCATGGATATAGCAACAAAACGGTGAGATAAAAAGAAAGAAATATCATAGGTAGTAAAAGAACACCAACATATAATACTATAATCATATAAGTGAATAGGAAAATAAAATTAAGTATAATAAAATATTATAAACTGGTTAAAATACCATTCTTAAGAAAATGCATTTTCTATAGCTTTTTGAAAGTGTTAAGCTTGTCTAATGTCTTCTGGCAGTGGGTCCCACAGTTTTGGAGCATAATAGCTAAAAGCTGCCTCACCACTTTACATTTTAACTTTGGAATACACATATGTCTAGGATTGGTAGATCTCAGACTTCTAGTGGGAATATAAAAGGTAAGATCATCATCATGTTTAGCCACTTGTGGAAGTTCAGAATGTGTCAATCAGATATATTATACAGTGTTAAATGTGGAACGCTTTTCCCAAGGATTTGTAGCATTAGCCACTGGGTGTCTGTTTTAGCTTAAAACTAACAAACAACAAACTCCTAAATAGGAGCCAAGTCATTTGTAGCTTTTATGTGTTTTTTGGGTGGGGCTGGTCTAGTTGGATGGAGTAGTTACATGAGTGATTTAACATAAATTAAAGGTGAGTCTGTGGAAATGGTTTCCACAACCATCACCAAAATTAGGAAGGGAGCCATAAAAATATAAGTAATTCAATCCAGCAGCAGCAGCACTAAAAAGAGGTCAGAAACAGGCATGTGCAGGAGTGAGCAGGCCTTTCTGAAAGCAGGCCACAGTGCCATTCCTTGGGCCATGCCTTAAACTGTAGGCTGCATCGTGAGATGTACTGAAGAGCCTGAAGAGTGGTATCTTTGCTTTGGTGTTTGTCTCAGGCACATTTCAGCACCCTTTGTAGCTGTGAATTCTTCATTTTTATTGAATGTTTCATATCAGGTCTTTGTGAATGCATTTCAGAGATGTAGATCTTTTACAGCATGCTATGGCCTTTAGTGTTTCTAACAGATTTCTGTTTCTCCCGGGAAGTTACTGGGTATAGATAAATGATAACTTTGAAATACATACAGGACATTTATGAGTCAAAGTGATACTTCTGAAGACATTTAGTTTAATAGTGAAATGGAAAATGAAAGAGCCATATTGAAAGATATGTACAGAATTGGCATGATGGCCACAGATTGGCATAAGTCGAAGATGTGTAGGAGCTTAAGTAGGGGCACCCCTGGATCACACAGACACTTTCCTGCGGCGGTATTACCCACCATTCCCGATGAATTGAGTATTGATGATGTGTGAATTCCTGACAATCATCTTTATTTGTAATTTATGCCATTTGTTGACAGTGTTTGAAAATTGTCAAATTCCTCAGAAGTAGCAACTAGAAGGCAAAGCTATGATCAGCAAGGTAAGAAGAGGTCTGTTCAGGGAAATGCTGTGTCACAGAGGCAAACAGTCCCTAATGTACGTATACCAAAAGCTTTATAAAACACCCAGGTCCTGTTCTGTATTAAATTATGCTAAAACAAATGACTGGCTACGGTCATGTGTCTACACCCACCCCCATATGATTTAGATGACCCAGCAACACATTACAGTGAAATAAATGCGTCATTGAGGTATGACATCATTACCATGACCTATAGATGGGAAGTTCCTGAATAATTGCCCTGTTCCCAAAAGTCACCCTGTGAATATGAGGAAAGGTGTAAAATCAACTTTAGGGAAACATTTTAGGCAGCATTATAAATATGTCAGTTGAGTTTTTTTCTTATTCGTAAAAACTAATGTAACTCCATGTTGTTATTTTCCAAGTCTTTGCAGTAAGCCTCAGATCCAAGCCATGGCAGTGTTATGTTTATTGGAGACAAGTATTGCTTACATTCAACTCTCTAAAAGTTGGTTACATCACATTTCTAAATTGAGAGGTCCAGCTCCCATTGAGAATTGTGCTCTAGTGCAGGGTTTCTCAACCCAGTCCTCAGGGACCCACAGACAGTCCACATTTTTGCTCTCTCTCAGCTCCCAGCCAATCAAGTACACAGAATACCTGGTACAGGTGTGCAGGGAGCTGGGAGGGAGCAAAAATGTGGACTGTCTGGGGGTCCCTGAGGACTGGGTTGAGAAACACTGCTCTAGTGGATTATGAAGGCAGGTGTGAAGACTGAGGCCTGGGAGGAATGTGGCTGTATGAAGGCAGGAGTGAAGACTGAGGTCTGGAAGGAATGTGGCTGTATGAAGGCAAAAGTGAAGACTGAGGTCTGGAAGGAATGTGGCTGTCTCTAGAAAGCAGCAAAGACCCAGAGCAGCTGGTATGGCAGGTTCTTCGCACCTTCATTCCTTACTATGGTGTACGGGTCATGGGCTTCATAGTATGACATACAGAGCCAGATTACGATTAATTTGCCATCATGGTCCTTTTTCACAACAGTGGCATCACTCTGTCAGGCATGGGATTTAAACTGACAACCTTCTGATCACAACAAGCCACTGAGCCGCACACTGATACACTAGGATATTAAAACATTCCTCGTTAATAGACTCATTAATCCAAAAAAAAACAAAAACGCATAGATATCAGTACATATTGTATACTCAGTGTCCTTGGAATACATATGAAAATAGCTTCATATCAGTCCTGTGATGCTGTTGTGTCTGCTCACCACTCACACAGTGTTTAGCCCGCTATCGTTCATGGCACTCACTCACTGATTTACGATCTGTGTTACCAAGGCCAGTGTGGCAAGGGCATTTTAGTGGGAGGGGGGTGGCAAGCCAGGAAGGAAACATTGACTGTGGCACATGGCTGCGATCGCGTTTTGTGATGGGAACGCTTCCTAAACATATTCATTTAACACAGGTAGAGTGAGTGAGTTTGCTGAGGCTTCGTGTTTCCTCTCAGAGGAAGCAATAAAGACGGCCGCTTGTGTTTAACTGCTCTTCTACCCGCCTCTTAATTGCTGCCATATTTTTCTTGGGGGGGGGGGGGTGTCAGAAAATGGAGTAATAAGAAGCTAACACTAAAGGTATTAACGCCAGGGCTCGTTTGCTTGAAGCATCCGGAAAGTTTATGATCAATATTTTCTTTCAAACATTTACTGTACCACCAATTTCATTCCTTATTTCATTATGAAATATGTTAAAAGCATGTATAGGAGCTGCATTGACTGCCACCCCTCAGTAATATTAAGCATGAACATGTTCCTACTGCTAAGGGAGAGGGTTTAATGGATGAAGGGATGAGACAGCCCTGTGAGCTGGAAGGAAGGCCAGCAATGGTCTCCCCAGCTGTGTCCAGCTGTTCTCCCCCGTGCAGACAGAGGAGGTTTAATGTTCAAGGGCAGGTCATTGGGTAAAGGAGTCTATAGCCCCTAAGGCTGGGTGTGGAAACTGGAAGGGGGGCTGTACTTGTGTAGACCTAGGAGTAAAGAGACGGAAAGTGAGGGGGTTCCTGGGGGGGTACAGCAGCTTTTGTCTTTTCTCCAATCAGGTATTAAAAGCACAAGCTTGTGTAAGGAAATGATTCAACTAGAATGTTTCCCTAGCAACGGTCAGTCAGGGCTGCATTTCCCAAAAGCATAGTTGCTAACAACATCAGCAACTTACATAGTTGGAACTGTTCAGTTGCATGGTTCCAACTATGTTCGTTGCTAACGAGAGTTTTTGGGAAACGTGCCCCAGGATATCAGCAACAAATTGTGGTAAATGGTAAATAAAGCAAGAGCTTTGTTGGTTGAAGTAGGGTAGCAGATAGGACAGCAGCTGAGAGCATGTCCTAGGAAGGTTTTAACACCTTGAGCAAAGAAGGTTTTTAATGTAAATTCCTCCAGCAAAAAGAATATCAATTATAATCTGGTTTGTATAAAAAGGAGCTTAAATTTATATGCATAAATCTAGGCATAACAAAAAATTCAGAAATCTTCCCCAGCTGACTACCTAAAAGGTTACCTGATTCTGGGGAAGTTCTGCTGAACAAAGACCTATTTTACTATGCAAATGAATAACATTGTAAAATATAAGATACTGAAATATGCTCTTACATCTGTTTCTTCCCGATCTCAGTGGAGCATGACAGGAAGTCCTTCCCTGTACGGCGTCACCACAGGGAGTTCCGCTTCAACCTGTCACAGATCCCCGAGGGGGGCGCCGTCACTGCTGCAGAATTCCGCATCTACAAGAACTTTGTCCACGAGCACTTTGAGAACGAGACCTTCCGTGTCAGAATCTACCAGGTGCTGCAGGGGCACTCAAACAGGCAAGACCTCCTAGAAACCAAAAAATGCCCTTTTGAAGATTTTCTGTTTTCTTCCCCCATTTTAGTTTTCTTAACAAACAACCTCTCCTATTTTTCTATTTGATTTTGGTGTTTCTATAAGATGCACCATAATTTACTAAAAACATGAAAATTTGGAAATTGTCAACATGCTCATAGACATCCTTCTCATTTTTGTTACCTTTCCCATCATTCTGAATCTTCACTTATTGGCAAAGGCTTCTCCCCAGAAGGAACCTTGTGCTACATTTTCCCATCTTTATCATCAATAAAAACCTGATTTCCTCAGCAACACAACCCTCCACTTTCAGCAACATGTCACCAGATGTTTTGCCCTCAGATGCCTCTTCCTTCACTGAGAAATCTCCCCCCCCCTTCCCAACACACACATTCCACCCCCAATCATATACCTAATAGCCTGACCCATTACAGCCTGCCATTCGTGGCTCTCATTCCGATACCCTGTTTTTACCTCATCTAGGGAGCCAGAATTACTGCTGCTGGACTCACGAGTCACCTGGGCTGCAGAAGAAGGTTGGCTGGTGTTTGACATCACTGCCACCAGTAAGCACTGGGCCCTCCACCCAAGATGGGACCTGGTCCTGCAGCTGGCCCTGGAGAGCATGGACGGTGAGGGGGGGGGGGTCCGTGGGCAAGTTTTGCACTTTCCTGCTAATGTGGAAGATAAAGCAGCAAGAATATACTTTAACCCATTCAAATTACTTGCATTTATGTATGAGGTCATCCAAGTTACAATGATAACAACAAACATAATCTGTTTTAGCTAATAAAACAAATGATTGTATTCTTCTTGTACATATTGAACACAACATTAAAATATTCACAGTGTACTGAACACTGCCCTAGAATAATGACTTCATTCAATCAAATCCAGGCCGGAGTGTGAACCCCAAACTGGCCGGGCTGGTGGGCCACAGTGGACCCCAAAACAAACAAGCCTTTATGGTGGCCTTCTTCAAAGCTGCCCAGAGCCACCCACGCAGAGCCCGTTCTGCTGGCCCCAAGCAGCGGGGCCCCGGCCGGCCCAAGGTCCCCAAGAACCAGGAGGCACCGAGAGGCACCAGCACTGCAGGTATCATGGGGGCTGTGGGACTGGAGTGGAGAGGGAAAAGGATCAGGCGGTGATGTGGGACGGTGGCATGCTCCAAAATGCTCCTTGGAGGAGACAGCACATGTGAGACGACCATGTTGAGGTGAACAGTCCCATCAAGCGGCTGTTCGGGTACGAAAAGCAGAGCACTGGCAGCCAATCAAAGCGGCCATGACTCAGTGGGTGGAAGGGCCAGCTGGCCTTTGTTAATCATCTGGGCTCGCCTCTCCAGCTGTACACCGTGACTTGTTGACTCGCGCATCTCAGATTGTTCTGACTCCCCTCATCTCTGCAGGAAACAGCAGCACAGACCAGAAACAGGGTTGCAAGAAGCATGAGCTCTTTGTCAGCTTCAGGGACCTGGGCTGGCAGGTATGGCCTGGGACTCAGTCCTGCTCAGTCCTCTTTCCCTTTGCTCTTTGCATCTTCCCAGCTACATTACCCTCCACTCTCTTCCTCTCCATATTTATTACCCCATTCCTTCTGTTTTTATCTAACTTCCCTGTCTTTTTATTAATCAAAATAAACCTGGTATGTGAAGAGCCTTTGAATCGAAAGTTCTCTAAAGGCTATCCCAAAGCACTTAATATCCCTAAGTGACAGCTTAACAAAGACAGCTTAACAGAGTTTGCAGAGCTCTAAAGAATATTATTAAATAGCTATTAAATTGATATTAACAAATCTATTTAAATGGTTATATACACTCAAATAATTACATAGAGTAGAATTTAAAGGATGATGATTGACAATGCAGGAATAACAATGTCCTTAATGCAACAGTAGCTGATAGTCAGTTGATTGAGAGTCATGTGACACCTGGCCTCTCTTCCAGGATTGGATCATCGCGCCAGAGGGCTACGCTGCCTACTACTGCGACGGCGAGTGTGCCTTTCCCCTCAACTCGTACATGAACGCCACCAATCATGCCATTGTGCAGACACTGGTAAGCCTCCGTGGTTGGCCAAGAAGCTGAAGCTGCTGTGTATGTGGATTTTACTGCCAGTATGCACAGTAGCCATTTTTTGTGGATAGATATATGCTGAGGCAACTGTGGTTTCACCCCAACTCACATGATATTGATACGAATATGTGATTATTATATACCCTTTGATTTTGGCTAGTCATCCATTCTATATATCTTTCTTTATATATGTTACTCAAATTAAATGTTCCTCCCCCTCTGAATTATGATATTTTTAGTCTTTTTTATTTCTTGTCTTCCAAGCAAGGATTTATTAGCCATTCCCTCTCCTTGTGAGCCACTAGTCATTATTTCCACTTGCACACATGCTCTCCAATCAATGTCTTTCTTTGTAGGTCCACTTTGTAAACCCAGAGACGGTGCCCAGGCCCTGCTGTGCCCCTACTCAGCTGCACGCCATATCTGTTCTCTATTTCGACGACAGCTCCAACGTCATTCTGAAGAAGTATCGCAACATGGTGGTCAGAGCTTGCGGCTGCCATTGACAGAACTGCCAGTTATCTCCAGATAGTACCGTGATTCAGTGGGACAGGTTGGGACACAAAGAGAGCAGACTTCCTCCCAGTGGTGGACCTTAGACTCAAAGAGCCCTTACCCACGATTCACAGGATGTCAGACAGTTACCCGCAGTCTTGTTGCCCACAAGGAGGTTGGACAGTTGATCTTTGCGGGGTGGGCAGTGTGGATGCACCAATAAATGGAGAACACTTGAAGATCACCCAGTTGATCTCGCTCAGATGTATGGGACCTGAACGTGTCATGTGACTGTTGATGACAGACACCCCATTTGATGGTTCAGGATCATGAAGTGGGGAATTATTATTATTATTAGGGTGGTCTGGTGGTTAGAGGCATTGTTTTATAGGAGTGAGCTTACGTATTAAGTAAATCTTGCTCCTTAAAAACTGTAAATGCATCAATATGAAATTTGATATCTCTGTAAACCACTTTGGATGAAATGATCTTCTATCCAAATAAAAGATAAAAAGACTTTGATTTGCCAGTTTTAGATTTACCTGAATGTTTTAAAAGAGCAGAGCTACCCACTGCAGTGTATATGAGGTTTGTTGCATCCTTTTCAGATATTTCATGAAATGAAATTTCATTTTTGTGGAAAAAGCAACATGGTCACCAGTCAGTGTTGACAGCTGCAGTTGACAGCATATGACAGCTGCAGTGGACAGCATATGACAGCTGCAGTGGACAGCATATGCTCAGTGTGTCCAGTTTTCTCCCTCCTAATAGCTCATACCTGGCATATGTGTTCGATCATAAATCTGATTTAAACTGACTGCCTTTTCACTCTGCTCTGTACTGTGAAGCAGTATTTCCAAGGTATGCTTACAAACTACACACAGAAACGGTTTAGCTAATTTTTAAGTTTGTCATCATTTTAAATTTTGTGTCAATTTCAGCATAAAGGGTGATTAATTGTTTGTTAAATAACAGGTAATGCATGTTCGTGCTCAGATGCCTGTGGATAATTTCCTTTTACTCACTTTCTTAAAGTAGCATCACTGCAAAGATGCTTATTACACTAGTGAGCGAATCCTTACACTAGGACTGAGGGCGAAATGGACCTGGCAATTGGCCCAGTTGCTACCTGCCAGTCTGTCATTTTCGCTGACTGGACAATACTTCAGTACAAGCTATCGTCTTTGTTTACGTTGAGTCAGGAGCTTTACTTGCATTTGAGATTCTTTTTGAATGTGCATCAGTTTATTATTCTAACAAAACACGCTTGCAGGCGGTATGTTAAATTAATGCTAAATGTATGCCTTTGAAGGCTTCCCCTTCATGGCAGACTTCCTGGCTTCCATGACATAACCAGGTTGGGGAACATTACACTGACCTTGATGTCATCTCAAACTGCTTTAGTAAGCGACCTGGTTCTGACAAACAATGTCAGTGTGAATGCTGTAAAAAGAGATTTGCTTTCTGGACGTGGCTTCTTTCCATTCCTGTGATCCATTAAAGTGAGGAACACCACATATACAGAACTAAAGATGTGGGATGTTTTTATGGTTTTGGTCGAAATGTATTATTTGCACATTTCACATATAGTTGTGAGGAGGTAACATTATTCATTAGGAAAAATGTTTTTCGTGGAATGTGAGAATTGTCAGCCAAGCTGAACATTTGTTGTGTTTAGCTTGGCTTTCTTGGCTCTGATATCACTGTCGCTTTAGCAGGGAAAAAACAAATAGTAGTTAATGGGTTTAAATTTTTTGTCCTGATGATTCATCCTCAGGATTCCTGTAAAATCTGCAGGTGGCTAAACCTTGACAGCAGCATCTTCTCCTGTTTCTGCCTTTCACTGCCGGATGGTAGTGCAGATCCCCTTCGGGGGGAGCTCGAGGTGCGGATGTGCCTGGAACCACACATGGAAGCAAAGTACAGGGCAGTAAGAAAGACGACCTCGGCCGGCCCGCCCCACCCCACCCAGCAGGAGCCAATCCAAAGACGTACTCATAGGCAGGTGGGGGTGGCAGTGAGGGACAAGGGCAAGCTTTTACTGTTACTCAAGCAGCTCCTTTCAGCAATCTGTGGGCTGCAACCTGTTTTGGATTAGCAGGCCATGCCACCTACAGATTCAGACGTAAAACATATGCGGCCTCTGGGGGCTCTGATCTGAGTGTGCATAGGAGGGCAGGGTCCTTATTTTCTTCTATCCCTTCATCACTCAGGCTGCATTTAATAGACTGTTGCCTGCGTCAGTGGTTTGATGCCCACCGGCTTAAAGGCTTGTAACATAAGTCGTTTTCACACATGAATTCTGGACTTTGTCCAGAGAATCAGGTCCGGACATTTTCGGAGTTGCCCTTTCGCACATGTGGCACACAACCGGAGATCCGTGTTAGACGTGTTCACACCTACTAGAAATACTCCAGTTCATTTAGATGAGGGGTGGAGCTTGGGTAGAGCATGCAGGAGGCAGGAAATGACGAAAAAGCATGCTGCAGAAATGGCAATGTTTTGTTGACAGCACGTGGAAGATGTTTGCTGTTCACCTCCAGTTTAGTTCGGATTACACCGTGGTCATGTAGCTGGTTTGTATTTTGATCAGAAAAAGTGAGTCTCTTGCCATTCTTTGAATCGGTCATGCAATTTTTGCATCAGCCCTTACTGACACAATTTTCTGGCGGTTTGTATTCTTCTGTTTTCATGTCAGTTGCCTGATAAAAATGTTATCACGCCCACTTGCTTGTCGTGAATACTCCGGGATTCTCCCTGTTCCATTGACACATGGGGGTGAGTTGGAAATTACCTGGACTTCGTTATAGGGATTTAGCAGGGTTAATGTCCAATACAACTGATTCATACATTTGTATCCACACATACAGCTACTCTGAGTAATGTTTAAAAAAGTTCAGGGTGGCAGAGCATGTCTGAAAGGGGCTTTACAGTTGACTGTAACAGGAAGTGAATGTCAGTGGTTTCTTATAAAAACAAGAACACCGATAATAATAGCTTCATGCTGTAGACTGTGTCTAACATCAACAGCCCTCTCAGTTTCTAACCAGCAGTGGAATCAGGCTGGAAGATACATGCTTGAAGCAGGAGATAATTTCACCATTGGGCCCCAAATTGCTCCAGGGACACATTTTGCATAAAACAGTTGTCTCCTCAATAAATTAATGTAAGTATATAGTTGAAGTCAGCTGTTAGGTCCTCAGCACATCGCAAGGTATGTGTTGGTGTTTTTGTTTCTCTGCTGTGGTCCCTATTGCACCTGCATTTTAAAGTGAGTATTCTGGCTGACAACGCACCCCCCACCTTTTCTGACACTTCTGCTGCAATTGCCATCCGCCTTAACACTACACAAACCCTCCCCATTCATTCTGCAGAAGACACTAGCCTCGTATTTGTCATCGCACTTGCCTTACCTTTCCTTTTGCCACTCGCACCATATTGCTAATATCTTCACTGGTGTTTGTATTTGTTGTCTGTTTATGTTTCCCTGTCTCCTGCTTGTTATATTGGTGGAGGTAAGGGAGAGGTATGGTACCTCTTGTGCTTTCCAGTCCTGTGTTTCCCAGTCCAGTCATTAACATCAACCCTCCTGTTGCTTGTGCCCATCCCAGAGTTAGTCTTCCTGTTTTGACCCCTCATGGTCCTGTTTGTTTCCCTGCTCCTGTTTTGACAATAAAGTCCCTTTTGTTCTCCTTCTGCCTACCCCAGAGTCCTTCATTCCTCGTGTTGTGAGACAAACTGCACTCGAATCAGATTTCTTGTAAAACTGAATTTAGATCACATAAGGGAAAATAAAAATTGGTGGTGCCTAATCGTCAAAAGTAAGCAAACACGCAAATAGAATTCCATTCTGAGCACACTGAGGTGGAATGCCTATACAGAACTTGAATTTTTCCTAACAATCTTCACACTACTGGACTTCCTTCTACAGATTCCCATCTCACCATTGATGAGATGTATGAGCCCACAGTGACACATTTACTCTCGATTTGGTGTTACCCCATATAAAGAGATTTTCTTCCACCACTGTGCCCTGTGCACCACATTCCTGACAAACCAAATATGACTTCACCTGTAAAAAGCCTTGTAAACTGGAGGTTCCAGAGAAACTTGTTTAGCCAAACAGAGTGGTTGAGCCAGGACCTGTACAACAATATCCTACAAGTGTTCCTGAACTATTGCAGAAATACCAGGCCTTATGCACTAGCTAGAACACAGTTACCCAGCAAAATATCTTGATGTTACCTGCGTGTCTGCAGCACAAACGCCCACAGATGTGCACCTTAAAGAACCAAATTTTAGCAAGACAATTAGGAAGTCAACCTCTAAATCACACTTGAGAAGCTCAAAAAACAGACATATTAACAAGAATGCAAGGCCAAGATCAGTAGATTACATGGGCAGTGTGGATGCTAAAGACCAGAAAAAAATAAATATTATTCCCAGTCAAAGACTGTCAAGCATCTGTTAAAAGTGTACAAATAACAGTGAGGATTCTATTTCCCTTACTGTTCAGCTTCATACTGTGCACGTTCGTTATTTTTCCATGTTTAAGGACAGGGGTTTCTGATTATATCTGTATCAGATACACAAGGCTAATGTTAAAAGTATTTAAATCATACAATAGCACTGCATTTTGGTTCTGACAAGCCAAGGACACCTAAAATATATTGTTGGATTGTATGCCTCCTACATTTCAGCTGATACATCATGACATCAAAATATGATCCATACAAAACTCTGAGCCACTTCAGGTTTGAAGCCTGTAAACGATGGTGCCTGGTAGCACAGCTCACAAGCCTGTAAACGATGGTGCCTGGTAGCACAGCTCACAAGCCTGTAAATGATGGTGCCTGGTAGCACAGCTCACAAGAGCTGTGCTACAAGTGCTACAAGAGCAAATTCATTCTAGTGCCTCACCACACAGACTCTAAATATTGGTTCCAGAATTTTCCAATTCCCTGATCGCAGACCTTACAATTTTCAATTTTACCATAGCATTTCTGCAAAAAAAGACTAAATCAACAGATTGCTTAGATTTGGACAATGATACACTTCCTGTGCAGTTATTGCAGTGTGCATTTGTGTGTTTTTCGTTAGGCTCCATTGCAGGGAAGACGACCACAGCAAACACACCGCATTTAGCAACAAAAATTACTGCTAAAGATTGTGCATAACAATTCCAAAGATGTTGAATTTATAGTTGTTTTTGGCGGCCTGTCTTAATTTTAGTTTTAGTCTAGTCTTTGCGTCAAGCTGTCATTTTAGTTATTAGTCTTAGTCACGTCCATA
>JAODJU010000130.1:12642500-12666137 GCA_026776725.1 Gnathonemus echidnorhynchus
TCCCGTTGTTTTCGGCTTGTCCTTTGTATTTAGTCCACGTCTGTGTTAGTCTCCCCAGATCCGTCATTGTATTGTCGTGTTGTGCTATGTGCTACTTCCTGTTTGCCTCTGTCAGTCCCAATTAAAACCCCGTTTGCCTGCACTCCTGGCTGGATTCGCCTGCTTCCCTGTTCGCTCACCCGCCAGTCGTGACACTAGTTGAATTGAGAATGCTAATGAATACTAACGTGGATTTGAGAGTTTATTTCACATAGGTGTCTTTCTTCAATGGTGGTTAAAAACATTCCTGAACTCTTATGCAAATTTTCCACAAAAAAGAACACAGGACTCCACAAGTTGCACAAGAAATTGAGAAAACCACTGCAAAATCTCTGCGAAATCACATAGGGACTGACTATAGACACCAGTAGGACAGGGGCCTCCAGCCTTATTTATTAACTAACTGTGAGACATACTTTTACAGGAAGGGGGGAGGGTAAAATTTGTCAATGGGGGCACGAGGATGGGGGTGGAATGGTAAAATTAATTCTCCTTTCATATCCATTCTGCAACATACTAGTAGCTCGTAGTCAATGTGCTGGGAACCACTTATTTAGGGACCATTTAGCCTAACTGCATGTTTTTAGACCGGAAGAGGAAATCCAGATGATGCAGAAATAATGTCACACACATACAGGATTTGAACCTGGAGGCATGAGACAAAAGTGCTGCCCACTGAGCCACTGAAAGGGATCTCCTTCATAGTCATACGTCTTCATTTTACTGCGCATGTCTATGGTATGTGAGAAAGAAAGATCATAGAACAGTCTAGAACACTATAGTTCACTATAGTTTCACTTTCAGTTCCAACAATATCTTCACTTAAAACAAGATGTCATGCTGATCTGAAAATAGAAGTGTATGGAAATGCTTGAATTGAATCATTTATACTTTTACCTGTGTAGTTGACATTTCTAGCATGGCAAAGCACAATGTGCTGAGACGTGCAAATTAAGAACATGTAAATACCAGGGAACTGTACTTATGACACAGATGTTTTTCCGTTTCACATAACTTCAGTAAATGCTCTCCTGTACAAATGGGTAAAATGTGAAATCCTAAAATAATTAAATTACAGAGTATTATACTGGACACATGAATGGACACACTTTGTCCGCCTCTGGCCTGACTGTTTTTTTAATCTCAGTTACTGAGCTAATTGGAAACTGAAATGTTGAACTGAAACTTTGCACGAGCTCATCTCTTCAGGAAAGCTGTTATTTCCACTGAATTGCATGCAGCAAATGAGCTCAGCATTAAGTTCTTAAGATAAAGCTTTTAAAGGACAAGAACATTAGATTTCTGGTTTTCTAGACAGACTCTTCTTCATTGTTCATGGATGAGTGGATGGATGGATGAATGAATAAATGAACGAAAGAAAGAATGAATGAGCAAGTGAATGAACGAACGAACTAGCAGACTTATCAGTGAATTGTCATTTTGCTTCTTAACGAATTAAAATGCTCCAGTTCAATGTCGAAAAACGGAGGAGTTAATTCTTTCAATGTTTTTTCCACAGCAGTAGATTTGTCTTGCTTTATAATATTATTATTATTGTTATTAATAATAATAATAATAATAATAATAATAGTAATGGTAATAATAATAACGATTATTAAATTATTATTATTTAATAATATTGTTATTAAATATAATAATAATAATAATTATTATTATTATAAAGCATGTATATTTCGTATGTATACCTACCCTTGACTGTATACATTTGTTCATGCTTATGCAAGTGAAATCGTGGGATGAATTTCCCATTGGTCACAAGGCTTGATGAGTTGATGAATTGAATTCTTTCGACAAATTTATTCATATTTTTAAAGGTAGGCTAAAGGTTGGAGGGGACAAACAGCTATGGTATTAATGTACCCTTCTTAAACACAAACCTACTTTAAGCTAAGCCTTTACTCTTCACTGCTCAAGAGTGACAGAGAAGAAAACGGAACAGGTGGTTCTGCTGAGAGTAGGCCATAAAGAAGAAACGACAAATAAAATATGAACAACGCAGGAATTATATATTTGCGATAATAAGGTGTATAACTAGTTGTTAAATCACTGGTTATTACGGCTTCTCGCTAGACGAGTGCTTACCAAATGAATGCATGTTTAAGTAGGCATAAAAAAGCGAATATTTGAGAGTGTGCCGTGCCCTAGGCGGTCAGAGCTCGCTCCGTGAGCTTCACCGAGACAGGAAACTGAAAGTTTTCCACTTTACTTTTGCTTTCTCTTCTAGAAAGATCGTATTCTCACAACGCCAGCTGGAAAAAAAGGAAAAAAAGAAAACTTGTGCTGTCCTAACAAGACCACGAGACATACTACCAAGGGGGATATTAACTGGAAAATGTATTAACTTGTACTTAATGACTTATTTGAAGTTCTCGCAGATAGGTAGTACAACTGGCGGCTTTGTATCTCATATAAGAGGCGTTCAGATGTCGTGATCAGGGTTTTCTATTTTATTGCATTTTTTAAAATACTTTATAAATAATTTAGGCGTTCTTTTTTCAGTTGAAATGGAGAAGAACTGCAAACACATGCGCTTGAGAGAGTGGCTGATCGCACAGATAGAGAGCGAGAAATTTTCAGGACTGAGCTGGGAAGATCAGGAGAAGTCAATGTTTAGGATACCGTGGAAACATGCGGCAAAGCAGGACTATAATCAGAACGAAGACGCTGCACTATTTAAGGTAAAAAAGAGGGAAAACTTAATTATGATAAGCGCAAAATTCGATCACTACATGGTATTTTCAGACATCATTTTCATTTAGCATTTTAGGACATTATTAGTTCACTTTGTTAGAATGTTGATTCTGTATTTAATCTATTTTACGTTAATAAATTAATTATTGTTAGTGAATGTAAATTAATATTTTTGATGCCTTTTTAGGTCTTAATTAGAAAAGTACACAGCCATATAATCCCAAAACGTACGGGACTGCTCCTTGTGTGCAGCACATGCTATTTTAACTGAACTGTATAAAGTAATCACACAAATCAGTGCTCCTTAGTGTTTCCGGCATTCAAAAATAGGTCTATATAATATACACTAATGCGTAAAAGTCTTAGGCAGTCCCAGAAAGTGATGTTTAAATGATTGTCATATTGGTTTATAACTATATGTTATTTTCTGTCAAAGTGTGTCATCTTAACAATTTCAAAACCTTTCCCAAAGTCACCCCATTATGTACAGCAACCGTCCAATACAACATGTATTTTTTGACCCCACCACTACCCCACCTTGTTTGGCCATTGGTTATTTAACAAATCAAGTTAATTAATTAATTGAACTCGTGGAGAAATTTAACAAACACACAGAATGGCTGAGGTGTTTCCAAGGAGCAGTTTGGCAACCAAAGCAGAGTTATTTAGTTACCCAACAAGATAAGATCAGTAACTTTTTGGAGAACAGATGAAACTCAATAATTTTTGTTACTTTTAATTTGCGTATGTTATAATGTTCAATTGTATTTCTTCAGAGCAAATATATACTTACTACCAAGATTAATAGCTATTTTCTTTGACTTCCTAAGACTTTTGCACTGTACTGTATATAGTTCATAAAGATTTTTTTTTAATAAATAATTTACAGCCGTGGAAAAAATTAAGAGACCACAGCACACTTTTTTCTCTCATTTCTCAACTAATGGGTGTGCATCTATGAATAATGTTTTTTTTTTTTTTTTTTGCAAACTGCAGCCTGGTTCTTCTGTGTTTTTCATTAATGAAGGCCTACTTCCTTGCTTTACGGGTCTTCAGTCCTGCATCTAGGAGCCTAATACGCAATGATACGCACTTCCCACCCGCACTTAATGTATCCTATTCCTTGATGCCATCCTTTGATTCACGAGAACATGTTGGATGAGCTAATGGTCATCTCTGGCATTAGAAAGTCACTTCTGCCCTTTACCCATCTGGTGTCTGGTTGTACCCAGTGTCTCCTGCTTCACCTTATTCTTCTGTATTGCTGTCTTAGAAATTTTGAACCTTGAAGCATCCTGATGCTCAGCGTAGCCTTCTAAACCAGAATTAAACTGGGATTTAAGAATGCAAATTTATTTAAAAATATAGAGTGGCCTCTTAGTTTTTTCCGTGTGTGTGTGTGTGTATATATATATGTATACGTACAAAAAAGTCACGGGGCAGTGTGTGTGTCTGTTTTTGTGTGTATTTGCCCCAGGCCTGGGCCGTGTACAAAGGGAAGTATCATGAGGGGAAGGACGTAGCTGACCCGTCTGTCTGGAAGACTCGCTTGCGATGCGCCCTCAACAAAAGCACAGATTTCCGTGAGGTTCCCGAGCGCAGCCAGCTAGATATCTCCGAGCCTTACAAGGTGTACAAGATCCAGCCGGAGGGTGCCAGGACCGCGGGTGAGAGTACCACCTTGCCTGAAGGGGGCAGAATTCATCATAGCATTGCGTATAATTGTTCACACACAGCAAATTACCGTATGCAGCTTACAGTTTTTCAAAGTGGAACCTAAAATATCTAATTCAAAAGTACAATATCAATTATAATAACATTTTATTATTTTACATTATTTACACAAAAATTCATAACCCAAATCAATGAATATTAGCAGATTTTCTAAAGTTGTATTATTTGAATTATTATTAATAACCCACACCAGGCTTATGAGACAAAAGGATGATATGCATAATCCATACAAAGAGAGCGGCATGGACCAAGATGGCCGCACAGCTACTTAACATCTGGGCAAAATGAAATCGAACACATCAGCGAATCAGCCTGCGTCATTTTAATAAAGGAAACGACAACTCTTCAAAGTTTATCTGAGTAGTAACAGCCACTGTTGATCTCATACTACCAGGGGCACAGACAGGGAAGGCATCAATTTACAGATAAGTGTGGTGCTGTGCGAAGCATGCAAGTAATTGCATAATTAATGTGGTTGCCCAACCCCACGGCGTCACATTTATGTCACCCAGTCGTGGGCAGTGGGTGGGATTAGAACAAATGAAGAAAGTTTGCCTTGGGGAATGCTGCACAGGCGGTGCACCGAAATGCATTCAGCCATATCATCTGGCGCAAAATGATGCCAGGCGCGACACAAATGTCTTTGCTAGCATGAAGCTCAGTTCATACTGTAGCACCGGAGAGATGGCTCCGAGTAGCCGACCCCAGTAAGTGTGCTGTGCATGCTTGGAGTGCTTGTAAATAGGCCCTGTCTATAATTGTTGTTAGCGTAGCCTGTCGCGTCTACCCTTACGTGTGTTTGCACTCGGCCCATATCTGATCGTGAAGTGTCCTAGCTAATGTGTAATTACCTGCCATGTGTGTGCCTTACTCTCCTTAGTGTAACTTCCCTGTGTTTCTGTGTCAATTTTTGTTGCTGTTTATGGTTACTATTTGTGCAGTCCTTTCAGGACTATATATAAAGAGCAACTTAGTGCAAAACTGTGTCCTCTCCTGTTTTGCTGCGGCTGCACTGATGCGTCGGTCTGCCAAATGTCATACTGGTGTCAGAAGCAGCCCCACTAATGCTGCTGGAGTGGGTGCTCCTCACCCCAGCTGCAAGCACGACCAATAGAAGCAGCAGACTGAGGCTGCTCTTCCCAGTCTTGAGGAGGTGGCCACAGCTGGAAGGCCTGGTTAGCTCAGGAACACCACAAGCTGGACGAGCAGTGGCAGCAGGATCAGCAGGACTGGGAGCGGCTGCAAGAGTCTATGGTGCAGGAGTGGCAGGAGTTGAAGCAGCTGCGTGGTGAGTTGGCCAGATGGAAGTGAGAGCACGACCGACGGGGGAGTGAAAGCAGTGAAAGTGACATTGCATTGCCGCAAAATGGCTGCTCAGCCAGGAGAAGGCGTGTCGCAGCTTGGAGACCCAGCTTGCTCAGAAGCACGGCGAGCTACAAGAGGTGGAGGTCACACTGCGTAGCCAGGAGGAGGTGTATTGTGCTCTGGAAGCCCAGCTGGCCCAGGAACACGGTGAGCTGGCGGCACAGCTGGAGCAGGGCGAGCGGGTTCATGAGTCCCTGGAGCGGGGGCAGCACCTCATGGAGCTGCTGCGAGAACAGCTGCCGGAATTGAGTGGCTAGGTGAGCCCTCTAGAGGCGCCGAGCAGGAGGCTTCGGGAGAACCAGCCTGGCGATCAACAACTGGTCCCCCTCATGGAGGAAGAAGCATCATGGCCCAGGGGGCCTTGCACCACCAGAGCCGGCTGACCACCCAAAGTTCACTAGCAGCTCTGCTCTACTGGGACATACGCCCTGCCAGTGCTACACTGCCCCCTCCTCAGAGGTCAACCGTCCCGGCGACCACCACCCCCAGTCCCCACCTCAGTGCTGATGTGAGTCCCAGGGGTCCTCTGGCAGCCGCCAGCGTGTGGCCTCCGATGATGGGGCAGGTCGCTCCCTGCGTGCTGGCGTGGTTAGCTGCCAGGAGATGCTGGCAAGTCGGATCCCCACCTGCGCAGACCCTTCTTCTGCACCTTAAGGGGACCCAGGACAGTTTCCAGGGGGTCCATGCCCAGTGACTCCCAAAGCCAGGCTCCCTTCTCTGGCGACAGGTGCGACATCCTCCAGGCCCCGGCCCTTCTTCCTACACCGCTTAGGGCCCGGGTGTTTTGGGGCAGGCAGGTCCTGCAGCGAGGCCTCCTGCTTGCAGGTTTCGTGCGGCCCTGCACAGCAGCTCCCGCTCTGGTTGAGCCGCCAGCTTACCGGGCTAGCTGGGCCTCCAGTACATGACACGCCTCCACTCGGCCACACAGCGCAACCTCCACTTCATGCAGCCCGTGGTGTTCCCCAGCCAGTTGGGCCTCCAAGCCACGACACGCCTCCTCCTGGCCGAGCAGTGCCATTTTGTGGCTCGATAATGCCGCCTTCGCTGCCTCGGACAGGCACCCCTGGTGGTCGCATTCCTTCTCCCAGTCGGCCACCTCACCACAGGGCTGCTCCAGCTCCTGCTCCACGGACTCCATCAGCCGCTCCCGGTCTTGGTGATCCCACTCCCACTGCTCATCAAGCTCGTGGCGCTGTTCAGCGAACTGGGCCTCACAGCTGCGGCACGCCTCTTCTCGTTCCAACAGAGCAACCTCCGCTCGCTGGCTCTGCTGGCCATGCTCGCAGTCGCGGCTTCTTGTCTGACTGACGAGCGGGGAGCCCTTGATAGTTGGTGAGCGGCTTGAGTCGGCTGTGGTGGCCACCCTTCTCAGTTGCCAATGTCGTCTTCGCCGAGGTTTTGGTGGGCAGTCAAGAGTAGCTTCAGGGCGCGCTGCACGGGTCCGGTGTGTCCTGGATAGCGCGGAGAGTGCCTCTCTTTCCCTGGCGTCTTCTGCTCGTCTGCAGTACCCTGCCCTCCCCCAGCACCAACAGATGAGCTTCTCATCCCTCGTGGAGTACCGGTGCTTTTCTGCTGCCTCAAGGTCCACCGGGCTGGAGCAAACTTGCCTGACAATGGTGATCAGCACCCGCTCCAGCCACTAGCTTGCCAGAGAGAACACGCTCTTTATTGGTAGTCCTGAAAAGAACTACATCAGGCACCCAACAAGCACCGAACCAGTTATACACAGGGAACACAAGGTTGTCAGATGCTTAACTGTAAGACACATACACGGTGGGAGATTTACGTAGGCTAATTACACCTGAGGATTGGACAGGGAACACAAGACACGGGCAAATACACGCGCGACAAAAAGGAAATATAACCATTAAAAGTAACAACAACAATACAAGGGCTATTTACAACTGCACGTGGAGCATCCCCTAGTCCGCAACTGAAAGCGCACACGGAAAAGTGAAGCATGAACTGGCCTTCGGCCCGAAGCAGCTATCTAGCGCCTATGTTGTTTAAATAGCAAATGTACTTGCATACATGTTAACGCCTATGGGCGTGTCGGTTTTAGAATGAGGTGGAGTCAGGTGCATTTAAAACTGGTCATAAAAAGCCGTTACCGTTTCACCACACTGCATGCATGGTCGTGGCAATACGTCTCCCCTCTCTGGGTCTGGTGGAATTGCACTGCTGTTTGTATGCAGCAAGCGCAACCATCGGCATCTGCAGCCAAATGTAGTATGAACACAAGCTTCCACATGCACGACCATCCGCAGCCTGAAAGCACACTTGGGAAAGTGATATTTGAACTAGACTGCTCTTTATTAATGGCCACTATTGGTCTAATATTATCAGCAGCAGGAAAACCAAAAATTTACACTCACGGTTATTTGCTAACAAAAAACACGCATTCCATGTCCCACATTTATGACATAATTTACTATTCTGCACTTCCCAGCAAAGCATGCTGGGAAGTGCAGAATTAGTCCTGCTGACCAACCCTGTAGCATCACATTTATTTCAGCCAAATGTGGGCAGTGGGTGGGATCAGAACAAAAGTTCGTCTCAGGGACCCTGCATAGGCGATGTGCTGAAATGGTGATCACCGCAGAGATTATGCGTCATAAGGCATCATATTACCTAAACACCATTGATTTCGGTTGTGTCCTAATTCAGGAGCTGCATCCTTCTAAGGCTGCTTTTGAAGATGTAATGCAGGGGTGTATCTTATACAGAAATGCTGTGTATGTGGGTTTTTGCTGCAACTCTGTAATTAGATTACTAATTAGAGGACTGATTGGCTGAAGACCTTAGGTTTGAACAGCTGAGCTGAAGGTTATTCAAAAGGTCTGCATACACACTGGCCCTTTGTGGATAAGACTGGCCACCCCTGACCTAATGTGTCGCAGCAATCTGACAAGGCTGTCCCATTTCACAGGCTTTTTCTAATTCGACCTAGAAATGTGTTTTTCTTTTCCCAGGCCTTGAAGGATCCAACGGATGGATCCTTCACAGCTCAAATTATCCCAAGATTCATTGTGCAGACTTTTAGAATGATGCGGCTACGTTGCCTGTGCCCTATGAAGGACGTAGTCCCTGAATTGACACATAGGTTTCATCTGAAGTATACACCTAGCTTAAGTATGCCACAGATAGTTTTCACCAATGTGTTCAATTTTGTTTTGTCTGATGATGTATACAGCCACCTTTCAGTGCAGCCCACTAAAACATCCCACACACTGACTGAACCAATGAAATATTGCCCCTAGAAACATGCAGATAATCGAGGGAAAGTGTACGTTTTCTGTTTTATTGCAGATATGTGTGGTCTTTGAGGGATTTATCTTTACCAATGTATAGGTTACCCTATACATGACCAACTTAACACTACACTGCCAGTATCGAGAATCTGGACACAAGACTACTTTCTCAGAGTATTTCCACTTCCAAAAATAAATTAAATTGGAAAGAAATTTTTAGTGTGATTGTCACATTACAATCTGCTTTTTATTCAGGCTTTGACTTTTGTGGGCTGTTTGAACACATTACAGGTTTTCTCAATTTTTGCACATTTCATGAAACATACTTAACATTCTCAAGACCATAAGAGCATTTCTCAAAACAGGTCATGCATATAGCACAGCAATATGCTTTATCTGCAAAAGCCTATAACTTAGCCAAAACAATTAGCTCATGTCTCAACAGCAAATAATTCCACTGATGAATTAGTCAGTGCCACCAAAATGAAAAGTACAATTTGCATCATTTTAACCAGGAGAGTCAAAATACTTAGATATACTGTCAAAATGTCAGTGTGAGTCTGCTCCTGAGCTCCACAGTTCTGCATGAGACTTGGTTCCCACTTTCTTACTGTCATTGACTGATACTTTTTCTTTAGTAAACTGCTACTTGCTCATGTCAGATACCAGTTTTGAAATTGCAAGGCTTTACATTACAGTATGTAAACTTCACTGGCAAGAGAAAGCACTCGCATGCACTGGAACTTCTTCACATCACCAAACACAGTACAACAGCAAATGATGTTCTGCTATGCAGAAGTGACATTACGGTGTGGGGATTACACTTGTTTTGTAAATGTTGCCATTTGAGATGAGCTCCAAAGCAATCTAGAGAAACTGTAAACAAGTGCTGTTATTTGTTTTAATGCTGTCTGCCTTTTTCCTTCTGCATTCTCTGCTGTTCTTTATCTTTTCACTTAGTTATTTGCTTATCAACAACTTTATCCAAAGTCATTCACACAGCTTATCATTTATGCAGTTTGCCTGTTTATATGGAATGTTGCATTACTTCTTAGGGGATTCACAGAATGCCAATTCCTTTGACAATGCAACCAATAGTTTCCCAATCTGCCTCTGAATGCTGTACTAACTGCTGCTTTATTATTTGTCAGAGTTTCCTGAAATCTATGTGATCAGTCAGCCAGACGTGTCTCCACATCCCACGGTAACAAACTCTTTATGCCTTTACTGGTCTGTGTGTTCTAGGGTTGCCAACCGCACTGAATTGTCCGGGACATCCCGAAATATGGGTGATTTTGATTCGTCCCTTCAGTGAACGGACAAATCAAAATCACCTATATTTCGGGATGTCCTGGACAATTCGGGACGGTTGGCAACCCTAGTGTGTGCATCCACTGATACTGGTGCTGAAACTTATCAATGGCTACAATACTGGTACTGAAACTTATCAATAGCTACAATAGTCATCACCTGTTATGGAACCGGGGCATAGTGCAGGCAGGGAAAGGAAGGTGATAATCCACTTGTAGGTCAGAGATAAACAGGGGTTAATTAAAGAGACTGGACACACAGGGTAACACTACAAAACCAAAAGACTGCAAGGGGTCAGGAAACACACAGGGAAAAATACTGAATTAACTAAAACCATGAAATAAAGCACAGGGAACAGAAGCAGGCAGGAAAACAGAGGACCAAACACACCATAACATTCACAATGTCAGACTGAAGAGCAGAACAAAGGCAGGCATGTAAATACACAAATAATGAGGACTAACAAAAGGCAGTTGTGAATCATCAAGACAATTAACCAAAGAGCACAGTACAGGGAAACAGGCTACAGGAGAAACTTAACTAACAATCAAGAAGCACAGAAACTAGGGATCTTTAACAAATACCAAAACTAGAAAACTTTACATACTGGGGAATAAACCCTAGGAATTTTGGCACACAACTGAGGGCTAACACTAGGAGGGACTAGGAACACAAACGCAAGCAGGACAGAATAAACCAGATACAAATAGTATAAACAACTAAAACACTAGAAAAAACAAAACGAGAGAGGCGGGCCTCAAACCCATGACTGCAATATTACAGCAGTCATACCACATGCGTAACTCACTGAGCTATGCAGCAGCCAAGGGAAGTAAGGAAAAATACTAGGGACTAGTACAATGACAGAGGGAACAGGATGGCCAGCAACACCTGCTGGCCAAACGGGGACCGAACACATAGGACAGGGATGGGCAGCCCTGACCCTGACGCCACCACTCTAATTTTGCACAAGTGTTAATTTAACAATATATGTAAGTATTTTGCTGAGAATACATTTTGGAAATTTCTCAGATTTCAAGTGCAGCATCAATGACAGTGCAGGATTATCAAAGTCATTTCCTGTGAATTGACCACCTTGTTTCATGTAATGCAGTCTTACCATTAGGTAGGTAGGTAGGTAGGTAGGTAGGTAGGTAGGTAGATAGATAGATAGATAGATAGATAGATAGATAGATAATACATGGGTATAAAGCTCAGTGGCTACAGTCTTTCTTCCCCTCAGTTTATCTATGACAGTAATATTCTCTGTT
Source organism: Gnathonemus echidnorhynchus (assembly GCA_026776725.1). NCBI lineage: Eukaryota > Metazoa > Chordata > Actinopteri > Osteoglossiformes > Mormyridae > Gnathonemus > Gnathonemus echidnorhynchus. The sequence goes on from JAODJU010000130.1 coordinate 12,654,184, forward strand.
GTTGAGTTTCCTTCACACTGTGCTTGTCTCTGTGCTTCGTTATTCCACATATATAGCTGAGTTCTGGAAAAGTGGAAAACGGAGAGCAGGCAAAGAGGCAGGCGTGCAGCATTCAGCAACAGGCTGCGTCCTGCCCGACAGACAAGGCCGCTCCCGTAAGCTACGGTCAGTGCTGCCTGCCCGCCCCATCCTGATAAGGGATGCTCCTCCCCCCTGTCATGGTGACAAAGTTTTGAAATTCCTCTTACGGGCCACTGAAAGTTATTTTAAAAAGAAACAGAGAAATAACAAAAGGTTTCCTTGAGAACGGAAAGCGGCAGTTTAAATTGGCAAGTGTGGAACTGCACCATTGCAGAATGAAACAATAAAAGGAAGCTCTAAAAAAGAATGAGTGCTGAATTTCACTTGGGTTACTTCATTGTACCATACAGGTGGCTGTATACTCCATTATCGGAGTTAAAATATGCCTTGAAAACATTGATAGGTTTACTGTGCACAGTCATTCCTGTTTCATCAACATTGCAGCTTAATTTGACAGGAAGAAAAGCCACCTGTAAATGAACTCTAAATTCTGGCTATGGGTTCAGGCTGTAAATGGGAAACGTCTGTGGTACCTGTGGGTTTAGAATGTAGTCTGGACTGAGCCAGGAATCGCCTGACTGACGGGCTGGCAGCATGAATGATGTGAGCTATGAAAAGAAGTTAAAATTTAACCAGCAAGATTCGGCATTATAAAAGTAGCCTGTCAATGGATGACATCGGGAAATAGGGCCATGATGGATTGTAAATTGCTGTTGTACCCTTCAAGATGAGCTATACATGACATTTTGCCTTGGTACAGTTGAAAGGATTCTTTCTTCCATTGTTGGATGTTCTTTAGAGAGAAACACAACGGAGGAATTTTGCTTAATGACGACATGCAGAGAGACAGATTCTAAAGGCCTCGTCTCCATGCTGCACGTTGCCTTCCCAGAAGCTGTCCAGATCACAGGTACCACAACCCCACTTGAACTCAGACCCTTGAAATGCCAACCTACACCAGACCTGCGTCAGAAATGCAGCTGCAGTGCATAAAACTAAAACATAGGTATTGCACATATTATGAAATATGCCACATAAATGACACAGACGAGCATATCTAAATACAAAGCCATTTTCTGGTTTCCCTGTTTCCATAATTAGGAAATACTGCTATCTGCAGGGCTGTGTGTCAGACTGTAACCATTAATTACACTGGCTAGGGATTTGTATTTTTTGTATATATGGTATGAATGGGAGACATTCCCTGTAACAGGGTTCTTCAACTCTGGACCTCGATTCCAAATCCAGGCCTTGTTTTCAGTTCTCCCAGGTAGTTGTTTAATAATTACTGATTCTGATTGGTCAAAGGCTTCACACCTGACTGACAGGTAAAGGAAGGCTGGAAAACCAGCAGTGCTCGGACCTCGAAGACCATGAGTTGAATAACCCTGCCCTATAATATCTAGATCACTAGGAGAGAAAAACCCCAAAGATATTCAAAACCAGAATGTTGACTATGGATAGATGGCTGCCACTACAAGTTTATTATAAAAGAGGCTCTTATTAAAATGTATGTAATTACGTAGATTTCAATCTTAGCTGTTTTTTCCAATTCATATTGCATATTATGCTCTGTGATGCGAACTTGAAAGCTTTTAACCACAAGAGCAGCGTGCCACTTGTTGATGGAGCAGTGACATGCGTCGTTGTGCCACCTCCTGGCGGCACAGTGACATGCGTCGTAGTGCCACCTGCCAGCGGAGCAGTGACGTGTTGTTGGTGGCACAGTGACATGCGTCGTTGTGCCTTCTGTGGCCCAGACTTCCGCCTGCAGGTGCGGCTGTTCTATCAGGGCCGCCTGGTGCAGGACTTCAGTACCAGCACACCGGAGGGCTGCCGCATCCTTCACGGCCTGCTCCCGACGGAGAACGAGCACATCTATGGGCCTAGTGCAGTGGAGCCGGTCTGCTTCCCATCTCCCACACAGACCTGCGCCTCCCCCACAGCGGCGGGGGCCATGACGCGCCTCCTGCCCCACCTGCAGCGCGGCGTGCTGCTGTGGATGGCTCACGACGGCATGTTCGCCAAGAGGTTCTGTCAGGGCCGCGTGTACTGGGACGGGCCCCTGGCCCAGTGGCATGACCGGCCCAACAAGCTGGAGCGTGAGAGGACCTGCAAGCTGCTGGACATGGCTCTTCTTCTGAGAGGTAGGTCAGGAGGAGGCAGAAGAAGGTGTGAGGGATGGGATGATGATTATGGGGGTGTCAGAAATAAAAGGAGCGATGGGCAAAAATGCCCCAAGAAATCTCAGAATGGCCCTAAAAACTGTGACTGAGGGGCAGAAATTGCCCCCAAGATTTCGGAAAAAAAAAAAAAATGGGTCCAACCATGTAAATTGCCAACATGAGCTTTTGGGGAATGTACCCCCATTTGGTGAGCATCTCATGGGATTGATGAGGACTAACAAAAAGCAGGTGTGAATCAACAAGACAATTAACCAAAGAGAACTAAAGAGGGAGGCAAGAGAACCAAAGAGGGAGGCAAGAGAACCAAAGAGGGAGGCAAAGAAAAAATTGATACTTGTTTGTTTCATTTTTAAAATTTGCTGAATAGGTTTAAAATGCTGTAATTTGCAGTATTCGTTTCATTTTGTTGCATGGACCAGTTTGCATCTACAGTTGTAAAACACTGCCTTTCATTTTCCCAAATATATTGAATAGATCTTCAACAGTTTCTAAACAGCTTGTTTAGAAAAGGCCGTAAACTAGTTCATTTGAAAGACTGTGATGAAGTTTTTACGTTATCTATAAACCATGCATTATACATATATAACAGTTATTAAGAGCTTAATAAAAGCCTAAATAGTTAGTACTATCTCCTTCTTTCTCTGACATACAGATGATTGCATACTTCTCTTTGTAATAGCAATAGAATGGTTTTTATTTACATATGTTGGCATAAGGTGGTCATTTTAAAGTGGTCATTATATTATATGCATTTTAATTTTGTCTCATTTTGCATTAAAAACAGAACCTTTATGCATTAATTACTATTGTTAAAAAGTGCCCCCAAAATTTTGTATCTGTCCCCATTTTTTAGACCATGGGGGCAAAAATTGCCCCACAGATATATTTTTACATGTCCTACACTGGGGTGAATGAATCGGGGTTTGGGGTGTAGGCCTCTAGACCACATTCGCAGGTTTGCCCATGTGTCTCTGCACCACTCTTTTCTCTGTCCCTTCTTCAGAGCTGGATAGGTTTTTTCGGGAAGGTGGTCCTAGGCCCTCTTACAAGGTTGACTTGTGTTTTGGGGAGGAATTCCCAGAGGCGGACAAGAGCCCTGGCCAGAAACTCATCACAGCCCGAGTGAGTACCTCATATTCCGTGCCTGTCTGGTTAACCTCTGCGGACACATGTTAACCTTTGCTGTTCTGTGTAGTGCTCTCAGTATCTCCCATTTACTTTGCATGTTTATATTTTTTCTGTGTACCTGTTTTTCTCGCATTTGTGTGTGTGTGTGTGTGTGTGTGTGTGTGCGTGCATGAGCCAAGAACCTAATCAAAACAGAGAGACTCATTAGGGTGTTTTTTGTTAAAGCACCACAGAGCATCTTAAATTTAATTCTTCATACTGTGCTTGCAAGCTTTAAAAGGTGCACAAAAACCTCAAAAGACTGTCATTTTGTAAATGAATTTCATCTGCACAAGGCTGTTTGCCGCTGCTTGTGTCAAATACAAAAACATGAAACGTAGATTACAAATGCTTTCAAGAATTCCCTGCTGGACGCAATAAAGTTTATCTGATCTTATTATGAGACGGCTCTCTTAGTCAGTCTTCACATGAATGCTGAAAATGCTCATAATAATTATCAACACAAGCTAGTTCATTTTATTTATTGTGCTGGTTATATTATTAAACGTTAAAACTGTCAATAGTTATGTATGTCCTTTCACGTAAAAAAGGAGCAACATTCACTTTTTTTTCATTGAGTAAAGGGAACCAGATGTACGTATGTCAGGCAAAAGAATGTAATGTTGTAAACTGGAGGGCAGTGGATGTAAATCCAATAAATCAGCCAAGGCAGGTGGTCTAAACCATTGGGCTAGAAAAGAAAACACAGAATTAGCCGTAATAATTCCCTGGCTGCCTACTCAATTTCTTGCGCCAGAACACAGATTTTTCTAATGTCCCTTGTAATTCTGCCAAAGAAAAACTGACCATCCTGGTTAACTATTAGCTTTTGTGTTTTAACCAAGAGTCGTATACATTTATGCATGCTCTCCTTGCGTATGCATGGTTTTCCTGTGAGTAACATGCAGTTAGGCAAATTGGGGTCTCTGCATTGCCCTTAGTTTGTGGCTGTGTGTGAGAACATGCCCTGTGATAGACTGACATCCTGCTTAGGGTGTCCTTGGCTTGCTGGCATTGGATCCAGGCCCTCTGCAACAGATGGATGTAAATCTTCATCCTTAATGCCACCTGCTGTCTTTCTGAGCGTGCCATCTTATTGAGCTCTGCTCTTTCCTGCAGGTGGAGCCGCTGTTTGCCAAGAAGCTCCTGGCCAGCGTGCAGCAGCAGAGCTCAGGGGTGGAGGTGGACCGTGGCCTACAGGAGCTTAAGAGCTGCGTGGACGGCAGCCTGCATAGAAGCTGGTGACACGGCAGCTGCCCCACCTGATGAGTGCAGGTACTGACAGCCTCAGAAACCTCATCTACTCATCATCCCACGTCCCAGATGAAAAGTTCATAGAGTATCAACTAATTAATGCCAACTTCTGTCACCTACTGAGGTATACATCTTATTGCAATGCATAAAACCACACTATCGCAGCACTTTGGGAGTAACTGTGATGTGGTTTTCCAGCACCAACCGGGCACAAATATATAATTTTTCCTACTTTTTCTGTTCAATTTAGAGCTCCAGAGTTATAGTTAAACCCTACCTGGGATATACCTCAGCTACAGTATCTTCATTCAGTGTACAATTCTGAGTCTGCAGGGTAGTTTTAATATTTGAGGAGAAGATCAAGAAACAATTCATTTTATTGTGGGAAATGCAAGATATTCAACTGTGAATTTTATTTTATAATTACATCAATGTAAATATGAATGCTTTAGTACAAATTATTTTTATACAGTGTGACAGTATAAATGAGTGTAATAATTATGAAATTTCGGCATTATATATATTTTGCCGAGCTTTGATCTTTCATGCAGATGTCTTTCAGATTAAGGATTGTGTAATCTTCACTTGAAATAATACCTAATAAACATTGTTTTCTTATTGTTTGACATGTTTATCTTATATCTTTCAACGCCTGAGGTGGCTGTGCAATCCATAATGAAAGTAGCAGCCACAAATCAACACCCTGTAGCCCCTCAGCAATCTCATACTGGCTTAGCTTCTCACTCCAGTCTGGCTGGTTACTCTATAATAATGCCTTGTTTTTTTTTAACTCTAGTGTTACGTCCATTAAATGCTATATTTCGGGAAAAAAGAAAAGAATGAAAATTATTTGAGATTTCAGATGAATAATTATCTATATTTACAATACTGTACCACCATAGGTTTAAATACAGTTGTCAGTTATCATCTGTGTCCTATGCAGCGCATGCTAACGAGTTAATGAGTTGGTAAGCAATTCTTCCCAGAAAACTGTTTTTACTGACGGCGCATATGATTGATTTAATAAACTGGAAATCACATTTGAAAGTAAGACTCGTTCTTCTGCGTCTCGAATCCGAAACTCCAAAGAGTTTCCAAAGAGTCCAAAAGTCCAAAGAGATGTGATAACCGCTACACAATAAAACCAGCGACAGTCGTTTGGGTGATTAAAATATAATTAAGTGTATTTCGTAAATAATAGAGCATTTGTGGTGGTCAGTACCCAATATGTATGGTAATTAAATTTCAGTTCCGTTTCACAATTTTACGTGTGAAAAGATTTCCCCCTTGTGGTCCAAGTAATGTATTACCAAAGCTGCCCCTCATCATAATGAAAAAGGTAAAAAGTACAAGCAAATACCGTTTCAGCTCATCCATGCGTCCGTCCATCCATCCATGCATCTTCTAACCGCTTAGTCAGGGTTATGGTCGAAATCTGGAGCCTATTCCGTATAGCATGGGGGCATCCGTCATGTCCACTTGTGTATTTGTTTTCGAATTCTGGTATAACCTTCTGCTTCTTCATTTTTTCAAGCGTCGAAGCCTGCTCACATTACAATACACTGCATGTTGTGATGTGGCTAATGCTACTGAAGACGTAACATCAAATATCAGTCTCAAAATGAAAAAATTGATTGGCAGATATCAAATCGCAACACTCAATGAGTTATCAGTCCCTTTTTAAAGCGATCATTTTGTTAAAAGAAAAACTGATATAATTCGGGCCTTCATTAATAAAGTTTTGCATTAAATTATTAGTAGGTGATTATTTTTCTGGATTGTTCATTATCACATTATTATAATGATGCTCCAAAAATTTCCCGGGCACGTGTCGGGTCCCAGCCTCCGGTTCTGCGGTCCACACACACTTTGTACTATGCAGTGGAAAAGCGCCATTAGAACCACAATGATACACTCCTGGGAATTTGCAGGCGCCAGCTGCAGGGCACGAAGGGGAAACCCATGCGACACGGGTGCGGACAAACTCCGCACACACAGCAAAGTCTACGCAGCATGTAATGTCAAGTCCGAGGTCTTACTTTTAGTGTTACTACTGTTGACTAGGTAGAGTATTGAAAACCGATACAAGTCTGGTATTTAAAAGTTTATTTATTTCGAACACAGTTACACATTGTTTAAAAATATACAATTTAATTTTTCAAATGAAAAATAGCATTTTCCCAGTGCACATTACTAAAAAGTTCCTTCGAGTCCACAGGGGACTCCCATCCCTGAATTCCACGCTTAATTCCCTTGATCCACGCGAGCACAAAACGGCTCATGAAAGTACCGACTGCGCACTGAACCTGGATCGGCACCGTAGCTGAGGCAAACCGCGCATCAACCAATGCTACACTTTCATTAGAAGACAAAAAGCTATCGCTTCTTCTTTCTCCTTTAGCTTCATTGTGGAAAAGGGGAGAGGAAGTATTGCGCATTATTACAACTGCGTTACGCACGCGACGATATCGCAGTATAAATTCATCTCAGCGCTTTTGGCTAAAAACAACTATAGTGACCATAAAAACAGTGATGTCAACATAAATAAATCACTTTTACATTTCTGTATGACTTCAGTAACATTTTTAATATAGATTACAAATATAGATCACATATCAAACACTTCATTGATACCTCTAACAGAGTAAATTTGATCCTAGAGGAACATCATTGCTGGCTGGCCTGCACCACTGCCACCCCTGCTGCTTCCTGTCATGTGCAAAGAGCTGCTTCCTTGGCAATACAACATGATACATTCTAAGAACAGCGCCCTGCCTGCAGGCTTTAATCCTGAGTTTGCAGTGTGCTTCTGGCCCGCGTTGCCTTACCTGCACGCATAAACAGTGGAGGATCGACAGAGATAATCTAGTCCTGTGCAAAGAGTGAGGGAAGTAGACAGAGACAGATCTTTCATGCCCAGTGGCAGTGCTTGAGAGAAGGGCTTGTTGGAGATGAAATGTGAGTTTAACTACTGCTTCTTCCTGTGCTTTGAGTTCTGAGGCGAACCTACCAGAGACCTGTCCTCTCCAAAGACATCTGGGGCTGACCAGTGCCTTTTCCGGGGCTGTGCTGCGCATTTGTCTGGGCTGGGGGGGCTCTTGGTGGGCTCTGCTGAGGGCGGCGTCTTGGTCGGGGCAGGTGTGAGGGCGAAGCACACATCCCCAACAGCAAGCTGCCGGCAGCGGAGCCCATACAGACAGGCTGTTTTCTGTGGGTCACAAGAGGACCAGCCCCGTTCACATACGAAGAATGGATACTCCACCAAGACTTCCAGTAACTCCTGGGGAAACACACACATATGCACCCCGTCACAGTGTCCTTCAGAACACATATAGAGGTCATCTATAAAAAAAAAAAAAAATGAGAAAAGATGCTACAAAAACAGCAATTGGTTCTTTTGCATGCATTGAAATGCTAACTGAAAACTCCTGTGAAAGTTTAAATTAAATGAAGTACAATAGCACAGTTTGAACATTTTTTTCATGTCATGAACTGAAGCTTGAATGTTAAATGATTTAAACCAACACCCGAGGAGCACAAAAAAACACATAATGTACCCTGGTGATGTGTGGGTGTCATCACAGTTTACCTGAGTCAGGTGGTCGGTTAGGTGGACCTGCAGATGCATGTACCCTGGAGTCACACTGGGGCTGATGCCCAGCACTGTGCAGGAGCTGAGACACAGCCCAGGCCTCGGGCTCCCCGACAACAGGAAGTCCTCTGTCTGCAGCTCCTCCACCCTCTTCAGCCTCCCACCACTTAGTTCCACAAGAGAACCACCTGCAAAGGGGGATGGGGCCTTGGATAGGTGCAGCTCCCCGCTAGCATCCCTGGGTTTGCACCATTGCTTTGTTTCTTGCCCGTCTCCAGCCCTGGCCAGCTGCAAGTGCTCATCCTGAAGGTCCCGAGAATGGATAGCAGGGGATAGTCCTGCAAGTCTATGCGGGGCAATGACTTGGGGGCTTGGCTCAGCAGCCATCTGGGGTGGTTTTTGTGATACAAGCGTCAGCCTCCGGGAGTTATGATTGTCTTCAGCAGTAATGGGTTCCCTTCTAAGGGAGGCAGTGCTGAACTGTGCCTGGGGGTCCTTGTCATGTTGCAAAGAAGATGAGTCTTGGAGGCTTGTTGTGGGACAGTCCCTAGCTGGCCCACCTTGGTTGATGAGAAGCGCCCTCTCACTGTTAGCCAGAGAGCCCAGCTGGCCTGCTTTGCATGGCTGATGGACCTCACTCCAAGCTTCCCTCCAGGGGAAACCATTGGGCCTCCACTCTGAAAAGTATTTCCCACTATTTAAAGGGAGGACGCTGAGAGGTGATGTCACCCTGTGGTCTGAATGAGCAAATGGATCACTGAAAGGGTATTCCATGCCATGGGAGGCGGAGCCTGTTAGCGGGCGTGCTGCTGGAGCATGAGGCCACCTGGGCTGCGGCTGTCTGGGATGGATCGGGTGCCTGGTCCCAGAATACTGCTCTCTCCATGAAGACAAGCCATCTTGGTCAAAGGGAAAGGGGTTTGGTGCCATTGTGGGACAAGACATGTACCAGGGTACTGGAAAGTTGGTTGGTGTCAGGGGAGGGGCCAGGGGAAGGTATTCAGCATAAGATCCGGGCTGCCTGCTGGATTTCCCCCTGATGGGTGCACTGTAGGGTGCAGGCACCTTGAAGCAGTGGTCGGTGGAGCTGGCCTCTGCCGGGCTCTCCCTGGGTTCCCTCTTCTTTGGAGGGAGGCGCTCTGTACCTGGGCTGGGAGGGCGGTTCATCTGTGCACCCCGGGGGAGGGACTATGGACACTTAGGTCACATGTGCTTCCTGGAAGCACGGATGCAGAAGGGCGACTCTTATCTGCCGTGACATTGTGAAAGAAAGGTCATTGGCCGCTTTCCTCTGAATACGAAGTCACTCGCTGAAAAAGAGGGAGTAATAGGGCACATATAAACATAAAAGGTAACCATGCATAAATATAGTATAAATAATTCAGTATCTGTGTAGGGTTAAGAGATTTAGGACGTCTTCACTCTGCAGGTTGAATGGAAACCTTTAGCATTATCACCCACTGATCTGTCATAACCCTTATCCACATGCAGATTCATTAAGCTTTGTTGCATTCCTCCATTGTTTCCTGTACTATCATTGTTTCTCTATTTACTTTCTCTTGTCACCTCTCAGGAGAATTGCTGTATAACTAGTCGTATGCCACATGAAGGCCAAGATTGGAACTTCCTGAATCAAACAGGACCCATCAAGCTGCAGATGGTTGCTGAACTCCAATCTGGCCTCAAAATATCACTTCCCACCTCCCGTATCTAAAAAGCCTCCTAAGGTTGATGATCTGACAAGTGTATTGAAGTCAGTGCTTCTCAAGCACCTGTTCCCTCTTATTCAGAGACAAGCCAGCCCAAGCTTCTTCAAATTTTATTGTGCTGCTTGTCATGGGTGCAAAGAGATGCGAAGGAAATTTAGATCATACGGTGTATTCTGTACACCTTGCAATGGTGTTATTTTCTGCCAGAACAGAACTATATAAATAAAGTGAGAAAAAAAGGTATCTGATGCATGGTGCAAGTGCAAATGTATGTAGATGCATATAGAAAGTGGATTATACTGTCAACACGCAGATGTATGATGTGGATTTTGACTTATAGTTCATATAATTTTTTACCCACCCTCCTACTCCCAGTTCCCAGTTAAATTGGAGCGCAGATCAGTGACTTGCTATTAAGCAAACAAGAATGTCACCCATAAAAGCAGTTTGATTGAAAAAAGGACCATAAGCAAGAGCAGGGTACTATCCAAGTGACAAGCCAATATACTGATCCTACATGCTGCCTCTGCTGCCTGAGACTATAGGATGAGGTGTATTACAGGAGTCCTCTATCATACCTCTGCTGCTTTAGACTATAGGGTAGGGTGAGGTGTATTACAGGAATCCTCTATCATACCTCTGCTGCTTGAGACTATAGGGTGAGGTGTATTACAGGAATCCTCTATCATACCTCCGCTGCTTGAGACTATAGGGTGAGGGGTATTACAGGAGTCCTCTATCATACCTCTGCTGCTTGAGATTCTAAGTGTTGCAGGTACTGTACCTGCTTGGTAGGATGTGGATTTCCCCATTAGGGCATCACAACCTAGGAAGAGATGCAACACGGTGTAAACAGCTACAGCTGAATTACTTTGGAGTAAAACCTGTTCATCAGGTTGCATTTGTTGCATAGGCGTGGCCCAAAAACATTAGTGTAAGCTGTTCTTAGAAACTTCAAGCAACATGAATGAAAACTAACACAAAACAGCCATAAGTCCTTGAAAAAACGCAGTGTTGCGAAGATAATTAGTGCCTGTGTTTTATCTGTGAATACCAGGCACTTCCTAAAATAATTACAGTTTGGTATCTTTCCCAGGAACACTGTAGTGGGAGTCCATGACCTTCCCAACCTCTTCCTCATTAATCCGAAGGTGGTATCACAAAATCTTTGCCAAAAGAAATGTTTGAACTGCCAATATTTATTCACACTTCGGAAAGTCTTCAAATCCCTGTAATCCACAGACTGAATAACACACTTGACCGCACAATACTTGGCACCTAAGAATAATTCCCAGCAGCGGTGTTGCTAAATTATACCTTTTGACAAAAGGGAGTTAGATTCTAAACAAGTTCTGGCATGAGGTCGTCAGTCACTAAGCCCTGAAGTGCTACACTACCTGTGAATCATTTGCGAATGCGATGGCACCGTGCCAGTGGCAGACAGCACACTGACAGTGTGACAGAGTTACCTGACATAATTGCAAATGTTTCCACAGTGAATCTAAATGGAAAGGCTCCTTGAATCAATGACACTGGATAGTAATATTGACATCGGTACAGCGACATATGTAACTAGCTTATACAATACTCCTTGTATATGTAATGACTGGTTATGACAAGTTTATAGGTTCAAGTTCCAGGAAAGTAACTAATGTTGTGTTCTTGAGTAAAGCACTCAACATAAATTATTCCAGTAACAGCTATACAAACAAAGAGGATTACCTGTGCAAAATTCATTCATTCATTCATTCATTCATTTTCCAACCTGCTTATCCTTCTGGGTCGCGGGGGTCCGGAGCCTATCCCGGAAGCAATGGGCACGAGGTAGGGAACAACCCTGGATGGGGGGCCAGCCCATCGCAGCGCACACTCACACACCATTCACTCGCACATGCACACCTATGGGCAATTTAGCAACTCCAATCAGCCTCAGCATGTCTTTGGACTGTGGGGGGAAACCGGAGT
>JAODJU010000130.1:12670390-12688486 GCA_026776725.1 Gnathonemus echidnorhynchus
ACCCAGGCGGAGACTCGAACCCGGGTCCCAGAGGTGTGAGGCAACAGTGCTAACCACTGCACCACCATGCCGTCCCCATAGTAGAGGATGTACAGCAAAATTTACAGCACTATAAAACCGTCCAATTCACCGCTCAACTAAGGGACGCTTTTCCACCGCACCAAGTGCCGTACTTTTGGTACTTCAAGAAGGTACCAAAAGTACAGTACTTCAAGGTGTTTGTTTTCCACTGGCATAAAAACTGGTACTGGCACCGAATGACATCACAACGCAAGGCGGGGTATTTTGTACTGAATTCGAGAAATGTAGTATATTATACTGTAGTATATTATAGTGCTGGATGATGTGCAATATTAATACGAACATCACATGTTATGCACATCCAATCACTAGTCAGCTAGATTAAGATCAGGCTTTTACTTTCCTTGAATTTGCTATGGATATTATAGCACAGGGAGTTTAAATCTTGCTAAAACATTTTGAACTCTGTAATAGGGAAAAAAAAACTTAGCAAGTTTTGCAATTTTAATGATTATTTCTTTTCAAGTTTATCTAGTATATGTATAAAAATCACTTTAAAGTTTACCTCCGCTGCTTTTGTATGAGCACTGCATGCATTCTCTGAGACAATCATAATCATTTTCATCCTTGCTGTTTAAATTGCTCCTAGACGGGTTCATGAGGAATTTATGTTAAACTCCTTTTTTTGTTTCATAAGTACCCCAATATTTATTACAACAAAATTACATTGCAGTATTTGAAAATTTAAAATACCGTACTGTCATAGTGTATTATACAAAATACTTTATCATGCTATCCTGATCTTTTTGTATCTGTTTTATCGACCAGATCTCAATTAAAACTTCTGTCACTTCATTTGTCCTCGCATCCATTACTATTAATTTTATTATTATTTTATGTCAGTGATGTAATAGGTGAACCGGAAAAGCCCAATACTGACAAGCTGAAAGGAGCCATATTACCACCTATCATAGCGGAGTCGGACATACTTCGGTCAATAAATCAATTCCCCTCCCGTGCATGTATACTGGGACAAGGACAGTAGTCCGATTAAATGGCGTAGCTGAGCTATAACCACAGCTTGACTTAGCCGTGCATGTAAACGTACTGAGTGACTGTGACTCTTTGTACTCAACTTGGTTGCTTGAAACAAAATCTGAATTTGTACTTTCAGAACCCAACCTTTCCATCTCTGAATACATTGTAGACCGTCCTGCTCAAACTCTGGGCTTGCATAGCTAAACCTCCCTCTTCAGTTCCCTGCCCTGGTCCCTACCTCTTCCCTCGTGATCTTGTCATCAGGAGCTGGTGCTCTCATTGCCACAGCCTGGCTTTTGTTCCTGCTCAGGGAGCACATAGCATCTACGTATTTTTGGTATGTGGCTCTGTGCCTTTGATAGAGAGGTTGCTGGTTTTAATGTCATAGCGTAAGGAGTGATAACTGTTGGGCTATTGAGTAGCCCCAAAAAAATGGATAAACAGCTGACCCTGTTCTCTGGCACTAAGCTTTGCTCTCTCACATGTATCAGGCACAGAGATATACTTACAAATCCTGCCGACAGTATATTGCATGGAAGGCAGACCAATGACATCTGATTACATCACAGATTTATGGAAGTCACGGTTCATAGTCAGCTCCATAGATATTTTGGCAGTGTATACAGCTGGGCACCTTACTTATAGGTAAATTAGCATAATCTGGAGATTGTCTCACTAAGTCACTTATACAAACGATCAGAAGGCTATAGCTGCTTGAACTCTAAGCTAATTGGAATTTAAAAAATCTGCCATAGAGTGCTAATGTCATAGACAGTGTAAGCTTGGCCACAGCCGTCCAGCCTGCAGGAGTATCCAGCCATTCTCATCAGGGACAGAGCCCCCCACTGTCCTCCGCATCCCTACAAAAACCAGAAACACCCACTGACTCATTTACACATCATCCCAGCGTGCAACAGCGAGCTTCTGCAAAAATAAACCAGATAAAGGCGCAGTGGATCCTCGTCGAGTTTGGGGGGGGGGGCTTTGTTATGGAAACGAACAACAGCGACCACCTTGGAGAAAGTGTCACCCTGCCAAGCCAAGTCAAAGTCCCCAGCCAAAAAGCCACAGGGCTTGTCGTCCAGACCCCGCTGTGCCCATGTCCACCGCCCTGGCACCTCGGAGAGAGACGTGTCCTCAAACATCTCTTACCACAATATCACCAGTACAGAGCTGCTCATTAAAATGTTCTCGCTAGGTTGTCTTCCATTTTACTACCACGAATATTTACGTTTATTGTTTAGCAGACACTTTTATCCAAAATGATGTACATTTGAGAAAGCCGGGTCAGCCAGTGCCTGGAGCTATTGGGGTGTAAGGGCCTTGCTCAGGGGCCCAATGCTGCAATCACTCTAACAGCCAGGGGATTCAAACAGACTACTTTGTGACCAAGTGCACAAGTCCTGTCCTGCAGAGTCACACACAGCTCCATCCAATACTTGCTCAGTAATGCAGGAACAGAATGCCCCAGTAACAGCTTTACTAGCATTACCTAAAATCTTGCCAGAACATTTGCTTTCTAGGTGGCACGTGTGACTTCAGCCACCAGGAACGACAGGCATTGGCAGAACTGGGTGGTGTCCATCACACCTTTCATTGTGCTATCTCAATCACACCTTTCATTGTGCTATCTCAATCACACCTTTCATTGTTAAACCGTACTACTTATTTGTACACTCAGTCAGTATACCCTTACCTCAAGTGACACGCACAGGTGACTGCATCCACACATTACTCATGTGTTCAACTACAGCTACAACCAGATCTCCAGCCACTGAAACTGCAGCCACTTCGACGCATCGTTCAGCCATCTTGCAAGCATCACATAAATGCCATAGGTTTTATTTACTTTGAAACTTACAGCACTTGACTACCATGAGAAGTGATGACCTTGCTTTAAGTGAGCGAAAATCAATCTCAATAGATGTCACATGAAAGGATTCTGTAGTCACAGGACAAATAATGCTATCCAAAAAAGTGTTGTTAAATCATGCCTTGTTTCATTATTACTCAGGATTACCTACAAAGAGACGTTGGCTTGTTTGAGCTTCTGTCAGACCAGAAGGATGGCAGCGTTCTCAATATCACTTACAGTTATAAATAGGTATTTTCACACAGCCGAAGGTGGAATCCCATTCAGCATGCAGTTTAAACTATAATAGATAAAATAGATCTAAAATAGACAGGCGGCTCAAAGGGACCTATGACCATGCAAAACAGGGAGTTAGAATGCAACAAACACCAAATATCTGCTGACCATGGTCTCACAGCCAAGGACAACAGTAGGGGGGGGGCAGCCTTGCTTGCTTGTTTGTTTGTTTTGACCATGTCTTTTTAATAAATTCCATGGGGTTTACCCTTGAGTGTAGAGTATGCAGATTAAAGGCTCACTTCCCCTTGATCTTGATATCACTAAAACTGTTGTTGTTGTGATGGCTTGTGAGCCAGCGGTGTGTGCAGAGCGGGAGAGGGCTCGGCTACATCCATCCTGTCAGAATGGAAATCAGCCCCTGGGATGTGGAGGTGGACAGGGGGGCGGTGCTGGCAGCCATCGCATGCTGCCTCTGATAGGCGATGTGCGAGCGCCTCACATTCACATCCCTATATCTGTACTTGTGAACGTCCTCATTCCTCTCCCTGCCTGATTACCACCTCCGCCTCTTCCCTGTCTCTTTCCCCTAGTTGTCCATGTTTCTGCCTACATCCACATCACCGCCAGTGTCCTTTTATGTTTAGCCACCTGCTGTGTATCCTGTCAGTGCTGTCAAGGCCCCACCTTGTCACTATGGTGTGTATCCGTCACCGTCCCTGCTCATATCTCCTGTCCCTTGTCCTCTTGTCCTCGTCACCGTCCCATTCTCCCAGCTGTACCTGCACTGTCCATGGCCTCACTTCCTGTGCCTGTTGGTGCCCGTCTATGCTGCTGTCTGCGGTGCCCCAGGAACCGCTCAGCTGTGAGAGGAGTCAGTTTGCCTGTTTCCACACGAAGACTCGCTTGCACGGGATTCTTTTTAAGACAAACATGCCCGCGTCCAGAAAGACATACACCCACACAGAGTATAAGAAGTACAGAAGTCAGAGTGGCTTACCTCTGCGGGTCAGTACCTAAGCATGCTGAGCAGAGCGTCCTCATTGGCGCCAGCGAGGGCACAGTAGATCAGAGTATCCAGATCTGATACACATAGCCTCTATATGTCTCTCCCTCCCTCCCTTTCTGCTTGCTCGGCCAGTGTAACTGCTCTCCCTCCCTCTCTCTCTCTCTCTCTCTCTCTCTCTCTATCTCTCTCTCTCTATCCCTTCCCCCCTTCTCTTTCGCTCTTGTCTTTCCTTCACCCTTTCAGCTGCTCACTCACCCAACAGAGAGCTCACTCTCCCTCCCTCTCACTTTCTATTCCTCTCTGCCACAGTCTCTCTCTCTCTCTCTCTCTCTCTCTCTCTTTTCTCTCTCTCTATGGGTGTATAATTAGATGTGACTCTGCTGTGATACTCCTCAGGCTCACCGTGGGAGGACTGAGGCCCGCCCGCTCTGGCGCTCCTCCTGGATATGACTCCCTCTTAACCTCCCCGCTTACCCGGGCTGGGACTTGGGTCACCGGCTATGGCTCAGCCACTGGATCTGCGCTCAAGGTGTGTGGACATCTCCCAAATGATTCCCAAGCACAGGTCAAGATGTTCTTTTCATGCACTGCTTATTCATTTATAAGTAACTAAGGGACTATATATAAACACCTAATCTTATTGTATTTACCCATCCACTGAGTCACTGTGCTAGATAAAATATTTTAAAATAAAAAAGATTAAACATATTAAACAATGAAAACTTATGTTTAGGACATAAATGACCGGGCAGTTGGGTTAAAAATGACAGTAAATTTTTGATGACGTGTATTAATTATATGACATTATATCTGATTTTGATCTTGTTGTTCCTCTGATTTGTTTATTTAAGCTTCGGCATATGTATGTGCAGAAATGTCGTGCCAAATCTGTGTCGGCGTTAAGAAAACAAACCCTCTATCAAGGCTGCTTAAGCCTGTTACATTGGCAGTACAGACAAGACAGACTGACACCTTCATACATATAAAGCTCATTTTAATTTAAGGTCTGCCTGCTGTAAACTATCATTAAATAACTGTCATTAAGTACCAGAGTTCCTTGTACCTTGAGGCAAATTGAAGTTATTTGAATACCCATGCCTGTATTTCCTGGAAGGTCATCCTGAAATACCCGAATATCTCTGCACTCCTGTTCTTATTTAATTTTACTCTATTGTTTCTGGATCTAAATTACTCTGTTTTTATCTTTTTAAATGTGTATCACCATCCTTTCTGTATACCTTTGCTGCTGGACTAAGGAAATTGTGCCCTAGAGGGATCAATAAAGCTATATCAATCAATCAGTCCTACATCAGACCAAGGTGAAGCATACTGACATTCAGGATTATATGTCCAAAAGAAATTACCTCAGTGCATCTAAACATGATGACTTGTGGCGCTGGGATTTTGGAGTGACTTTACACTGACACGCTTTATCTTGCTGTGAGCAGACTGGCGAATAGGACAGCATCAGCATATGGGAGATGCACACACAAGAAAACAAAATCAGGTCAGAAGGGGCTAGCGATAGGTGCCAGGTTAGCCATGTAGGTGTTCTGGCTGGGGCTGGGAGAAAATAAGACTGAAAGTTATATAAAGACTCGGAGCTGGGAGTCTGTGAAATGAATGAGCGTGCTGCTAAGCTAACGCCACCTCACAGACAGTGACAGCACCACCTCCAGCCGAGGTGACTTACTGACCTGAGTATCACTTCCATAAAGCAGGTGTCTTTAAAAAGGTATCACTGAGCACCAGGCCACAACCAAGTCAGCGACTCAGCATGCGACTGCTCAGTCTAAATTAGCGTCTTTTTTACCATCTGCTGCCCCAGAAAAACAAGGGGAACCATGTGTTATTCGCCGTCAACATCATTCCACTGGGACTTGAGTGTGGGGATGCGCAGATACAGGGCTATGCTGGCTAAACGGCGGGACAAGCCATACTTGACACTCAGAGTCACGCAGCTCCTGAAAGCCTTGTAGTCTGCTTCATTAAAACAAGCTGCTTCCTTGCTGTAACATGAAAGGCCTGTTTATGAACTAAGACCTTACACTGTCTACTTTTGCTTTTGATAAGACGGCTTGTCATTTTTAGGTGCTTTTCAGGTTTTTTTTAATGACCGCACAAATTTTACCCAATTCTTTCTGCACTGACAAGAAACAAGAAGAGAAAAATTTCCTGGGAAAGACTCACTCAGCCTCTGAGCACTAAACTTAACAACCATTCTCAGACCCAAATTTAACAATTATATTATGTGTGATTATAGTCAATTCTGTACACCATACATTCATTCATACTACTATTATCATACCAAGATGTATTTAACATGTGAGAATCTCTTGTACATCAGGCAGTGGGTAAAAGAGCTGCTGATTTCAGCAAATCTAGACGCCAGGAACTTCTGCATGCAAACTAGGCATCACAGCAGTGACTCTCTGGAACCATTCCTGTCACTGTCACCCTTGAGGACAAACAGACCTGCGTAGTTCTAACCTTCAATTTTCATTTACTTTTTGAAGAGTTACTTTACTTTGACTAAATCCAGAAAAAGCCAGACTGTATTTCTTTGAAATATATACATTAAAAAGCTTAAGTTATGTTTGAAACCCTTTCAGATTCAGGCAATCATAGAATAATGGCAGCCCTATTTTAAAATAGGTGGTTCTTATATATCTCATCTCGATTTTCATGGGTGACAGAGAAACACAAGAATATCCAGACGAGAGAAATTTCTGGAATCACAGAACAGAATAAGCCAGCATCCAACATCCCTGGAGCATTTAGGGTTGAGGGCCAACTCTGCATGGCCCAGGGTTCGAACTCTCAGCCTTCCAGACACAGATCCCTACTCCGCTAAAATCACATCCATTAAGCCATAAGGTTATATTACATGGTTTATTTGCAATTCATTCCTAAGAAAAAGATGCAAATTGTAACACAAGATGAGTCAGAAGCCATAATGAAGTGCAGGTGTAAAAAAGTACCACTTTAGTAAGCACTCACCCATTGCACATTCTCTAGAGATCACACATCACCTGAATTCATGGTGCAATTACACAGGCAAAGGGCGACAAAAGCCCCATGATCAGGCACAGAATACATCTGTATGAATCCATTCTAAAGTCAATTCTGAAACTGGTACTACAGTCAGCGGAAGTGGAGGAAGAAACATTGAGGACCATTCATGGCGAGGGTGTTATAAGGAAGCTCCGCATAACGTACCATCACTTTTTTTCTGGTGAAATCCTCGAGCTTCCATATCACAGCCCCTCTGTTCATGGTGTCCTCCAGAACAAAGTAAGTCCTTTTTTTGGCATAAAACTGTGAGAAACAGCTTATTAGGAATTACTTGAGTTTTTTTCTTGTCAGAAAGAAAATATGTGAAACAGCTATCTAGCCTCTTGGCATAACTGTGTGTGGGAAGAGTACTGACTGCACCAGTAGGCCCCTGATATGGAAATATCTGTTATTATCATAGGAGCCAGCCAGTGAATGGCATGCTTTCATAAGAGATTGGGCTAATGCCTTAATGGGCAGTTTTAAAGAAAAGCCATTTCTGCCATTTAAGGTGCAGTGAAATCCTAAAGACAGTTCAATATTATGCAACAGATAGGAATCCTGAGAAAATATTTACCTCATTCCAATTTCCTATGAAAAAGATAAGGGTAACATTGAAGCTGAGGAATCTTGACAAGCACTTGCCCTGAATGTTTGTGAAACTGGAGTGTGTTTTTAACAGTGTTCTCAGGGCGGTTGTGCATTTGTGCAAGCAGAAGATGCAATTACCACACTGTGTCATAGCTCCAGCACAACTTCCTGAAAAACCCTGAGCACAATTCTTACAGAACACCAGGGAACGTTTCTCATGAAGATCGTAGATTATTTGGAGGTAAGTAACAAATCCATGCTGTGGTGATGATCTGATCCACGGTGTGATGGGGGAAAGCTGGAGATACACAAACGATCATTCTGTACAGGGTTGGCAATATTTCTATGACTGTAGGTGAATTTCTTATAGTAGCATAATATGGGAGTGTAATTGAGCCAACTGCAAGACTCAACCTGTTTTTTTAAATCTCATTTGAAATGTGTCGACAAAAACAATATCAAATATAACCTCAGCTTTTTTCAATTCTGTCAGCTATTTTGTGGAAACATAGATTCTTTTGTGACTCATTCTGACTTCTCTTTGTATATCCATACTTATGATATTTATCTTCATTTTAGCACTATACAAAAGAAACTAACTAAAACGTGTACCATGTGGGAGTGCTTCAGAAATGCAAAAACAGTAGTACTAAGCATAATATTGCTTTTGAGGATCACATGATGGAAATGAATGATAACATTCTCAGACTTTCCCTTTGTTAAAAAAGTAATGATTTTTTAGTACTTTTGTTGCTTGGATCAATCAAAACAATCACTCGCCAAAAAACTGTTTTGCTTATGTCTGATAATTAGGTTATTTAAAATGCTTTAGCAAATCACATCTCAGTATACAGGATGTATTCATCTATTCTTAAACACAAAATTATGAAATGTACAAGAACATTTAAAAAATAACAACATTACAAATACAAAATGTCTGATTTTCATTTTCATTTTGCAGTTTTGTAAAGAGAACCCCTCATATTTTAATATTTTATATGGTTATAACATTTTTAATAGTGAAGAAATGCTTTATGTTAATGACCTGTTTTTTCTTGCAATGGTTAACATAGACTGCCCTACTTACAACAATCACGGTATACATATTTTCCAAAATGTTTAAAATCATTTTCCAAAATAAGTACCCTGTAATTGTTGTTGGCACTGGAATGGCAATCGCTTGTGTAATGTGAAGTTATAGCATAGAATTTTGATTTGTCAGGGACACAAAGCACTGTCTCTGTTCCTTATGGTACTATTATGAGTTGCTTCTAGTTTTTAGAACAAATTTCCACAGTGTAGAGAAAATATTGGCTCATGCTCATATCAAGACTTGGCCACATCTTGGCTGGCAGTCTCAGTTTCAACCACACCTCCCCTGCAGCATAAAGGACACAGCGACGGGGATGTCAATGTCACTTTGTAAATGTCATCGAAACACCAGAGACTGGACCAGGGCTGTATTTCATTGTGTTTATTTCACTTAACAGTCAGTTTAAGAGACTGTTTCACATGTAAGTACTTTACAGTGAATTTATTGCAGGGATAAGAAATAGAAAAGCTTGATGACAGACTAAATTATGACATCATCATTACTCACATCTCCCTTGTTGCTGGGAGACTTGCATTGTCCAAACATAGTAAAACATGTATATATCATTAAGATGAACAAAGCCTTTATGTCAATTCAAAGCTAAATAAAACAATATTAAGGAATAATAAGACATTTTGTATGACTGTATGACATAGTGACTAAAAAATGGCAAATTGTAGAAAAACAAAAACAGCAAGATATTTATGCGAAAATATGTTGCTGTTTATTTACTGATCAAATGCATCTGGCTCCAATTGAGTTCTGCCATGTATGGAAAGCCAATAGATTAGGGTGTAACCAGACAGCAGCACCAAACAAACAGCTCATTTCGCACTGGAAACATGACTTGCTGACTCAGATTGAGGCGGTTAAAAAGGCAAATTACTTTTAAGAAAAATAAATAAATAAAAGTCATGTTCCAGAGACACCAGAAATCAGAACTGTAAACTTAAAAGCCGTGCTTTTAGGTTGCACAGTAGATCTGCTTCTTATAATCATTTTAATTATTTCATATTTAGCTACATATAAATTCTGTGCCTTTGACTTATATGTATATGGATGCATATGTAAATGTTTTGTACTTTAAATTATGAAGTACCATTACATAACAAAAATGAACTACAGAAGAATGAGATGATGCAGCAGTTTGCGGGCATTGCATGTGTACATGCATGTATATGTATGCATGCTCATTTATATTGTGTATAAGAATATTAGTGTATCTTGCGTGGGTGGGTTTATGTGTCACAGCTTGGTGTGAGTTTGTGTGTGTGTGTGTATGTGTGTGTCTGCAGCTACTGGAATCAGATACCATTTTATATTCCAATGCAATCTTTTTATAGGTTTATTTATTTGTGACACAACCGTTAAGGTATTTGAAGGTTTGGGTTGCCTGGTTTATCATGTCACCGTCAAAGAAAATAATAATAATACTTGTGAATTTTAAATGTCGCCTTGCAAACTTGTATAAAAGGTCCTTTTATGACAGCAGGTAGTACAATCCTCCATGTTTTCATCTCCATCCTGGAAAAGGGATCCTCAGCACAGAGTAGAACGTCCCTCTCTCTTCCTCAGAGGCTGTTCCCACCAAGAAGGGTTTCACTTGCCTTACACTTACAGTGTGGAAACAGGCAGGCATGGGAGCTCGATCCAGAAGAATAACAGTGCTGCCTCATAGGGGAACCTGTGGCCCTCATGGTCCTTGAAACGAAAGACGATTTCGTCCTTTAGTTTCACAGATGTCGTCATGAAGGCCAGCTGCCACAGAGTGAGTGGACTTAAGTGGCACATAACTCCAGAACTTGGTACATATGTCAACAAAGATGGTTATTGCCACACTCGAAACATGAGGGTGAACACTGCACAGAGAACAGAGAATAGTCAGAGAAACAAACTCGCCCAAACTTAAAAATCACTTAATTGGACTTATGAGGCATCTATATAAATGCATCTGTGTAGCATAGCCAAAAAAATGCATGTTGTTCTTCAGGTATTAACCAGCATCTGGAAGCGGCAGGTTTGAGAGCCGTCAGACTGATTAGCCTCTTCTACTTCTCCAGGAGAAAACCTCAGATCATGTGCAAACATTATGATGAGATTATAAAGTCAAAACGCCGCAGGTGGCTTTTGCTATGTTTGTTCAAAGCAAAGATGGGGGCAAGAAAAGGAGGAAATGAGAAGCAGGTGCTTTTCTCAGCTCTTTCTTATATTCTGTCTTCCAGAAGGGTCTATTTACATTGCCCAAACAAAAGGGTGTTTGTGAGACTAACTCTCCCCCTCTCCATGTGTAACATGCAGAGCAGCGCTGGCTGGATTTCATCGTGTGACTCCCCAGAGAGAGTGGGCCCTTCTGGCTTTTATACATACCTCATAATTTACAGCAGAAACGCTAAAGATTCGATGAGCATAAAAGGAGAGTGAGTATGAATCTGCTGTGTTTGTTGCTGTGCGGTAACGTTTCTTCCCGGTACCTGCCCAACTGCCTTTCAAAAGAATTCTTCAGGTCTTCACAGGTGGTTTAGCTAAACCTGAAAGCAAAAGAATTGATCATATTTTTAGAAATGCACCAATATTCTAGTGTTGCATTTTTTTTTCTTATCATTCATTTCATGGAAATCATAGCTTTTTTCTCACAATATTAACTGCTCCCATTTTATATAATGTTTATTAAGAGGAATTTAAAAAATCTGAAACCTCAGGATAGTTGTTTTGAGATGTTGGAAGAGGTTGAAAGAAAACGGTATAAAAGGGTCACAAAACACATTTAACTGGTTTGGTTCTGACTAATACTCTTGAAATTACTCATCAAAGTCTAAGCGGAAGTATCAAACATTTTCAGTGCTTTAACGGAACCTGCAGTCTCTTGTCTTAGGAGTTTTATCTTAAATAAATTGAAAATGTTTTTATGCTTTATATGCTTTAGAAACTGGTCATATAAACTGTGTAAAATTCTGTTTTATCTATGTGATCTCAGCCTTTGTTTTCATTCCTCAGTGGATCATGTTTTCACTGTGCCTTTAAAGGAAACCCATGGCAGAGTCTTGAGTAAAGTGTTACAATGCACAGCATGTTTCCCTAATAGCTACATTATTTTAGTGGTATTTTTAGTTTTGGCGGTGACATTGCGGTTCAGGGATAAGCGGAGTAGCTGTAGATGTCCCGGGTTGTGGGTCCCAGTTCGTACCTCTGTGCTTGTGGAGTTCCTCCTGGTCTTAAAATTTCCTTCCACAATCCAAAAGCATGCATAGATGTGAGCTGGCAGCTCTAAATGATGTTTCCATGAGTGTGTGACATAGGATGACTTCCAGGTCAGGGTATTCCTCATCTTGGGTCCTGTGCTTCCTAGAATAGACTGCATATTGACCCTGAACTAGATAGCACCCCTGGAAAATCAATGGAAGTTTGTATTAAAGTTATAGTTGAGTGAAAGTTAATAAATTTTTCATCTATTCAGATTTTGCCAAGGTTTGTGAAGTTGTGTAATACAGTGCCTAGTTCTGACAGTAGAGGATGGAGCAATCAAGGACTTGGAGAAAACCACAAATACAGTGAGAGGAAAAAAGAAACAGCACAAGATTGTTGCAAAAAATAGAGCTGTTACATGACACATGTGCTATAGTGTGTGATATTCAAAGGCAGATCTCTGCAGGGGCACTCCTGCTGCACGCTTTAAATATCCCATTTATCATGAATTGCCTCAGAGAATAGGGGTAAAAAGGGATAGAATGAAAAACAAGAACATGTACTTAACTTCCACACCAACAGCTACTGGGATAAAATTACAGGGCAGTCACCCCCTTCAGAGGAAAATATCTGTGAAAGACCAACATTCTTAATGCTACATCGTTCCTAAGTTCTATGTTAAAAGACAGAACTAATGAATGAAGACACCAGATTTGTGTGTCTTCTTTACATAAATTGAGTGCATCTTTGGTTCCATTCTGTGATGTTTTTAATTATTTTTTTACATTTCATTCTGAACTGTGGACTAAAACTAATTTTCACCTTAGATTTTTCCAGATGCTCTTACATTCCCTGGGGCTTTGAAAATGTTACATATACTATGGTCAGATCTTTATCTTCTTGCTCACTCAATGAAATGTTGAAGAAATGTCCTTGATAAGAACTTTAGGATTGTCTGTTGGGTGAAGCTCACTCTTCCCTGCCGCCGGAGGTGTGTGTAGGGGAATCTGATCCAGGCTGTTCCTCACTTCCGTCCTTCTAAAATAGTAATAGAAGACGAAATAAATACAAAGAGCTGGGTATTTCCCCCAATGCTGTTTCACTCTGTGTCATATCAAAGGCTCAAGACAATGAAATTATTTCTGTATATTTTTCAAATTACCGTGTACTAAGTATGTCAGCTAGGGTATTTTTAATTGTAATTTTATCATACTAGAAACATATACAGATGTTACACATACAGAGGTATTACATGGATGAATTTGAACAAAGACGTTTCATACTTCACTGAACTTTACTGAATTATAGGTATAAAAATGTTAAACCTGTTTAAATGGAAATAACAGTAATAAAAGTAGGTCGTACAACATAGATAGATAGATAGATAGATAGATAGATAGATAGATAGAATCACAGCTATCACCAACATGCTTGTTCTGAATGTTCTGAATACGGAAAAGTACAGATGCACGCCTCCACACGACACCAACGTAATGACCCATTTTCGACCACAAGACACATACTCACACCTCAGCAATAAATGAGCAAAAAAGGGAAGGTTAATGTGTGTGACATGTTTATCTCGTTAAAATTAGAACCCTCTGTCCCCTATGAATATCTGAGGAAAATCTGATTGTGTTGTCAGCAGCCTGGACAGCAGCATGTAGGCAGACTGGGCAGTGAACTGGTTATCTCTGAAGGTACTGGAGCCCGTGAGCGTGTGTGAGTACTTATAGTACAGACAGTATGCACTTTCAGACAGGAAGCTGCTAGTGATGAATGTACAGTACATAAAGTGATTCAGGCACATCATTCATATGTATATATAGAGTGCTACGCAAATGTCTTTGGAAAAGAAAATATTTCAAGCTATTTATCTGGGTAGTAAGTGTATATTTGTTCTTAAAAAGTACAATTTAACATTAGAACTAAGGAAAAGAAACATTAATACAATAAAGACTAACAAGAAAGTCTTCTGTTCTCCAACTACTTTTTGATATCCTGATGGATAGCTAGAAAAACACTGCCTTGGTTCCCAAACCTCTCCTCAGGGCCCCCCCAGCCATTCCACGTATATGTTTCATTTCACTACCAGTTTAATTAACTAATTAATAATTTGATGAGGTATTGATTAGCTAAATATGGTATATTAGCATTTGAGTTAGCAAATATATGGGTGTATTGGATGGTTACTACAAATACTGGGGAGATATTTGGAGAGGTTCTGAAATGGCTAAGCTAACACATACAGGCAGTCAACTGTTACTTTCTGAAACTCAAGCAATTATTACTCTGTGTCCTGTGTTTATTTGACAGTTTGGAAGGTAGCACAGGATTAGGGCAGAAATGTCAGTGGTACTAACACCCCATGCATTAATATTAAGGTGGCAATGGCAGCTTTGTTGACCTTTACAACCGCTGATTTACACAATCCCCCTATTGTTTCTTAAAGTCACGGAAAATCACAAACTTTCCATAGAAATGAACATTTGGGTTTTGGCAAATATGTGAGTTGTATGGAACTAGAATATAAAAGAACAAAATAACTAAACACCCAGGTCAGGTATAATTATAAATAATGATTATATTTCATGTTTTAACAACGTTGTGGAGATTAAGGTCTACTGTAAACAAAGTGTTTGCAGGGAAGGCAGTTGTAAAAAGTTTACATAATTTTTCATTGTGCTACCAGGGTGTGAAATGTTGAGTTACTTTCTGGCTCTGTTTACTTTTGATAGAACACTATAGTAGTGTTAATTAGATGTGACACTAGATGGTAGCAATCAGCCAAAGTAAAATGTGAAGGCAAAACAGAATCGCAATAGTTAAAAGAGCTGATGCTAACTTAATTTCTCATTGTATATGTGTGTGGGTGATAATGGCATGCTTTTACTGCACACTGAGTGAAGTAGGAAAGTCAGATATGGTAGGGAAGCCTCATTCTACAGCCTGCATTGTGTCATTGTGTGAATCAAATCTGAGTCTTGGTGTTCCACATAAATGACACCATTATGGGGTACTGATTCACATTTTAATAATAGACTACTTTGTTTATATTACTGATAGACTGATACGATCTCGCAAAGATAATACCACATGAGGTATAATTGAGTTTTCTTGTCCCCTATGTATTGTTAGAAGAAGCACTCTGGTCTTGCTGTTGATTTAATGTGTTTAAACTCTCTTACCCAGTACAAGGGTGTGGTCAGCCTAGGTCCTGTTCCCAGGAATCCCAGGGCAGAAGACTCTCTTGACGGAATGCCGGTCTGTCATAGGGTGTAGACAATAGACAATTAACAGTCACCAATTCACCTGACTGAGAGTTTTTGGGTGTGTGGTACTTTGAAAGATGGTGACCTAGAGCACACAGAAAGTATTTCTGAATTGGTGAACGAAATAAAATTAAACTTGAACCCCATAGCGATGCTGTGGCAGGACTTCAAATGAGTAGCTGATGCTCAAAATCCTAACCATACATCGAAATGTAAGTGGTGCTGCAGTCAGTGAAAAACTGATATCAAATCAAAGGAAGCATTTGTCAGTTATTGCTACAAAAGGTGCTGAAGCCAGTGATTACAATTATGGGGCCAATCACTTTATGCTTGGATGATGATTTGGGTAACTTTGTGCCTTAAACAAACAATTCAAATATTCCTTTTTGCAGGAACAGGCACAAAAAACAGATTATTGTCTCTGTGCTTCTTGCTTAATGACTACTGTGAGAAAGTCACATTGAATGGGCAGTTTATATGAATAGCCATACTGTTACACACAGTGCTCATAGGTTTAATGTTACCCATGTGTACAGCTGTATAGGCATGAACTGTATGCAAACTGCTTCCGCTGTGCCGCAGAGAGTAGAACACTTGACCCGTTGGTCATTGCTATTTTTGAACTTCTAACCCCCCCCCCCCCCCCCCAAAGTTCCTCCCCGTACAAGGCTGCACTTGGTACAGGCCACAGAGCTGGAGTCCCTCCCCTCAAAATCTCCTTCTGTTGCAGTAGGTCATGATCAGCAGCAAGACAGGCAGCCTTGTGAAAGGGGGCGCAAGCGTCTGCAGGGCGTCTCCAGCCGTGCCTCCGCTCTGGATCCCTGTCCTACTCTGACCTGGAGAGGAGGGGGAAGAGCCCAAGAGTCCCAGAACCCCCACGCAGTACAGCTAGTCTGAATCGGGACAAGGAGCTATGATGACCTCCACGGGCTCTGACCTCCACCACAAGCTCAAGCCATGTGAGTAACCACGGAGACGCAGAGCTCCCAGCTCCGTCAGCAAAAGTCACATCCATCTCACTTTGTCATTCCGACGAAAGTTATCCAGGGATATTATGCACCTGTGAACCTGTAGACTATTCTGTGTAGTTTCAAAACTATTTTGTCTGCTTTGTAACTACGTGAAATTATTTAACTATACATAAAGTGAAGAACAAAATCCTTGTTTTTCTATGTAAAGCATTTGAATCTTTTCTTGGCATTACTCTTTCTTGTACGCAAAATTTAAAACTGGATTTTAACTATTATTTTAAGTTGAACTAGCTAAATAAGCTTTTACATCAATACTCATAAACTGGAGTTTTATTACCACAGATTACATACCTGTGAAATTATCACAGTACATGTGTTTTTGTGTTTGTTTTTCCTGGTCCCATGTGTTTAAAGTTCAGTATGATGAAATTACAGCCTGTGATCTTTCTTATATTCCTTATATGGACATCATGACTTAATCTCTTTCGGAAAATTAATGCGTCAAGAGCTATATCAGCACCTCTTGTCTCACTGGGACATGTACAGTGTATTATATGTCTACCTGAAGGTGCACCTATATTATAGCCTGCCACTAGCAAGAGAGGGAAAGGTGTGTCCAGATACATTTCTGAACATTTGTCAGCTCTATTCTCTTTAGTTTCTTGTTGCTTGGTGTCCCCAATGGGATATTGTTTGCTATTACACCCTGATGCACTCAGGTTTCCCAGGGGATTACTGCAAAATTTCAAGGAGTCAGTAATGGATAATGATGATGAGGCTGTTATTTTTGAAAAATGGTCAAGTGATGTCCTTACAAGGGCAGTTCTGTCTTAATTGCTGACATGGAGATATAAGTTTCGCAAGGAACATTTTTAGCCACATCCAACAAGTAAACAGTGGAGCATTTACTTCCAATATATGACTGCAGTTTTTCCAACCAGATTTGATTATTTCCTGAAAGTTTACAAAATGTAATCCTATCCTTCTTGTTGGATATGAAGCAAGATTGTGATATGGAGGTACAAGAGAATGAGTATGAGGTCATGGGTTCAAACTCACAAAATAATTTTGTGTCCGCATTTCATTAAATATTTGGACTTTATGAAATATGAAATAAATATGAAACCAGATGAAGAGCATAGAATTATTATGGTCCAATCAGTAAGCCTCTCCTTAGAATATGGTGAATTATAGATACAGACTTTACAATAAGCACCAAACAAAGACTATTTCCATGTAATATATGATACATTGAATAGTCATTGAATACAAGAAAAATATTGGGTGAACTGATGAAATTATTTTTTATCAATTACAAGGCAAAACAATGTCTGATATTTATTCCTAGATTTATACTGTGTAACTGAGAATGTGCAGCAGTGAATTATGAGTGAACGTTACTGCATTTTGACACCCGCTGAATGTTTACAGAATAATTCAGCAGGCATGGAATGTTAATAAAGACAGCCCTTGTTTATCACGGTTAATCAGTTCCAGACTCAATTGCGATTAGTGAATTTCCGTGAAGTAGGATTCTTTATTTATAAATCGAATATTTTTGTAGTTAGAGCACAGGAATCCTGTTTACAACCTTCTAAATATGGTTAACATTATTAGAGCGCTCTAGACATGAAATAACACCGTTTAGTCACCATTACTTTATGACTGCTGGACACGGAAGCAGGAACAGGGAGACAGGGAATCAGGATTGAAGGGTTTATTTGGAATCATTCCAAATGCAGGACACAGGAACATGTAACATCAAAACGTCAATG
>JAODJU010000130.1:12696010-12707056 GCA_026776725.1 Gnathonemus echidnorhynchus
GGCAGTTCTGAAGGCGAAAGGGGGTCAAACACCGTATTAGTATGGTGTTCCTAATAATCCTTTAGGTGAGTGTATAACTTCAAAGCAGAAGGTACAGTACCATAAGGTAAGTTAAATCGTAAATAGGGTGACAGTCCTTAGGTTGACATTTGGAATGTGACACTTCTGCAATCTAAGAGCATGTTCTGCACAGAGAGTCATGTATCAGATGATGCCAGTTAACCTTTTGACCTGAAATACCTGAAATATTGTTTCCTATCAATCAGTGCTAACTTAAGCCACACGCCAACATCACAATGAAAGTAAGTATTTCATCCCAATCAGAGCATGAATCTTGCTTTCACTCTTAGAAGGCCTCACCCCATGGGGGGGGGGGGGAGTTAAAAAGATTTCAGGAAGTTATATGCTTAAGCAACAGGTTAAATTCTGAAGAACTTCAGCAAAAAAGTGCTTCCTCGTGATATCATGGTCACTTTCTTAAAGGTAAATATATCACATTGGAATAGACAGAGGCGGTCATTTCAGGTCCAGAAAGTAAAAACCCAGACCAAGATTTTGTTTCAACTAATCAGTTGAGTACTCTGTGACTCCTCATACTCAATTCTTGGGTTGAAACAAAATTTTGGCCTGGATTTTTACTTTCTGGACATGAAATGTCCACCTCTGGGAACAGAAGCATCTTTTACACCGAAAAGTTGTAAAGGAAAATACTGATTAATGTCTATAAAGAGCAGACAATGAATGAATGGCGAATATGACACTTTGATAAGCATGATTTTACCATAATACAAATTGCATTACAACAGTGCATCAACAGATGAAGTAGGAAAAAAATACACAAAAACACCAAGCTTTTAGTGCCCAGCTGATGTCTGTTTTGTGTCCTCCTCCATACTAGTGGAGACAGATCACATCCAGAGGGTCCTGAGCATTGGCTCAGAGCAACATATGAGACAGCATTTCTGTGACAAGCTCTTCCAGCAAGACCTAGAAGCGTTTCTTTCTTCTGGCCACCTGCAGATTGAACCCAGGAGGCGTGAGTGTACATCTTGTTTAGATTCATGGCTATGGACACGTACACTGCATGTATTTACACACAAAAGCACACATACATATTCACATAGGCAACGATGCACAGGCATGTATCCTAAACTCAGTGAAAGATAAACATGTCCAGCTCATACATAAATGTTAACTGATGAATTCTTAGAGCTTATTGATTGGGAAGGTTGTTAATAGAGCCAGGCAGGTGAATCACAGTGGTAAATCAATGTCCTACAATAATCTTAAATTTTAAGTAACGTTACTTAAAATTCCAGATGTAGAGTGCAATTTACAATTAAGGGAAACTATAAAAATAAAGAAATTGCTACAAAGAAAAAAGCGCTAAATTTAAAGCATAATATTTATGGAGAAAAGAACACCTTGTAAAATGGACAACGGCCGATTCACGGTCCTGTGAAGACTTCCAGCAAGTGAAAAAAACTAAACACGGTGTTAACTTGTAGAAAAGGATACGGAATCATAAGTGAGTCTGAACTCAATTTAGTTGAACAAGACAAACACAAAAAGCAACAGAATGGGCTACCAAAGTTTTTAAGGACTGTCTGAAAATAGGACAGGCTTATCAGAAGAGGAAATAGACAAAACCTAGGAAGAGGAGCTAAATCACCGCCTCCATGCTTTTTATTATCGATCAGCTGCTGCGTCAGTTTTTAGGCTCATAAACATGGAAATAATGTCTAACAGTTCAAACATGAAAGCAAAATGAGTGACCCTTACATTGTTAGAATGCTTATGGCCATAGTCCTGCCATTTGCAAACCCAATGACACCTGGTTCTGTAATGTAGTGGTTTTATAATGTGATGGATATTGTGTCTGCTTTACACAGAGAGGGTTTAGTCAGCGAGGTCACAGTTCTCATGATTGAAAAATCACTGATTCAAATTCTGTGGGTAGCAAAGTGACATCACTGTTGGGCCCTCAAGCAAGACCCTTAACTCCCAGATGCTCCAGACACTGGCTGACTCTGCATTCTCCTTTGTATGTCACTTTGGATGAAAGTGTTTCCTAAATAAGTTAAATGTAATTAGACAATTTCTGTAATACCAGACATTAGCTTTCCTAGCAATGTGAATTTCCATTACTAAAAGTATATTTAATTTTATATTCAAGTACAGATACATTCAGCTATTAGAGTAACATGACAAAGAAGTTAGATAAATTATGTGAGGTGATGTTTCTCTTTTCTCCTAACATCAAACTCCAACTAGCAGCTCTTGACAGCATTTCCTCTATGGAGGTTAACGTGGACTTCCAGGAGCTCATGGACCACATGGATATGTTTGAGCAGGAAGCTCTTGACAGCTTTCTCAGTTCGGGTGGTGATGAGAGTGACCAGTCCTCCCCCTTGGCAGGTGAGCTGTGGTTCCCCTGTACTTATGTGTTATCTATAATAGCCTTACATTGGTATATACAGTACAATGAACACAAATTTGCATTTTACAATTTATTTCCATAGATGTTTTGGTGGGTCGCACTTACATATAGAATGAGTCAAAAAAATAGACACCAATATTTGCAGTCTAGAGGTGTGAAAAATCCACAGATTACTTACTCCAAATAACGAGATGTACAAGTGAGAGCATCAGAGAGAAGTTGTAAGCAGATTCTTTATTATTTCCAAAGAGTTGCTGATGTGATCTGTAGAAAAGGGATTTATTCGAAGGATTTGAGTCTTCGTCAGTCAAAACCATGTTGTCCAAGGGAAAAAGTTTGTGGCTAGGGTTGAATGTCTAATCGCGATTTTTCTGACAGATATTGTGATTGTGATTTGATTTGTGATATATTTTTTTCCAGTCAAGCTTCAGTTCAGTATTCAGTATGTAATGACTTTAAACATTACCACATGAGAGGTAAGGAGCACATGCTGATTACAGCACAGTGCCACATCGATCACATGGCAAACCACCTCAGGGATGAGAACCTGACTGCAGCTGAGCAGTGGGTGATACCTCAGCACCACCCTAGTCTGAAAGGACAAGTGTGAGTGTTTTCTAGTGGCTGTAGTGCCAATCCTGCCACCAACCCCCAAATTTCCCTGTAAATTGGGGCGGATGTAGATTAGGGCTGGATGTAGATTAACGTCATACCCAGGACAAAGAAAACGCAGATTTAGAGCTTTCCTCAAGTGCCCAACAGAGTAGGATCACTCCTGGCATTCATGGGATTCAAACCAGCATTCTTCCAATTACTGGGACAGATCCTTAGCCTAAGAGCCACCAATCTGCCCGACCATATGAGATACTATCAAAATATTACCAAGTCTAAATTCTAATACAAGGATGAAAATTTACAGATATGATGCATCCAAGATGTATTTATTACTTTTTTTATTAGCAGAGAACAGTCAAAAATAAAACATTTATCACAAAAGCTATGCCTGTGTTAAGTTAAACAAAGTAATAATAATAAAAAAACAAAACAATTCCAGTAAGACAAAAAACAATAGGAATCCTACAGCTAATCCTGCTTGGATGCTGAATAATAGGACCTTTCTGTAAACAATCTCTGACCAGTTAATAGGTAGGTAATTAATTCCCTTACAGCTCATCATTCACAGAATCATTTTTTCACAAATGTAAGGTTTTCCTTGGGTTTCACGTGTTTTTCGTATGTGGTGTATACGCAGTCACCTTGGGCCACTTCTATTTGGTGAGCATGACTGGCATGTGAGGAGGATGGCATGAATTTCCAAAAGTATTCTTGGGACAGTCTTAAACCCTGCGTGAGACGTGCTATAGAATGCACATCCTAAATCGCATCTTTTGCGATTTGCTAATCACATTGTTTCGAATCACGGTTTAGATTAGAAATTGATAAATCGTCCAGCCCTACTAGGGATGTATTGATACCAATACTAGTATCAGTATCAGGTCCGATACAGTGCTCATATATTTGTACTCACCCTGCCTATAAACCAATACCACCTGATATCTCTGACGTATCTGCAATATCTTTAACGAACAAAATAAAAGGTACCACAAAATATATACAGTGTGTCAAGATTAATAAAAAAACCAAAGCTTAGCAGACTGCAAACTCTGCTATGCTAAAATATCAAGGAAGTACAAAAATCAGTTCATACAATGCAAGCAATCTAATTAAACGTCTAAAAACTAAACATAAGAAAGAGTATCGCGAAATTGCCACCAGCAGCACTCTGCAACAAACGTGCAGCAAACACTAATAAAAAGAGAGATAATGTCAAACAATAACCCTCATGCAGTGAAATTAACAGAAGTTCTTGCCCATTGCTCTATTGTTTTTGATGATAAAACATAATGTTGTAATGTGGTACGCGGAGAGCATAATACTTTCTGTGGTATTGTGAACCACTGATTTAGGCAGCTTCAGTCAGCCTGTCAATCCATTGTTTTTCACAGAAACTAAAAAAAAATGATGATCAGCACTGCTCTTAAGCACCTGCCCCTCTCCACGTTTTAACACCTGCTATTTAGCGGAATATCCACAGGCCCATAAATTTTTTCATGTTTTCTCTTTTCAAGGAAAAACTATTTTAAGTGTCCTGCTTGCTGCTGCATGCTTGTGTGCACTATGCACTATGTGTGCGTGTGTGTGTTTGTAAAGGAGGGTCCAATATTTTAAAATTAAAATATTACATATTATTTTTGACACTGCCAAGCCCTAATTATCAAAAAGTGAGCACCAGTACTTGTACTTGGTCTGAAAAAATTATATTGATGCATTCCTATCTTCAGCAGTAGTGAATTACACCAAGAGTACTGTCTTGATTAAGTAACTTGATGAGCAATGCAGACAAATAATAAAAACACCAAAAACTACTGATCAGTAGGACCAATGTGAATGCCTATCTCAAATTACTCAAAAATATGTGCTTCTGTACAGTTTCCCAAAAGCCACCTGTATCTTCCAGGAGTTTTTGAACAAGTTTTTGAACAACTCACTGGAAGCCACAGTTATGTCTATGGAAAAATCAAACGTAGAATTCCAAAGTGATATCCCTATGGCAGCAGTTATATATGGTGGGTAGAGCCGTTCCAGAGGAGCCTGTCAGGCTATTATGTTCATAAGTGAAAACTGGAAACAGCTGCATTGTTCAGCACAGAATACGATTCAAAACACAATAGGAAGTCGAAAATAAAATGGTTGAAGAAGAAGGGGCACTGGCTGCATACCTTTATTAAATAAAAGACATTTTAATTTTAATTGTTTCATTAGATTCTATGTTGTAATATCAATCAATGGAAGATGTGATAACGTCCATTAACAAAAATATGTAAAGAATCAAACATGGAGCAAAGTCTTTTTAACAGTACAGAATTGCATACTGTCCTAGAATTTCCAATATCAGAGTAGGTATTAGAGTACATGTGATATCTTGACCAAATAATACAGCCTGTTTTAATGTTTTTGGTGTGTGATAGCACCTGTATCAATATGTATTACAAACCATTATTTTCTTAAATGGACCCACATAGATAGATGTTTATCTTCTAAATTACACATTCCCAAATATCAAGCCTACAGGCCTAAACATAACTCTGCTCCAAGTAATTTAGACTTAACACAAAAGGAATTTTGTGAAATATTTTACTATGATTTTATTTCTGTTCATTATATTTTTGCAGGTAATGCTGCAGTATGTACTGGTACATTTTATGAAGTGACATTCTGAATTGATGACATGTTAGGACTAGCATCCTGTCTGGGATGGACTCCAGGACACCCCCCGTGACTCTGACAAGGATACGCTATTGGCGGATGGGTGGATGAAAGTAATGCTTGGTCACAAAATCATAATTGATATAATTGTACACATTTTTGTTTGCTTTAGATAACACACACACCAAAGATAATTTCAAGGAAAAGACCTCTCTGAAAGGACCTGGAGGTTCTGAGTCCAGACCCCCCATGTTGTCCATCTCCTCTGCCTCCACTGACCCTATCAGTGAGGAAGGGGAGGAGACCCCCACTCAGTCAGATGATGAAGATGAGCACACAGATGTGTCTTTGCTATGGGGCAAACCGCCAACCGATGACAGAAAGAAAGAGGATCCTGCATGCCTCATGTAGCAACAAGACAACTCACCAGAGTCGCTCACCATCTGTTCAAAGGGTGCTTTCTGCGCCCAGTAGAAAATGAAGTTATTAATGTATGTTATTACTATTTTTTTATCATCACAATAATGGTAATACTGATGGGGATGCTGATAATAATAATATGTTTTAATAAAACATTTTAAAGCACCTTTAACAATCAAGCTTAACAAATGAATAGCTTATTCTAATATCTTTTTCTGTATGTTTGCATCTGATTTTAATTAAAAAATAAATAAAATAAAATAAATGAGGAAACAATCCTCATTGTACTTATTGATGCAGATTTACAGGAGCATCAGAAGCATGACTTATAGGAAGTATTATGCACTTTTTATTATATTGATAACAATACATAATAGTTAATGTAATTTGTTTTCCATCCATTAATTTACTTTTCAGCTCTGACTAAGGTTGATATTTTCTAAATGATTAAATGCGACAATAATAATAAATATTTTTGTTGTCATTTTATTACAATAGATTAATACTCACTGGGAAATCCTAAACATCCATTTTAATGTTCATTTACGGTGAAATATAGCTTTTATGTATTTAAATCTGTTTTGAGAGGCTCTCCTCTGCGATCTGCAGAAAGTATAATACATAGTGTAAAGAGTGAACTGTGAAATACGGACACCAATGATTGCACAGGCAAGCAGTAAATAACTACATAAAAAACCCACAGCATGGCATCATCCGTAAGTTCCAAGGAAATAAGGCGTTAACAATTCTTAGAACCACACCTACATGACTGATATTCACTGCCCGGCCAAAAAAAAAGTCGTCATTTGAATTTTTCGTTGGACCACCTTTAGCTTTGATTATGGCACACATTTGTCATGGCATTGTTTCCACAAGCTTATGCAACATCTCACCCTTTACTTTCATCCAGATTTGCATTCATTTCTCAACAAGATCCTGTATTGACAAGTGTGTTGAACCACTCCATAAAGCCTCCTTCAGCACATCCCAAAGACCTTCAATGGGGTTAAGGTCATAACTGAGGTGACCAAGTCATGCGTGAAAATGATTCCTCATGCTCCCTGAACCATTCTTCGACAATTCGAACCCAATGAATCTTGGCATTCTTGTCCTGGAATATGCCCATGCCAACAGGGGAGAAAAAAATCCATTGATGAAGGATGGAGGTGTAACCTGGCCAGTCAGTAGATTCAGGTACTGAGCTGACTTCACTTTATTGCTGCATAATGTTGCTGAGCTGTAATAATGATCCAGTCATTGGCTCTTGAGTATTTGCTGATATAAATTCAAATGGCCACTTTTTTTTTGGCCGGGCAGTGTATAATATGTATTAAAATAAAAACGTGAATATACATGAATTAAATGTACATTCAGGTTACATTGACATATATAAGTCTTTGATAATGACAATTGCTTAAATAATAAATACTAGCAGAGCACAATGAAAATTAGTTCAAGATAGCCTCAAGTATCAGTACACAGTTCATCAGGAAATCAAGTCATAAACCATCATCGCTTTTAGCATGGGGTTAATTTGGGGTGGTGTGTAGCTCAGTGGGTTAGAATTCAGGTTTGAATGCCAATGCCTGCAGACTGATCCCACTGTGCCCTTAGCAAGGGCCTTAGCCCCCAGTGCAAGGGTGCTGCACGCTGGCTGACTCTGTGCTGTGACCCTAAGCTTGCCCTCACCTTTATATGTGTCTCATAGAGAGCAAGATGGGGGTGGCGAAAAGGCAATTTTGCCAGAGGAACAATGCAGTACCACTATTCTACTCTTTTGTATACAGGCAGTCCCCAGTTACAAATAAGATCCATTCCCTA
Organism: Gnathonemus echidnorhynchus; assembly: GCA_026776725.1. NCBI lineage: Eukaryota > Metazoa > Chordata > Actinopteri > Osteoglossiformes > Mormyridae > Gnathonemus > Gnathonemus echidnorhynchus. The sequence goes on from JAODJU010000130.1 coordinate 12,703,959, forward strand.
AGTCTGTCTGCAAGTTGAATATGTAGGAACAGGTACATATGATTCTTATTTAGTGTCAGTCAAATGTTTGTCTTAGAATATGGCAAATATTATATATTTAATATACTGTATTGTACTGAAATCGCACAGGTGTTTTCATGAGCGTCACAAAGTAGTGTGTGCCTGCATTATTACTAACCCCTGTATTATGCCTAAATTTTTAATGTGATAGGCTATATGACACGTACGATCTGTCCAGAAGTCAGACATTCTTAACCTGGGGACTGCCTATATTTTATTATGTAAGGACCATCACTCTGCAGGCCATGGGATTTGAACCGGCGACCTTCCAATGACAAACACAGGGTTGAAGATAAATAATTCACCCCCATATCAACTGCTCAAATGTGAGAGAACCAACAAGTAAATTGACAAGTTCTAGAGCGCAGCACTGCTGTTTGCTGACTACTCTATTTTTCAGTTGTATAATGACATTCATAGATATGGCAGTAAACCACTTAGAAAAATGCTGCAGGTTTGAACATATCTGATAGTATATTGTACTACATATTTTACCTTAAAGCAATTTGCACTGAGCACCCAAGCAGCTTCATGCGAATACAAAGTTCACAAGGAGTGTCATTTGATTTACATCTAGCCAAAGACAGTGATATTTAAAAGTCTGTAAGCCTGGTGAATGCTGGTGATTGACTGAATGGTCTTAAAATGACAGAAAATAAATTCATAAAATGACATATTTTATTAAGTATTTTGAATACATGAAATACAATCTCTCAAAGTATTTAGTTACACATTACATCTGATTTTTTTCATCTAGCAAAATATAAAATTACAAAATACTTAAAAGTATTTAAATACATATTTTAAATACATTTAAGTAAACTGCCTATCTCTGCTTGTTAGGGCCATGACAGGGAGGAGACTGGCTGGGATATGACACTGGAATGACACATGGAAATGACTCATTGTGATAAATCTCAGCTCTTTAAAAACACCCTGTTCCCATTCAGGCCACATATTAAACTCATAAACTCACTAAAGCTGAATCGATCAGCCTATTTTGGCATAGGAAAATATACCATGAGGACTGCAATATCAGTCTGCCTTCTGCTGATACTGGTAAGTATATCTATGGATATTTAGATTTAAATAATATGTGCTAATTAAAATACGTGAAAGATCATTTAGATTAGTCCAGGGGCAAGCAACCTTATCTGAAAAGGGCCAGTGTGTATGCAGGTTTTTGGGATAATGAAATTAAAGAAATTATTGCTCTTTCTTATACTGCTTTTTGAAACTGAAAGATTGTCTATTTTGAACTTCAAAAAAAGCATGTGTACAGAATTCTGCTCAGACTTTTACGAAATTTGAGTCCTAATGAGTTTGAGTACTGAGGTACCACTGTACGTATACACAGTATTTATTATACATTAAATAGGTATGGTTTTCTTTTGCAGAGCTGAAGGCAGAAATGAAAGGGCTGCAGGGAAAAAATATTATTAATAAATCAAATAAAGAGTGTGTGCAAAAATTGAATATAGGCCTAAAATCTGTACCTTTGTTATAAGCTCTAATCATGTTTCATCAACACCTAAAGCACATATCTGTAAAATGTTATAGGAACATTTTGTTGTTGAACCTGTGCTAATACATTTTTCCCTATAGTCATGAAGACAATCATGCTAGCATCCAGTGGCGGTCCTAGCATGTCCCATACCACCCACCCCCAACAAAAAAGAAAGTACAGTACTGAACTAAACATAATTTTTATTAAGCCATTCAAATGAGCAAATATAGCAAAAATATATTAAGACAAGAAAAAATATAGTATAGATACAAATAAATTACAGAATTAAATATAAACGCAAAAATTCTTTATCACACAAATCAACAAACAGAATAATACACTTACAGTATGGCTTAGACTGTTTCTTATCCATTTTGTGCTAATTTGAAACTCAAGAATCAGTATATAATCCATCCCACACTGTCAAACAAGGGTCAAGACTAAACTTTTAATTTTTCTATTGCTACCTCATTGCACAACCAAACTGCACCTCATCAGTACTGGGTTTACTGGGCTGTTTGTACTCATCGGTCTCAGCTGTCCTGTGTTTTTGCACTGTCCTGCAATGTTTGCACAGCTTTTGCACAGTATGCTCTCTGCGTTATGTATTAGTCTTGTGTTAATTTAAGTAGCACCTTGGTCCGAGAGAAACCCTATTTTGTTTTTAACTGTGTACTGTACTCAGCTGTGTATAGTTAAAATTGACATTGAAGACTTGCTTGATTTGACTTGAAAGAACTTCACCGTGGTGATGTGCAGACAGATTTTATGTTATTAACAAATTCACGTAAACCAGACCCAATTATGTCTGTAAATCTATCTATTTGTTTGATTATAAATGAATTATGGATTATGTGGTAACATTTCTTAGTGTGAGTGGTTTTACTAATTGCATTAGTATTGTACACAGTTAGAGGCCAACGTGCATCGACTTGCCTGGTTCATCATAGCAATGTGTAGGTCGCGAATGAGTTGGCTCTTTGAGCTAGCTCTTTTAAGTGAACCTCCCGGCTACTGTCTAAGAGCTTTTTTGTAACTTAATACAAGGCAGAATGTGAGGATGTTCTCCGGCGGCACAGGCAGACACACCATGCACTGATGATATGAAAAGGTAGATACTGCGTTTAGCGATTTGACGTGCACCTGTGCGGTCACCATATTGGGACAGTCAACACTTGAGTCACTGGCAGTAAACCACTTAGAAAAATGCTGCAGGTTTGAACAGCATTTGGGCGTACAGCAGAGGCGGAGCCAGACATTTTATACACCCGGGGCTTAGCCCCAAAGGGTAGTATGCATGTGGGATTGGGGGGGGGGGGTTAGAAATGACTGAAAACATGCTGTGAAGTTGAAGATTTATCAGAAGCTTCTTAAGCTCAGAATGCAATCATCTGGACTTTTCTTATTAATTAAAGACACAATAAACTAAATAGTTTGTTTACTAGAGTAGGCTACTGTGGCCTATACTACGAAGCGGGGTAACTGGCTTATCGGGGTAACTTTGCGAGTAACTTGATGACGTGTGGTGTAA
>JAODJU010000130.1:12715417-12741213 GCA_026776725.1 Gnathonemus echidnorhynchus
GTTTTATTTGGTGTGTGGAAGGTGTGCGGAAGAGGGGGTAGTCTTATACGGCGAGTATATAACAAACTCTATATTTTGAGTGAAAATGTTGGGGGGTCGTCTTATATGCCCAGTTGTCTTATACGTCGGCAAATACGGTATATCATTATCAGAAGCAATTTAGAAAGAAATCAACTTTAATTATAAAATACTTCAGTATGACGTGTCAGGCAATTTAATTTTAATTTAAATGAGATTTCTGCTGAACTTTCATACCATGTCAGTCACATTTACAATACTATTAAATACCAGTAAGTAATAAAATGTTGAGTTTGGCTTGTTTTAGCGTCGTATTTGACAATTCATTCCAAACTGCTAATTTCCGGTTCAAATCTCTCCACCATAAAAACAATTATTTAACTTTTCATAGTGCATGATTTGTTGGAAACAGATGTATTAAAACTGGAAAGAGGTAAGGGTAGCCCTTAACTTACATTAAGAACTGAAATTGAAATTAGAGAAATACATATACGGTAGTTTTCAGGCGGAATATGGCTCAGCAGGTAGCACTTTGGCTTCACACTTCCTACCCTGTGTGTTTGGAAACTCCATAATCTATCTCCCTGTGTCACCCTGGGTCTCTGGGCTCCTTCTGCAGTCCCAAGATCTGCATTTTGATTAACTGGAATCTCTAAGTTACCCATAGTGTGTGCCCTTCCCAGTGTACTTTGGAGCCTGGAATAACTTCCAGGCAATCCAGAGCAGGCTAAGTGGATGGAAAAATGGATGAATGTGTTCTACTTATCATCTACCTTCAAACTTGTATACACTAGGAGAACATTTTATTTTAAAAAAATCCTCTGTCATCTATGGTATGAAAGCTGGCCATGGTCTTAATGAATGTGCATCATACACATAGCATCACATATCCATACGTTTGGGCATACATGTGGGCAGTGCTGGCTTAATGGTTAGAGAAGCACACTTCTAATTGAAAGATTGCAGGTTTGAATCCTGACCAGCAAGGTACCACTGAGGTACCCTGAGCAAGGCACTGCTCCCCAGGTACTGAATTAGCTGGCCCCTGTTATGTCACATTGTCACATATGGGTTAAATGCAGAGAACACATCTTGTTGTGGTGTGTCAACAATGACAATTAATCACTAAAAAAATTGTTCTGCAACCACTTGTCCTATTCAGGGTAATGGGAGGTGCAGAGCCTATTGGCACAAGGCAGGGAACAACCCAGGATGGGGCACCAACCCATCACAGGGCAGATGTAATTTGGCAACTTCAATTTACCTCAGCACATTTTTGGACTGTGGGGAGAAACTGGAGTACCTGGAGGAAACCCCGCAATGACAAGGGGAGAACATGCAAACTCCACACACATAGAGCCATGGGGGAGACTCGAACCCTGGTCCCAGCCCTGCATTACATCCAGAGGTGGAAAGTTCAGGCCCAGAAAGTACAAATCCAGACCAAGGTTTTGTTTCAACCAACCAGTTGAGTATAAAGAGTCATAGTCACAGAGTACTCAACTGGTTTATAGAGTACTGAAAAAGCTGTCAGAAACAAAATCTTGGTCTGGATTTGTACTTTCTTGACCTGAACTTTCCACCTCTGATTACATCTATATATTCTTAATGACTGATGCCACTGATCATATGCATATTTTATTAGTAGAATGCTGATTTTTAAATTGTCTTTCAGCATCTCTATTACTTCTTATTTTGTCGATAACCCGAGGGAAACAAAAAGCAAAGGAAGTTCCTGATTCTGAATTCGACCTGCTTCCATCCAGAACAGAGAAACTAGGCGATGATTGTGAGGTAACAGACTTTCAAATGTCATACTTGAACATCCTTACTTATTTCAGACTACAACTGGATATTTATTAGCTTGTTCAATCTTATTTTTTAAATGTAACACATTTTGTTGATTTATAACAGCTCTTCTTGTACAAATATTTAAAATTGGTTTGACTTTCCTTCCTAGGTTCCGAACTCCATTGCCAGAAAACCTACTGGGAGACAGGTTAAAGCTCCTCGAAAAGTGAATTACAAGCCAAATAAATATTTGGTAATTAAGCAACTCCTATGTCCTTGATGCTAAACTAATACCAGTTTGTTTTCCCTTTTTTTGTACCTTGAGTCTTACCTGTTCATTAAGGTCAATGTCTTGGAGTAAGTTTTGCAGTAACACTTTCTGTGAATGCCATGTCTACGAGAATCTAGGAACACATTCATAACATATTATAACATATTATAGTACATTCATAAAGCATGGCTATAAATATTTTGGAAAGGCATAACACATTACAGCCATGTTTATGATGCATTATGAATGCTTTATACAAAGCATCCTTAATTCTTACACCAACCATTATAATGCATTATGAAGGTATCTGTAGTGCATTATGGATGACAGCTTCAATGAAGGGTTACCAGTTTGGTTTCTGTAAATGAGGTGATGATATAAGCATTAACTCTCTATTAAAGGCTAACAGAAGCAGGAGATCTTTGAATAGTATCATTCAAACAGTGTTTTTATAAATTATTTCCAGGTTAAAGTTAACACATGCTGCCTTGTTACACATATCTATAGTACTTTCTTTGGGCATTTTTACTGTCTGATTAAACAGTAATTAGAATAAAGATGCACTTAGTTTTATTGCTGAAATATTATTCTTTTTAATCAGTGTTTCTATCATTTCTCCTTTTTGAATAATAGAAAGGGAATCCAGAACAAAATGTCAACATTTTCAGAATACAAAAAACACTGGGTATTTCTATTTCTAAGGTATGTTTACATCTCTTCTTGTTTCCTTTTATCTCACGCTGTAAAACTTGATTAGTTGTATTGTAGTAGCTGGCTTTGCAGTGCCTCACATTTACCTTGTTTTACTGATCTGTATGCTGTTACTCTAACATCATGTTGTCACGCTAACATTTCTATTTGCCCACCCTGTCTCCCACCCTGCAACCTCCCTATTCGCACTACTCCATAGTTCTACCTCCAGATTTACAGCTTTCTCACTGCTAGTGGTTTTATGCTCTTTGTCTTCACCCCACAGAAAATCTGTTCCATCCAGGATTCCAAGAATAAGCTCAGTGATTATGACCCCTACGTTTATGCCGACGAGGGGTCTCGTCCCCCAACTCCAGATCTGGACTCCCTCTCCATTTCTGAACCTGAGTTTGACCCAGAGCAGCTCTTGGACCTGGGGCCATGTTTCAACAGCCTAGCTGCCATTTCCTTGCCTGAGCTAGTAACACATAATATCAGTGCTGCCACCTATGTGAGCAATGTCAGCAGTGAACAGCCTTGAGTAAGGGAGCTGTACCCTGTCATTATCTTGTGGGCTTGGGAGCAGCATCTTGACTGAATCTGTTATGAAGATAATTGAGTTTCATTGCTGTTGTTGGTGGATCTCTTTGTTTTCCCTCTAGTCCCCTATATGCTGCATCAGAAAAAAGGCTATACATAATTATAACCCACGGCGTGCTGAACGTAGAGTGATTAATATAGAGTGAATTTAAGTGTTATCACCTTTTTCTTATGCTGGTATAGATAAATGATAAGTTGTAGAGTTGATGTTATTAAAAAGCGACATTGTGGAATCTGCTTCATTTAGAGGTGGGTCTCCTCTCTACTCTGTGCTGTTCAGATCTCTGCTGACAAAGGTTTCGCTAGTTTCAGGAACTCACTATGGTTGAAATGAACTCAATGTCTTTTCTGCAGTTAATTTATTCTTTAAAGCTAGAAAATAATGTGGAAAACGTCCAGCTGAGACAAGCATCTATTTTTATTCAGTATGTAAATATCAACAGTCATGTTCCATGGAAGCCCATTGGCTTCCTGCCACCTCACTGGAAACAAGGGAGAAGATGCAGTATTGTGATAAATCCCCCATTCTGCAGTGTGGCTGTAATGGTTTGTCGGATAACAAGGTCAAGTCAAGTGGGCTTTACTGTCATACTACCCATACACAGGTGGCATAGAGAGTGACACGAGACAATGTTCCCCAGAATCACAATGAGACACATAGATAGATAGATAAACTAACAGAAATTAATTAGGCATGTAGGAAGTACAAAAATGATTCAGATAAAGTTATTAAATAAATTTCAGTTTTCTTCATTTATTAATTGTTGTTTCACCACAGTGCACTAAAATGTACAATTGCTATGTTTTTTTGCCACAATTTTTTAATCTTACACAAGCAAGTTAAATCAAGTCATGATTTTCCTGCACTAATGATAAAAATTGTTCACCTTACCTGGGAAAGTCTGTTACTGTAAGTCTGTAAAACTGTTGAGCCACTGACCTTGGACTTGCTAAAGAAATTCGGTTAGATTTCAGCAGAGATATAATTCAAGTAGGTGTGTCTAACTGCTATCCACATATGCATTCACCCATAGCTCAAAAACCAAAGTAGTTGCTGTTCGGCTCATATGAGCAGTTTACTGTGTTCTTTCTTTTTTTTTTGTCTGTTTGTGGATGTTTTCCATTTCTCTTTTTGGCAAAGAAGTGAAATGGCAGGTCCTGACATGTCACTTCAGGTACAGGCTGAGATTGTGACCATTATCTCACTCATTCACCTGGAGTCTGTGCTCCATAAAAGCTTATTTGGCCAGGCAGACTGTTTAGAACAGGATATGAACATGTTAGTGCAAAAGCATGTTTCCTACATCTTAAATGAATTTTTCAAATTAACCTGTGGTATTAATAAATAAAACACACAAACACATACACAATTGGCACCAATTACAACCACTTTAAAAATTGGACTGATGGTCCAATGTGTGTGTGTTTGTGTATCAAGACAACTATATCTTAACAACTACGAAAAAAATCCAATCTTGATAAATGGTAAACATTTATAGATGTAGGATTATGGCTTTGAATTCAGAAATAAAATATTTTCTAAGTGACTCAGGTATCTTGCTTTGATAATGTCTAAACTGATAATATACTAAATTGTTGCAGCTTGTCTGTGGACAAGAACGTGTCCCAGGAAGCAGAAAATATCATAGGGTAATAGGATATTTCACTACTGGCGTTGAGTCCAGGGTGCAACAAATTCAGTTAAGTTATATTTGTAAATTGCAACCCGTTGCTGCTGTAAACACAGGCCAAACCAATAAAAATGAAACATTTACTGCATGCTCAGGAATGGTTAAAGAGCACAGGAACAACCGAATACTTGGACTTGACCATTTTCCAGTGATAGACGCATATGACAAGTAAACATAACATAAAGTAAAATAGACTACAAGATGCCATTCAATCGAATATTAGCCCATATCGAACACAACAACTGAATAATCTCATTTTCGTTTATAACAACTATTGCCAGTTTTGTTGTTAATGAATATTCACTTTGTTTCAGTATTGCTCGCTTGATAACAGGACTACGGAAGAGGATTAGGGCCACCATGAAAATATTTTAATTCTGACTTTTTTCTCAGAATTCTGACTTTTTTCTCAGAATTCTGAGATTAATTTCAGAATTCTGAGAAAAAAGTCAGAATTCTGACATTAAAGTCAGAATTCAAATAATATTTTCATGGTGGCCCTAATCCTGTTCCGTACTGGACTGAACCTTACAGAAATAAAAAGCAAAAAGTCGAGGAAATATTTTTTTCGTCTTCCCTTAGTGTTCTGGTTATCTTTTGTTCCGTATATAGCATTCGTCCATGAGTTTGTACGTGTGTTATGTCTCATGTTAATTACTTAGGAATTCATGTTGAGAAGGGGGGCTCTACAGTTGTATTCAAACGGATATAATTATTTGGTGTTTGGTATATTTATGAAATGATGTGAATGAAGTCATGGCATTTTCCTCGCATTTTCTTTCACTGCGATAGTGATGTAAGCGACATTTACCCAGCGCGAGGCGCGCACACTGCTGCATACCTCGATTATAAGGAAGGAGCTCACCAGGTGTCCTGTACATCGCAGAAGACTAGCCCCAGGGGTTTGTGTCGAATACAAGGCAGAGCTGCGCTCTCGCTGCACCACGAAAAAGACGAGAAAGTGTTTGGAAACCAAGGTCTAGAAATTCGGATTATGATGCCGTATTACATTTGGAATCTTTAAGTTTGTTTCACCATGTATCATCTGATACCAATCCTTGCGATACTGGTAAGTACCTAGGCTAATATAGCCTATGCATGAATACTGCGTAAAATAAACAAATATTAAATGCAAAATAACGTCATTTATTGCAATTACATGTGAGAAACGGATCAAGCATTATTCCGTGCAGCGTTCTATTAACCTAGCTGTGTTCTTTGTGATATTAATTTATATCTTAAAATTGCTCAGCAAAAAGAGAAACGTCCCTTGTTGTAAAACTGCATTACAAGTATAACAAAATTAATATTTATTGTGTGTATAGTATAGTTTAATGATTAAGTTTGGGTATTAGCAAGTTCTGTGTGGACCTACTTAACTCTCTTTTTACTACTTTATTTGACAATTACTTAATTAAACATTTTACAACACTTTGTTGAATTCCCATCAAATACCGCAAGCGTTTTAACTACATTACCGAACTGCTACTATATAGGCCTACCGCTAGCGCTGATACCGCTATGTTGGTCTGCAGTCCCGCGGGACTCTGGGCAGTACAGTGCAGCATGCTTGAATGCGGGAGCAAGTTAATGATAAGACTATGTTTGCGGGAGCGGGAATAAGAATTAAAATAAATAAGTAATGCCCAACTATGTTTTTGCTATTTTATCAAAGTATTATTCATGCTTTTAGTCATGGGTGCCCAACTCCAGTCCTGGAGGGCCAGAGCCCTGCACATTTTTGGGTTTCCCCCCATTTAACACACCTGATTCAACTCCTTGTGCTAATTAACACACAGCTCTTTAGCTGAATCATTTATGGTGGAACAGGGAAAGAACTAAGCTACACAGGGCACCCCTGCCTTAAGTGAACAGAAAGTTACTGTGGTTAATTTTGTTATATAAGTGCCTACTTAAGAAAATGTAAATATAAAACTGTCAAAATAGTAAAACTTCTCCATTGTAAGCCACCACAATGGGAACCACTTGCCTTCGCCCGTTGTGACAAATGCAACAAAGTGCGATCATACTCGGCACAAGTCTGGCACTTCAGGGTTAAAACGCCACGTACGTGTGTTCAGTTTCAAAGGGCTATGTTACACTGACATTCACTGCAAGTGCAAACAATTCAAAAATTGTTTGCACTGCATTAAAAAAATGAAACACAAAAATGTGCCGGTTTGGTTTATGCAGATTTACTATATACCTGTTCTCGAAAACGTTGAAGGCGTAATATGCCTATGTGAATGACTACCCTAATATTATGTGAAAATCGTAGCTTATTCGTTGAGGCTATGGGATTGTCTTTATTCTTAACGTAAAAATAAACATTTTTAAGTACTTTTGCTTTGCTGGCGGGAGCGGGACAAAATTGGACAAGATTCTGCGGGAGCAGAATTTACAACTCCGTCCCGCGCAGACTTCTATAAACCAGTAGGCCTACTAGTATATGGTGATAGTAGCAGAGCTATTGTAATTAAAAACACTTGCGAGAGTCAAAACATGGCAAAATAATATTTAAAACAGTTGGCGGTTTAGTTTATTTTTGGAAATTACAAGGATCACAAGCTTATAGTTTTGTTTATAGCCTTTAGCCAAAATACGTATACTGTCTATGCAGTGTCCGAGGGGAAAAACTCAAAATACATATACCATTTAAACATTAATTTAGGCCTATATGTAAATAAATTGGCAACATACAATGAAACTGAAACTATGAAATTACAGTACAAAGGAAAATATATTTTCAGTTGTTTTACTAAATTGAAAAATAAAATCAGAATACCAACATTAAAATTAAAAAAAAAGAAAAACGTTACACGTTTCATGAGTTGTATAAACGGCTCATGCTTTCCCAATACTGAGTAGGTCTAATGTTGTTTTCCTTTGTAATAAATTTTTACCATATCACATTGCAGAGGCATGATTAGTATTAAAAAACAGTATTTATATCAGGGTTATTCAAATCACGGTCCTCGAGGTCCGAGCACTGCTGGTTTTCCAGCCTTCCTTTACCTGTCAGTCAGGTGTGGAGGTGTGGAATCAGTAATTATTAAACTAACTATCTGGGAGAACTGAAAACAAGGCCTGGATTTGAAATTGAGGTCCAGATTTGAAGAACCCTGATTTATATGATTATGTTCTTTGTTTTAGAGCGTAGAGTATATACAACCATGGATATAATTAGGAAACCATACACTGTAAAAAAAATTCTGTAGAAATTACAGTAAATTACTGGCAAAAAAGTTGCCAATAAGATATTGTAAATTAGTTGTTAATTACTGTAAAACAGATCTACAGTATGTTACTGTATATTAAATTACAGTTTATCAATTACAGCACTTTGTTTTAATTTTACAATAACACTGTAAACATGTTTACAGCATTGTTTTTTAAACTTTACAGTAATTACCTGGTAACTAGTAAAATTACAGTAATTACCTGGCAACTGGATTTGCCAATAATGTGTTGTAAAAAGTTTAGGAACATCATGTTGCTGTAAAATATTTATATAGAAAAAAGTTGCAAATTGTATAAATTACAGGACTGTCTGTCAAATAATGTACACCATTAAATTAAAATTCTAAAAGCTTGAATATTGCATTAAATCATTAAAAAATGTCAGAAATTTCTTAAATTCAAAACATTTATTAAAAATAAATTATTACATTTAAAAATATTATTTATATTGCAAAATACAACGGCATTGAAGTGTCAGTTTACAAACAAGGGCACATGAACTTTGATAATGAATAACAAAGTTTTAAAACTATTGCAGTACAGTGGTACCTCAGTTCTTGAACTCATTATAACTCAAATTTCTTAAAAGTTAAACCAACCAGTTAAAAAAAAAATTACCTAGAACTCGATCTGAATCTCAGAAGTCAAACCGTGAACGCAGACTTAAGATAACGTGGGGAAATGAGTTACGTGGCACGTCTCTCAGCAGAAACAAAGGGTAACGCTTCAGTCTCAGCCTCGCAATCGCTGTGATAGCATCCTGCATGTTTACACTAGCTGAATACATATATTTAGACAGTAAAAATACAAGTAGACAATGATAGACTGGGTTTATTAAAGTAACACGGACAGGGCGGGTACTCACACGGGGCATAGACAGTCGTGGCCCTGGTCGGTGTCTACCTCGCCGGGGCGAGGGCAGAGGAGTCAAGGAGGTCCCCGAGGGGTCCCACTCTAGCTCCTCCTCCTCCAAGGAGAAAGGAGAGGTGGTCAGACTGTCTGGGACCTCCTCAGGGACAGGGACCGGTGCAGGGGGGACAGGAACAGGGACCGGAACTGGTAGAGCCTGGGCCGGGGCATCTGGCGAGGGCGGAGCCTCGGGCGCAGCCAGAGGTGGGGCTACTTCAGGAGCTCCGGGCGTGGCACACAGGAGGATCGGACGGAGCTGGGCGTGACAACAATGACCGAACTGGGGAAACAAACTGAAATGCGGACTAAATACAGAGGACTAATGACAACAACTAGAAACAGCTGATCACACGGGGATTCCACATGGGGTTAACAAGGGGGCGTGGCACACGGAAGGAGCGGACAATGGGTGCAGGACACATTGTTTGGATACAATTATTTTCTTACTTTTTTATCAAAAATTACTGTTTTGATAAATGTGCTTAGATGTGTTTAGTACAGTATATGCTCTTCTTGTTTTATCTGGTTCATTTTGTGCTTAAATGCTAAAAAAAACATATTTTGGTGTAATTTTTTTGGAGATGGGAACCAATTAATTGGTTTTCCATTATTTCTTAAGGGGAAAATTCGATCAGAACTCAAACTTTTTAGGATTCGATCCGGAGTTCTGAATGGATTAATTTCGAGTTCTGAGGTACCACTGTATATCAGTATCAATACGTACGAGCATACGAGAACAGACAGAACTCGGGTTTATTGACAGAGACAGCTATCAACAGTGAGAGACTTCAATGACAGGACTGGGGAAACTGACTTGAACACGGACTAAATACACAAGATTGAAGGCAGGAAACAGGGAATAGCTGGTAACAATCATGTCTATAGGTACTACGCTTTACCTTAAGAACACCAGACTTACAGGCACAACCAGTCAAAGTCCATTATCCTTTTCAGCAGAGAACAGACATGAGAGTTGATTGTGTTGCTTCTTTTTTCAGAGACATTTCCTCTTTTACCCACAATCGTTGTGGGTGCCATCTTAGAGATAGTTGTTGGGTTGATTCCGATAAAACATCTAAAAATCAAATGCACAGACACAAACAATTCAGTATAAAGTATAATGAACAATTCATAAGATTCAAAACAATCATTATGACTGCATATACTAAATGTAGTCATACCTGAAAGTTTGTAAATCTCTTAGAATATTCTATATTTCTGCATAAATATGGCATTCTGAATTATACCAATAAAAATATCAGGACATCTGTCTGTGCATCTAATCTCAAAAGAATTTTGCTTATAATGTAAGACAATGATCCTAAACACACAAGGCGTTCTACCAGATAGTGGTTAAAAAAGAATAACATTAAAGTGTTTGGAATGTTCAAGTCCTCATCAATAGAAATGTTGTGTTAAGCAGTTCCTGTAAACTGTACCTGAATCATTAGTACCTAAATACAAAGGTGTTGGCTCAACATAATTGAAGCTGTTTTTAAACACTGTCTTTCTTTGCTGATCTGTACTTAAAATACTATTGGAATGTTTGAGTATATCTTCATTTTTAACTTCCTCAAGTACACTTGTAATTGTGGAATCAGGCACCCCAAGAACATACAGTTTTAATTTTAGTTTTGAAAGGGCATGGATCTGGGAGGGATCATGGATTTCATAGACCTCCTCAATGATGGTCTGGATTACTGACACAGGCAAGAGTAGCTTGGCGTGGAGCTTCAAATAAAACAAAGACAAATGTTTCAAATTCAGCTATTCATCAATATTAAAAGATGTCCCTGACTGATTCTCAGTTAAAGAGGTGGAGGGCATGCTTGATTCATCAGAAGGAATGGTGGAATGTTGGTCTACAGCTTGAGACAGGTTTTCGAAAGATGTTTGCTTTATATGTTCAACTGACCTACTTTTGTGCATTCTTGAGATATGAGAGGCAAATATGGCCTTCACACAAAAAGTTCTCTCACATCCCCTAAAAGTACAATTTACTTCTCTGCCCTCCTGTACTGTATATGACCTTTCAAATGAGGAATGAAGTCCTTCAAATTAGTGGATGTATTCTGACAAAATTCAATCTGGTAAATTAAAATCGTATCAGTCTAAGTTGAGCACTCCTAACAGATGATTGGTAAGTCTTATGATCTCTATATAGATGAGACTTGAAGGCTGCAATTAATTTCTTAAATGCGCAGGAACAGTTTGGCACACCAGAGGTGAATGGGCAGTTCAGAACATTACTGTGCAGTTTAATATGCTGAATAAAAGCTAAAATGGTACTACTTTTATCGCTACACTGTTTACAGACATACATTTCTGAGAGCTCATGTGAAGCTGTTACCTGTGAAAAACAATGATTTTATTAGTGTGTTAAAATATGAACGACACCAAACCGCTAAGAAGCAACCATTGCTAATTCAAATATTAATTCTAGCATCCGTGGCATGCCTGAAATGCTAAAAAAAATTAATGCTGGTTCCCTTTTGAATTTTATACAGAAATTTAGGCAGACTCACGCAATGTTTTTAAAGTTGAGCAGAGGATATATACCAAGATTGAAAAAGGTTTTACAAAGCTAACGTGGAGTAAATTGTAAATTAGTCTGACCCTGCTGAATTTCTAACTCACCGGAATGTTTTTTTCGCGGTTGCAAAGTCAAAGTACATATCTGAAAATACGAGGGGAAAAGTAAAACTTCTGCTGAATTATAACTAAGACAGAAACACATCTCTCTCCTTCTCACAAAAGTAATCTACTTGCGCTCGCTCATCTCCTCACCGTCTCACACATGCACATGACACATCAAATTCTCTTACCTTCTTACTTAGTAAAGACTCTCAGTGTCTGTTTGTTTTCAAACAGTCTGTTTCAAGCTATTCATGTGCTGCTTGAGGTTAATTTTAAGCTTCAACAAAAAGTGAGCTGTAAATACCCACAATGCAACGGTGACAGTACACAATATGTTGTTGTAAAGCGCATGAAATACATACGTAGCACATATGAGTTGTAATTGGATTTGTCAGTCACTGTAAAAATATTGTAAAATATTGTATTTTTCCCTTACCCATAATGCATTGCCATTTACAGTTACAGCTTGTAAAATGATAAAACCGTAATTTACTGTTGAATTTTGCTGTAAAAACTACAGCGATTTGTTACAGTGCACAGCACAATTTTTTGTTTCACTAATTTCTCAATTTACCAGTGTGCTTCTGAGAACTGTCCTAGCAGTGCACTTCACACCTGCTAGTGTTTCCCATTCCTTTTGAAGGGCACTTGATGTCATCCTGTGATTCATGGGAAACTGTCGGATAAGTTAATGGTCATCTCTGGCATTAGAAAATCGCTTCCGCTCTTTACCTGGCTGGTTTCTGGTTGTTCCCAATGTCTCCTGCTTCATCTTATTCTTGTGTACTGCTGTCTTAGAAATTTTGATCCTGGAAGCAACCTGCCGTGTAGCCTTCTGCCAACAGAACCACGATTAAACCAGGATGTAAAAATTAAGATTTTTTTTTTTCAAATATAGAGTGGTCTCTTATTTTTTTCCATGGCTGTATGTGTGAATTGTTCTTAAATGTATATACACCAGACATTGGATAAGTGGATTGGATAAGTTCAGGATGCATAGGTGTACATGGTGTGGTCTACTCTGGAACGAAGATGGCGGGGGCTGGAGGGCACACACCCCAATTATATAGAGACCCTGATCCCCCCCATCACAAACTACTCTTAGAATGTGTCTGCTGCAGGCAGGAGTCCTCTCACACACGACCTCCCACTCTCTCCCTTTATCTCCATTTTTAAGAGCACACCTTCCTATTAGCCTACACATGGCTTTAAAATCTTTCACTTCCATGATGACGTACCGATTTAACAAAGGATAAATAACTCAAACATGAACTTTTTAAAACAGCTTATTCAAAAACATCTATACTTGCCACCTTCGTGACTTTGCACATTCTGTTTGTATTCCGCCGTTGCGGGTTTTGGGTCCTGAACAAGTTGAGAACTGAGCTGCCTTAAATTGTTCCAGATGCAGTTTTGGTCACACGGAAATAAAAAGCAACCCAGAAAAACAACAATCTGTCAGAGAGTTCTTTCAATTACAAGCAAGCAATGTAAGGAGACATAACTTCTACAGTATATAGGCTTAATGTGTACCAAGCCTATGTTGGATACATTCGGCATGACATTCCCATTCTCTGATTGGCTAATTTATGTTACTGCAACAAAAATGTTTGACCTAACGTTAACGTTTGGTCAAATACAGCTATAAATGTATGAATGTGTCCTCACATCATATATAACATTACAATATACTGGGGCTCAGTAAATTTAAACTTGCAACAAACTGTGAAGAAATGTGTTCTTTATGCTACTGTCCAATTGGCCTTATCTGGGTGATTAGCAATTCCATACCAAACAGCATTGTAACAATGTATGTAGGCTATGTCAGCCAGTGTCAATCAATATTTAGTATATGGAATCATGCCTCATCAAGCTTGGTTGGATAAGCTTAATAGTTGAGACCTTTTGCTCACTGTTTGGTCTCCCCCTCACTTCAAAAAGCTTTCCTGCACCCCTGGCTCTGCTAGATTGTAAAATCATTTAATTTCTTTTATAATGTGCTTCAACTGAGTCATTTATACATAGTGGATATTAGGGCTGAGTGATATCTAAAACAATAATATATGGTATAATAAAAGGGCTTATTTATAGTCATAAGAAAACAGGTACAGAAAATGGATGGGTGAAAAATTAGAAACTTGACAGCACACATCAGCCTTTCACATCACAGAAACCAAAGCAATTCCAAATGATGATGTGGTTGTCAGGGTCAGCTCCTGTTGTTCCACTCTGTGTCCCTTCCCCGTTTGGCCAGCAGGCGTTGCTGTTCCTCCCGTCCCTCGTGTTGTCAGTCTTTGTGTTTTCCCCAGCTCCCTGTCAGTTGCATGGCTCAACTTGTCGAGCATGTGGTTGTCTGTGAACCCCTCTGTTGCATGTTTGATTCCTGCCCCCCTCTGTTTTTGTATTTTGTTCCCTAGTGTTTCATTTGTATGAGTTTTTCTAGTTCCTGTGCCTGGTGATTTTCTATTTGGTTTTGGTTTCATTCTTTGTGCCCATGCTTGTGTTTAGTGTTAGATGCTATTTTCCCTATTTCTTGGTTAATTCTTAGTTTTAGTTCCTTGAGTTAATTATTAGTTTCACCTGTGATCTGTTTTCCCAACCTTGTTGATTAATCAAATCCGTCCGAGTTCATGACAGTGGTAGTCTTTGAACGGACAAACCAAAAACATTTTCTACAAAAGGTGATATTGTGGATAAACAAGGTATACAGTGATCCCCCGCTATATCGCGATTCAGCTATCGTGCCCCGCTATATCGCAGATTTTTCCCTGACGCATCACAGTTCTCTGTATGTATAATATATAATGTATAATGTGTGTGTATATAAAATATACATTACTTATTATTATTACTATTATTATTATGTTACTCATATCCTTAGCCCGACATCCACATATCATATGTGTTTACAGAGTGTGATTTAATAAGTTTACATGTGTTTAAAGTGTGTGGGAGGGGTATTTTAAGGCTTAAACTATAAAAAATGTTTATTTATAAACATATGTCTTTCTATATTGCGGATTTTCACCTATCGCCGATGGGTCTGGAACATAACTTCCGCGATAGCTGGGGGATCACTGTAATGACATTAGAAGGAATAGTAGCAGTACTTTTTACATTTTAAAATCCAACACACAACAGACTGATGCTGTGTATTGAAAACTCTGCCGAAAACTTGGAAATACTGCAAACTTATTTCACCACTTGAAGCACTGCCAACCAGTAGAACATACGGAATGCAAGAGCTTACAGTGACAAACACCAACAAATAGTGTTTCCACACTCAATCTGAAGCAATTCAGAAAAAAATCGTGTTTCATAATGGTTAAAAATTTAACTATGGTCTGACAAGGCTGGGCTGGGTTGAGCCATTCCCTGAACTGAACAGCAAGGAATTCAGAGGAAAAAAACCTAGAAACAAACTGTACTGTCAGTGTTCTCTAGTGTTATGCCATATGACAAAAAAGTTTATTTTTGTATGATTTCAGTTTACTATCCATTCAATCAGCATGTTTTGAATATAAAAATGTGAGCATTGATAAATCAACTAATATAGAAAAAAATATTGTGATAAAATATTTTACCTTCGAGGGAACCTATAGGCCTACCAGAATTCCTCCCCACCACCCCCCTTCCCCGGCCACTGATGTGATAGATAGTGGGGTTGGCAGTAGAACGCACAGAATGCAGGCACTTACAGTTACAGACACCAGTAATTATGGTTTCTACTTTCACTCTGAAGAAATGGCCTAAGGGAGGCAGTCAGAGAAAAAAACAAGGCAACAAACCGTACTGGCATTTTCTGGTGTTATACTGTGTCTACTGGGGTTATTATCCTTAACGAAAACATAAAATAGCTATACAACTCTAAGATACATAAAAACTTAATAAAAATGTCTTTGAAGTAAAAACTATGAAAACTTTGGCTGGATTTCCCGATAACGGTGACTCTTAGAGTCCAATGAAGACTCTTAAGATATATCTTATGAAAGGTTTTTGTTTTCCTATGTATGTTTCCCGAGCAGTCTCTTAAGAGATTGCTTCTTAAGTGCGACCTTAATAGGCACCAGAACACCTGATTGGTTGACATCGATGGCTTGAGAACTGATTATTCCCTCCATTGAACAACTACTTCACTGCCGCATGAGAGAAAGTGGTGTTCTTCATAAATAATACAGCAGGAATCTGCCAAAATATTGCATTAATCAGAACTGGGGATAAATAAAATAAATTAACAAACTGAATCATCTAACCGTAAATATGATTTTCGCCGATTAGGTGCCTCCCTAGACTGGAGCATCACCATTTTATTTTTAGTTGCTCTATAAAACACCAGTTTTATAGAACACAGTTGCTCTATAGAACGCCTTGTGTGTTTAGGATCATTGTCTTGCATTATAAGCAAAATTGGTGCACCAATGTGTGTGTATGTCATTGATATAGGGCCGCGCAATGGCCTCCACCCCTATATCAGCAGAACCCTCTACCGCCCTTCCTTCCCAATTAATAAATACATGCATAATTAACAGCCCGTTCCTTATCTTACATTACGAATCCGTGCGTTATTAAGAGACAACTATATTTTTACTAATTTTAAACAAATCAGAAGGCTACGCTGAGCTGCAGGTTGCTTCTAGGTTCTAAATTTCTAAGACAGCAGTACACAAGAACAGGGTGAACCAGGAGACACTGGGAATGACCAAAAACCAGCCAGGCAGAGGGCAGAAGTACTTTCTAATGCCATAGATGACCGTTAACTTATCTAACAGTTTCTCATGAATCATAGAATGACATCAAGTGACCTTCAAAAGGAATGGTAAATATTTAGTGCAGGTGTGAAGTGCACTGCTTGGACAGTTTGTATCAGGCTCCTAAAAGCAGGACTGAAATCCCATAAAGCAAGGAAGAAGCCTGTCATTAATGAGAAACAGAGAAGAACCAGGCTGCAGTTTGCAACAAAAAAAAAAGTTAATCACAGATGGATATCAAAACTATATAAAAACATTTCTTTCGGCTGGAATTGCCCAAGATTCATTTGAACTAATTATAGTTGTAGTTATGAAATGGATGTTAAGTTATTTATATTCTCTTGTTGCTTGTACACTTTCTCAACTTCTTCGTAGTTACTTAAGTAGAAGGATCCTGCACCCTCTAGTTTTGCCTTGCACAGAAAATCTGAGATGTCCCTTTCTGTCTTTGCACCCAGGTAAACACCCTACCCCTGATATGCATTAGCACTGATAAGCTCCTTTACTCTCTGGGTCAGAGCATTTCTGTCTATTCCAAACCTCTGTGAAATCAGAGAAACAAGATTACATGAGGAAAGGGGAGGTGAATAAAAAAACAGCCCCCAGACTGTACTCCAGTAGGGAGTACAATGTAGGAACAGAAAAAAAAACACCACAGCAACATAAGCACATGGCCACTACACCTTACAATATAAAAAGTCGTGACTTGCAATAGGGGAGGGAAATGGGGAGGTGGAGGTAGCCTAGCATAGAACAAACAGCCATCCGGTCCTGCAGCCAATCCAGCGCCGGTCAACAGACTGGCTGGGGGTATGAAGCGGCGAAGGCGTGGGATGGGGGTAGGGTGTCCTTGGAATTGGGGGAGAAGAATGCAAGAGAGTCTCACTGCCTTGTTCTTCAGGGGAGTTGTTGAATTCAGCAGTGGCCTTGGCCAAGGCCCGTGCAGATTAGGGGGATCCAAAAGCAGATAGAATTGGGTTGTTTGGGTTTTCGGGCGAGAAGCTGTAACTTCGCAGCTCCTCCAATGTCCACGCTGGTCTCCGCCATCCAAAATCTGTGATGTTATCAAATCTGCGGCCATAGTCACGTTGATGTTATCAAATCTGCGGTCCATAGTCACGGTGATGTTATCAAATCTGCGGTTATTAGACACTGTGATGTTATCCACTTTGCGATCTATAGCCATAGTCTGAGTGCCAACAACTCTGCCAAGTCCGTCAGTCATCCCGGCCAGCCTAGTGGGGCTTTGAGCGGCTGTCACCGTTTTCTTCAATTTCCGATAAGCCAGGGCAATGCCTAATCCAATCAGCATCAGACCTGTAATCATGGTTTCCTCCACGGAAAGAGCTGCCAGACACACGACCCTCCACTTCTGCCATCCGTCCATCGTGTAGCCAGCTGCGTATGTTCCTGCAGGACAGGCAGGTTCCCCCAAAGAAGATCGAGAAGATGGTGTCAATTGCGTTGAGAGACCAGTTGATCAAATCCATGATTTCCTTAGTTTTGAAGAGCAGGGCTGAGAGAGTCTCTCAGGTATTGACAGTAAGACAGTAGACTAGACAAGACGAGAGGAGCAAAGCAGGGAAGATAAGGGGAGAGAGAGAAGTGCGTCCGCCTCCGCTGAGAGCCAAGCGAGATATTCTGCGTAACATTTATGCTTTATATGGGTTTTTATAGTAAACTGTGACTTGTATGTAGTAATGAAATGTTTATTGTGAAAACAACTAAAAGTGGTTAATATTACCCAGGTGTAGAGAGTGTTAACGTTTAAGAAATAGAGATGCCGCTAGCAGGGTTGCTAGGCTAACAATTTCTTTCTTTCTTTCTTTCTTTCTTTGTGGGCAGGGGGCAATTTCTGTAGCTTTTTTCATACCTATTTACCAGTTTTCAATTAATAACCAAATGAGTAAGGAAATCAGTCTTTCCTTTGTAAATGGTACAGTCCGTTGTAGGGCTTTGTACTGTGCTTGAAGTCTTTTACTGATGAAAAAATATTTTAATTTTTACTTTTTTAATTATTTAGACCATATCATTTTAAAGAATCATTGCAACCAATTGTCTTTATTTTCAATTAGAAAGGTCAGTCTTTTACAAAGCATTCGAAAAGTTGCATCGTGTGTGTATGTGCGTGTGCACTACATGTGCGCGCGCGTGTGTGTGTGTGTGTGTCATACCTGTCAAGTTTTGGATTTGAAAATAAGGGAAATTTTCCGGCGCCCGCCACGAGCCACCCCACCACCCCAACCAAGCTCCAGTATCCTTTACATATTAAGACAGGTGACAAGAAAGCTTAGTGGTTCAAGTTGCGTTCGGGTTGAATAAAAGCACTGGGTGACTTTGGGTCGCTCATGAAAGGACCCACATATCATTGCGGTGGAAACAAGCGGTGGAAACAAGCCTTATGGTAAAGAAACCTCCTTGTACTCATTTGGCCAGATTTAGCTATGGCAGAATCCTTTCTATTGAAGTCTCTGGTTTTTCGTGCCTCAATTCCGGCAGTGTCTCCTGCATCACCGATATCATACCCCTTGAGGTGTCATTTGTTTCCCTGTTCCCATTCAGTTCAATAAACCCATATGCCCGCCTTTGAGTTCTTCTTCTTGCATCACGTTATGTGAAGTGGTTTATGATACATGGATTTTTTACTGCTGCAGTTATTGATTAAAAATTATTATAGTTCTTTTGATGTGACTGGCATTTTATGTACTCAAATGAAAATGATTCCCATCAGTTTTAGAGGTGGATGACACTTTAGTTGTTTCGGAGCCGCTGAGTGTCCCTCACCGAGATGAGATATAACTTCCTTAACCTCCAAGCTGACGTTTCCAGCAAACACCCACCAAATATACTCACTACAAAAGTAAATAGGGCAACAGGGTTGAATGATTATCTCTTTTCTAATCCAACATCACACGTGAAGTTTCTTGTTGACAGAGACTCGTGTTACATGATATTGTAAAAAAATATAGGTTTAAAAACTAGTGTGTCTATATGTGGTACCCAGGGCATGTTTCATCTGTAAGGCGAAGGTGCGTCAGACCACCATTCGGGCAGCATTTCCACATCTCACTGCATTTTGCTTTGGGACAGCTGTTGACATTTTAGGTGACCATTACC
Source organism: Gnathonemus echidnorhynchus (assembly GCA_026776725.1). Classification (NCBI taxonomy): domain Eukaryota; kingdom Metazoa; phylum Chordata; class Actinopteri; order Osteoglossiformes; family Mormyridae; genus Gnathonemus; species Gnathonemus echidnorhynchus. The sequence goes on from JAODJU010000130.1 coordinate 12,735,130, forward strand.
TTGCCCTGCTGGTGCAGGACAGTGGGGTCTGGTATGGGCACTCCATCAGTTCACACTTGATGGTCAGAATGTTATTGAGACACTCGCATGGGCCAGCTGCTGGTCCAGATCAAACCAGGCTAAGAAAGAAAAACAGTCTGAAAGTCCAGAGATCAGTCACTGTATTTGATGCCTAATTCGGAGTACAAAGCAGGGCTGGGCAACCCATTCGGCAGCCGCCAAGAGCACCATCTTATGAGGGATCGCTGACTTAGTAACTATGGCTCAGCCTCTGCAACTGTCATCAGAAGGTTGCCGGTTCAAGCCCAGCAGAATAGGCACATGCCCCTGGGTGCCTGAGCAAGGCCCTTAACCCGTAGCTCCACACATGTCATAGGTGGCTGATCCTTCACTGTGATTCCTAAGCTTGCCCTCACCTGTGGCTCTAGAAGGAAACACATATCCATACATACACCAGTATGACTTTTCTTGCCACCGATAAAAGACTAAACAAAATATGCATCAATTTGCATGCAGTTACAGGGCATTCACACTGGATGACAGCTTCGAGTTAAAAAAGTCACTATAGCACTGGATACAACCAGAGAAACCTGTATAACACAATTAACTGTAATAAATGACAAATTATTCGCCGGCAACATCTTAGTTTCATATCGGAAATAAATTGACACAAATCACATACTGCAGTAAGTCATTCTATAATGTATCACATGCATACTGACAATGAAACACTGAAATGTGCAAAATGATTTGATAACAGTTCTATCCTCAATCATTGGTTAATATATCAGATCAGCACTATATACATCATATAAACATCTATCAAAACCCAGAGATTAATTGGTATTTTTATTTTCCAAAAGTAGTTTATTTATCCTTCAGCTAACCTTTTATTATTAAATTGAAATATGTACATAGGAGTAACAATACAAGCACAATTTTTAGTTAAGAACATGCCCTAAACGTTCAGTGTCAAAAGATCGGAACATACTCGATGAAGAAAAAAAAAATTACATCAAGCTTTCCACCTGGTCAAACCCAGTCAGGAGAGACAAAGTTTTGATGGCTTTTGGATGTGTACCAGATACCAAAGTAGTTATGTATATGATAAAAAGCAGGCCTTAAATGCTGTAAAGTTTGGTTTTTGCCCAGTAAATTTACAAGTGCATGGAATTTTTTTTTTAAAAAAAAGCAGATTAACAAAATAACTTTGCTTTGGGCTCAGATGATTTGGGGATTTCCATTTGAATTTAGGGTCTGCAGTTCTATTTATGAGGTTTTGAAGGTCTATCCAAAAGAACCCCAAGTACATGTATTTGCATTCCCAAAATAAGTGAGACAATGTTTCTTCACAATTACAACCAAAAGAACATTGAATATCGATATCCTTCTTAAATTTGATAACATTAAAGTTAACATGGTAATAACAATGGAGAATCTTTAATGTTATCTTCCATATCATATTTGTAATGAAAATTGTTCTTGTTAAAGGCCATGTAGTTTCCCCAATCAATATCTCTAAATAGATGGTCCCAAAAAAACGGAGGCTGGTTTACATACAAACCGTCTTTGAACAATGTTCCTGATACATTTATTTGTAGCATGTCTACTTAGAAGAGGGCACTGGTTACCAACAAATATCTCCTCTGGAACAAGCTTAGGGGTGTACAATTCTTATCCATTAAGGCTGAAGCTATAGGCAAAACATCACCCTAGAAATGGCATCGAATATCACACAGAATTATCTAGGGGTAACAGGAAAATTGTATTCTGATAGGAAAACCTCATAAGTAAATAAAAATTCATTATCATTCAGCAACTGGCTAACTAATATATTATTGTTGCCAACCTGTCTTTCAAAATTCATAACTTGTTTAAAAGTTATGTCCTGACTATTCCGAATAAAGTATTTATGTACTATAAAGTACTATTCCTGGAGATCATTTTTAGCAAAAGCTGGACAGACTTAGAAAAATGAATTCAGAAGCTTTCTTGTGCACAAAGTAAATTTATTTTGAGAGAAAATATTACATTTGACGCTTGATTATCAGTGTGGAGAATTATTAGGAAATCAGAAACTAAGTGGATTTTCTCTCTTCACCATCAACAGAGATAAACAATTTTTGTTATTCAGTATATATAAGGAATAACAAGCTATCAGCCATTCTATACAGTCCACTTCACCGTTTAATGCCCAATATAGCCAACTTTCTTCTCAATCACCATCATGAGCCTGTTACCCACTGAACCAATCAGGTTTTTGATTTGATCCTGTCCTATATTAGCTAAGCCAGCTAGGACCATTGCCTAGAAGCTGCTCTGAGAAGGGTACTGCTTGCTACTTTGGTAAGGCCCAGTAGTTCTGAATGGGGTTGAGTCAGGCGATGAAGGGGGGAAGGCCATAATTCAATCAAATTTCAAGCATTTCTAGGCCAATCTATGAAATATTTTGATGCATAGGGAGGGGCATTGTCTTGCAAGAATATCATAATCTTTTAGAAAGCTGCCGACATCATCTTGGGCTGGTGATTTAAGAAGGTATCTTCTAGAAATTGGCAGTAAGACCTTGTGGTTAATTTTTACACAACCTGCAAGTCAGAAAGGTCTGACAAGTTCATCACTGATAATTGCAGTCCACGTCATCTTTCCTCCACCACCTTGTTGGTGCTTGAAGAGAATCTCCATCCACTGGCCCATCCATCTGCTCCATCAAGAGTCACTTTCATCTCATCTGTCCCCAAAACCTTTGTACCATCAGTCTTGAGATGTGTCCCTGCCCATTCTTAATGTTATACCTTACATGCCTTATTCAGTGGAGGCCATGTTTCAGCGTTCATGACCTTAGGAATGTCACGCAGCACACTGCACGTAGAATGTCTGGAGATTCCGTTCAGATTGCAGTTTCGAAAAATGATGGCATTTGATGCTCAAGAGTTTCTGGAAGTCTCCCCTTTAATTTGACACAGAACTTTAGCAGTTTGTGTGCGTTATCTTCTCTCTACAAGCTTCTTCGGTCCTCTTTGGCTGTTGGCAACAAAACAACTTGAACCACTATCTTTTTGCAATGTTGGTACAAGGGTAGGCCACCAGTATCAATGCTCTCTAGAACAACTTTCAGCAAGAAAGGGGCAAGATCTGCATCAAAAGCTTTACAAAACTCACAGGTCAGCCCAGCAGTGCCTGGAGATTTATTACATTTCAATTTTGCAATTGCATTCACAAAATCTCTCATCGAGATTAGGGTGTCACAATGCAATATACCTTCAATCATCATTGTTTTAGGCACTTTGACAGAATTAAAATAAAAAAAGACATACAGGACAGGCATTGCTAAATTAGATATATCAAGTCTTTCATAGAACTGGTCACAGCTTTTATAAATCTTAACAGGGTCTTGTGTAATAGTTCCGTCCAGTTTTAGTTTAAAAGTATTATCGGAACAGTTCTTTTTTCCTAGATTAAAAAAATTTGGAATTTTGCCTTTCTTCCTCAATCCACTTTCGCTTTGACCAAATAAAGCCCCCCTTTGCTTTATATACATATAGCTGATGTAATCTGTAGTGTTACACATTTGGTTTTCTCCACTTCTGACAAATTTTCAGGCAGAATAGAAGAGAGAGCTACTGTTTCAGCTATACTTTCCCTCTCCTCCATGTCTTGTACTCTCTTAAGAGAAGTGCCAATTTTCATCAAATATTTCCATACACCACATTTAAGAAGCTCAAAAATACCTGCCAAAATTACTGGTAGCATTAGCCCTTACAAAATGTTGAGATTTTTTTTTTCTTTGATGTATTATATCATCCCTCAGAAGAAGTGTTATTAAGCTTCCAGTATGAGTTTAAGATTTTTTTTTATTATAACTGGTATTAGTTAGATTTACAATCAATGTGACTGTAGGGCTAGGATTTATATCAACTTCAGACTGACAACGAATCAGACAACAACCAATAGTCAATCTGAGATTTCAGAGTTCTTGTTTTGTTTTGCCAGATGAATTCTTGTACAATAGGATAACTGTCCAGATAACAGACAGAGCCCTTTCATGCATAAAGTCTGTCAAATAGTTAATGTTAACGCCTCTTCTATTTGACCACCTAAGTTATCATTTAGAGCTGTGTTAAAGTGACCCCCCAGTATTATTTCCATGTTTGCATATTTTTTAAAAGACCCTCCATTTGATCATTAAAGGATTCAATCATATTAAAAGTACACAACCCCTAAACATTAGCTACCAAAAATAGTCTCTCATTCACATGTGTAATCAGTAACAAAAAATGTCCATTGGGATCAGGATATGAGCAAATAACTTTGCCCTGAAATTTACGTTTTAAGACAGGTGTCCCCGTAGAATGGTTTGTACCATGAGACACCCACAAACCATCTCCCCACTGGGCTTTCCAAAAATTAAAGTCATTTGGACTGGAATGAGATTACTGGATAAAGCAAAAGTCCACGTTAAACCGCTTCATATAAAGAAAAATAGCTTGATATTGTCAAACAGTCCTCGAACATTCAAAGAAACAAACGATAAAAGAAACCACTATTTTGCGTGACAAAAAGATTTTTAAAAAGATAAGTTGGATACTGCACCGAGAGTGAATAAAGAACAGAAATGTGTAAAAGGAAATCTTCCTTAGAGATTCAAGTAGCTCCAAAGAGCAGGCTACCCGGTAAAAAAAAAAAAAAAATGTGAACAAAACAGTCATACGTTATCAGAGACTGCGACAAGTAAATCAATTATGGCCGGTTCATTACGTGAAAGCCGATTTCCTTTCCATCAATGAAAGCTCTGCTCCCGACAAAGGCGGCCCGTTTTCCTTCCTGGCGCGCCTTTTGAATATGTGGCCACAGGGACTTGCGTCGTTCCCTATCCTCTGGGGAAAGGTCTTCTTTAAACCGCAGACTTTTTCCCTTGAGGAATTCTGAATTCTTTGCCATTTTCCACACGGCGTCCCGATGATACCTCTTTGTGAATTGGATGATGGTGCAGCGGGGTTGGCGATGGGATGCGTCTCTTTTGCCTTGACGATGCACCGAGTCCACCGCCTCGGGAAATATTTCCTTGTAAACCGGCGCTACTTTTTGGCATATTTCAATTACCTTCTGTCGAATGTTTTCCCCATCATCTTCTGGCAGGCCCTGTAGACGAAGATTCCAGCGCCTTTTGTAGCGCGACAACTCCAGGACTTTGCTTTCCAAAAATAAGATCTTCTCCTCTGCTTTAGTGACTCTGATTTCGGTGTTACTCATTTTACTTTTCAAGTCGCTTATCTCTACTGAGATGAAGTTGATGGATTCCTTCACATCGCCGATTGCCTGTCCAAGCGTTGTCCCTTGTTTCTCTATCACCATTGTCAGTGTATCTACGATGTTATCCGCAGTGTCCTTATCCATCTCCCCTTTCTTTACATTCGGCGATTTCGTAAGAATTACAGTTAAGATGGGAGTGTTTTTGCACTTGGTCGGAGACGAGCAATGTAGTTTATTTAGTAATAAATGCCTGCGTCAAAGCCTTAAACTGCTTCAAAATAAAGTTTCTAAGGAGCGAATTCAAACATACCTGACTACGCCGTGTTTGCCACCACTTCCCTTCCGCTAACACTTTACGAACACGTTTTTCTGTTTGTTTCCGGATTTTTTGTCCCGCCCCCAAATGCGAAGATGCCATGAGGCAGTTCTTAAAGGGGAAGCACCAAAATTTATTAAAAGGGTAATATTACACCACTTGGCTAGCTTCTCCCCTGCTGAAAGTCAGCGTCCACGCTGATTTAATATATCTGCTTCACTTCTTGGAAAAACACAGCATGGTGTACACTCACTGAATGGGTTTGAGTGTACACCCGCTTTAGTTCTCTTACCTCTTCTTTACCTCATACAGCTTGCACAACTCTGCAATTATGTCACTTTCAAAATTCCTACCCTGATCAAAATGCAATCACTCAGGCACCCCATTCCAGGGTTCCAAATAAGATTTTCAACTTGATTAGCAGTTTTGAAATTTGAGTAGCAAGTTTTAAAAATGACCATCGGAAGCACTAACTACTACATGAGCGTCGTAAAGTACTCACACACGTTTAATTT
>JAODJU010000130.1:12762155-12773555 GCA_026776725.1 Gnathonemus echidnorhynchus
CACCCCCCCCCCCCTCCCCCGCAGCTGTCAAAATCTGCCCCTCCCCCCAATGTGAAACTCCTTCTGACACCACTGCATGAGGACATAAACTAAACCTTTGGAAAGTCTTTCAGATAAGAATGGATTACATTTTTATTTCCTTTTAGGCAAATAGCCAGTTGAGATTTCAGGATTTTCCCACATACAAGAAGTGTCAGGTTTCTCAGCAATATGGTGCAGCTGATGCCTTTCAGGTACGAATGATCGTTAATGTTTGGCACCGTTTAAACAGTGCCTTTTGCACTCAGCTTTTAATTCAGCTGCACCATGTTCTCTTTGCTTTGCAGAGAGGCAGCATGCGATCTCAGACCATGAAGGGACACTTTCAGGTACCTGTATTTGTTCTATAACCTTATACATCAGTTTTGTTAAACGTACATTTACTCAGTCTTTTAGTCTGTATACACTCAGTCAAGGTCAATGGTTATTTTTCAGTGCTGCCTTAAGGGGATTCATTTAGCTTTCAAATGAATATTATGTGATGCCTTATTTGCAGAGAACATTATTCAGAGGGGAAAATTCTTCATTCAGAGAACAAAATATTTCAGCAAAATATGAAGTACTGCTCTCAATACTAAACCAGGTATATTTTGTATTTAGTATATTTAATTGTCATAAATGGATTTATGCTTCATGCATGTTAGGCAAGTGAATAGAATGTTGCATGTAATTATTACTTCTTCCCTGTTCACCGGCATAGAAAACAACCTCCATCCATGACCAGGACGACCTCATTAAGTATGAGCCCCATGTGTATGATGATGAGGGGACCGATGGCAGGGGCGACATGCAGCTGGACGCCATCTCCATCTCTGAGGTCAAATTCGACCCAGACGAGCTTCTTCACCTAGGCCCACGTTTTAGCAACCTGGCAGCTTTGTGCAGCCCCCCCAGCAACGTTGGCCGTTAACACTCACACTAAGCCCTGATCTACACCCAGCGACGTTGGCCTTTAACACTCACACTGAGCCCAGACCTACACCAAGCGACATCTACCTTTAACATTCACACTAAGCCCAGACCTACACCAAGCGATATCTACCTTTAACACTCACACTTAGGGCGGGAAGGCTCAAACTTTGGTAGACAGGGAAGAATGCAGATAGTTTCCAAAATGTGGGCATATTTTGATTACATTTTGCCTTAACTGTGTGAAAAGGGTACAAATAGGACTAGCATTGTTGGACATTTCAGGTCCAGAGGCTACAGAGCTATAAGTAACCAGTTGAGCAAAAAGAGTCACAGTCACAGAGCACTAACCTGGTTGGCAGTAACAAAATCTTGGTCTGGATTTGTAGCTTCTGGACCTGAAATCCCCAACACTGAGGACTAGAATACTCTACTGACATTAAATGTGCCACAAACAAGGATCTAAATAATGTATGTATATAGCTATAAATTAATGTTATTTTGGTAGTTATTTTTTCTGGAAGGGGTATTAGAATAGAAAAAGCATAAGTAAAATCTCACTTGAATACTGTTTTTCAGGAGGTTGAGGTGCTTGTCCAGTTTACCAGTAAGAAACAGGCAAGCAGCTTTTTACTTCATAATGGGGTTTGAAAGGACCTGCTTTCTCCTGTGGTAGAGAGGAAAGCATGTTTCTTGTGAAATCTGCATTTCTGCAGTATAAGGGTACAGGTTTCATGAATGGAATATTTTCAAGGGCATACTGTTGTTTCTAGGTGCAGGTAAAAATGACAAATGATGACTAGTGAGGATTAAAATGACCTCATAAATTATCTGCTTCAAAATATCCAATTGGACAAACATTTTCTATAAATTAGAGATATACATTAAAGTACATTAAGCAAACCCTCTAGAGGTACAATGGCACTGGCCCGACAGCCATTGCTCTCCTAACAGAGTAGAAGTAAAACAGTAGAGCAGGCCCATGAGATGCCGACACCATGGTGGAAGAAAGGATAGGTGTGGTATAGCCACTGAGACTGTGGCATTAAAATGTATATAATCGAAAACAAGACTGTTGTTTTATGTACTTACAGATACAAATTTTCTCTTGGTCTTTTCTTCATGAATGAACAATTAAATGGTCAATGTTTATTTTTTTGTATATTAAACAGTACGAAATAGAGGGAAAAACAATTCTAAACAAGTGATCCATAACCATATACATGTTGATATTTGGTCAATGATTTTTTTCCATACCCTCATTCTCTCTCAAACACACACACATGCACACACAAAGTCAAATGGTTAACAACATCTTATACACCACTGAAAACTTAAAATACATATAGTTCACCCATTTCATAGGCACTAGACAAAATGAGATGGATGATTGTCACATCAAGTGTGTAACATGATAAAGCTGTCTTACAGCCAAACACAAATGCTCCAGCTTATTTGCAACATCAACATGATGACGAATTGTGCTATCCTGTTTTGTACTGTTATATTATAGATCAATACATTTACAAACAATTTAACATAATTTCTAAATAAATAAACTCATTTTCAAATGTCGCTGCAGCAAATCAATGTCTTTTTACAAAAAAAAACGAAATCCCTAAAATTTTTCACAACAAAGATGATGTCATAGGCTTTCCCTGTCTATTATGCTACTGAATTGGCAATATAGGTGGTTCCGCTACTTTTTTGACTGACATAATTATCTATTTGTACTGCACAGCATTGTAGAAACAATAAGGCAAAAGTGTTTGTACAACTCGGATTAACTGCTATGATTCTACTTTCCTGTACAAACTTTGTCCACCAACATATCTCCTCCCCTCCCATTTTAAGGTCACAGCTCATGACCAGGACCAGCTTTATGCTAATCAGGCCCTTTCCTTTAGTTGGTTAAGATGATAATGCAACTACTCATGCCTTTGTACACCAGTCATTATTAGTTGAAGTATTGCCTATACACAGATATTCATATGAGAAAAGTATTAGCAGACATTAGGAATCGAAACCATACCTATGGTAAGGATGGAGGATGGAGAACATGGAAAGATGAGGTATGGAAAGATGAGAATACTGAAATTCAGTAATAAAAACTATATGCACAAAACATGACTCTTAATACACAAATCCACATTTTTCCAGAAAAGGGTACTAATTTAAACAAGTTACAAAGTACTTCAGTTTTAACTAAGTAAACAATTTACAAAACGTGTGTAACAAAGGTATGAAATACATTCATATAAACACATACAGACAGATACATACAGAGAGGCACAGAAATAAATGTAAAAAATCTTCCTCGCTCTGTAAACTAGGGTTATTATAGAATCAGGACAAAACCTGTTTGAAAAAAGCTTAAAAACCACAGTACGTGCATCTCCAAAATCCATGTCAGACCACGTCCAGTTGAACGAGATGTGTGTGTGTGTGTGTGTGTGTGTATAACTACTCACACTCAAACTCAAGCAGGGACCTTGAGCTTACAGGATTTACATTAGAATGAGAATAGGTGAGAAACATTCCCTTGATCATAAGAAGGCAGTCTGAGTGTACACGGTGACTGACGGATCCTGCAGGAATTCTAATTGGTGGTATTGCTAAAGTCACCTGCATATGTTCAAAAAAAGGATGACATGACAAGCTACAAGAGGTGCTGACAAAGGCAGGAGATTCAAGATTAATTGTGCTTTGCTGAGGACTCCTGAAATCCCTAAATGAACGTGATTATTAATTTAGAGCAGAAAAGGACATACATGGGAATGTTACTAAACAATACTGGCACACCGATCAAGATCCCAGTTCTAAGGGAGTTCAAATATACTGTATGTCTCCATTATGGTGCAGAATCTAAAAATAACTAAAATAAGGAAAATTTAGTATCAGTACACAAATCATCTAAAAATAAATATATGACGCACTGTAATTTGAAGTGTTCTACTTTAAATAGTTTTAACAAAGCAGGTCATTTGAAAAATATGTCTAATTGTAAATATAATTTACGTATGCCTAATGCATCCTGAATATACTGCCAGATTCGTCTTCTAAATTATACTGTTTAGAGTACCATAGGCAAATATGGGATGCATGATTTCCAGTATAAAACCAGATATTAATAAAAATGGGATGTGACCAAGAACAGCCAAAATGACTCCAAAAAGGAGAAATTTACATGACTCCATTTATACAAATGCAATAGAGGTGTCTTGGGTCAGATTATAGATTAAGACCCACACTAAAACCCAGTCTAGAGCTTTTAGAAATTTCCTTCCACTCTTCCCATGTAGTAAACTGGCACTTGATTTGTGCCAGCTGTTAACACAAGTGTTAATACAGTAATTAAATAATAGCCCCTTCAGTGAGATCCCCAGAACCCTGTCTAATGCTCTGACAATCAGAATCCTTCCTTCTGGAACTGCTGAAGCCATTTGGCTTCATTTATTCAGTAAAAAATAGGCTAATGAAAAACTGAGTAATCCGTTTCGGGCATTCTACTTTCCCACTGAGTAGCACTACGACACGCTTATCAGTCAAACCCACAAGCTGAGGAACGTCGAAATGGTTTTGAGGTGAAACTCTGCGGAATGACTGCTGCTGGAGCCTTTGGCGAATCACTGCTGATAATTTCCATACTGGCTCTGTGGAGAACACCACAAGTATAACGAATTAGCTGGCTATTCAGAATCCCCTCCCAACAGCAGGTGTCCATAAGCAGGTATGTAAAAAAATGAAGTGGGTGTACCTGATCATAGGCATAGGGTCTCTGCGTCTGTCCACTGGGCGCGGCCTGGGAGGAACGGTACGAGCTGTACTGCTGGCCCTGGCCCGGCTGGTAGCTGGAGTACTGCGCGGATGCTGCCTGCCCCGGGCCTGGGAGATTAACGATGGAGATAGGCCATACTAAACATAGCAAAACGGCAAGTTTCCACAAGTCTGCGCTATACCTGTCACTCATGCATGCGGCCAGCACCTGTCCTCATTCTTATAGCTCACGTGATGAGAGGGGATGAAGCAGACATAGCATATCAGGACTGCTCAACCAAAGAGCCCCTGTGTCCAGTAGGGGGACATGTCTGGGTCCCCCTACACAGGATATGATATTGTTTCTCTCTTGTATGCCTTCTGCAGTAATGACAAAAATTTTCAATGTTTATAAATATAAATATATTTTAATTTGGCTGCACTGCTAAACAATGTAATTACTTTTGAACATGATTATCTAAATCTAAAACCTATTTGGCAAATGGCTCAGAAGCCAGACAATCATTAAAAATGTGCTTATAATAATTGAAGGAACCTTCACTTTAAGGTATTAGCTTTCAACAAAATGAAGCAAATATTTTAAATGATATTTTAAGCATTTTAAAATGAAATGAACCAAGTAACAATGATTCCTCGCCTTTGCCCTCCATCAGATTCCCTGCGAGATGCCGCTAACTGAATGGTTTGATTTTAGCTGTGGATTCTGTGTTGTCTGTGCAATGTCATGACCAACAGTCTCGCTCGGTTTACAACCAGGAGGGAATACTATTAGCTTCTATTAGAAATCTTTGATAATGCCCCAACTGTAACACATAATAAAAATATGAACCTTATTGTGTCATCCTACATCTGGTTTTGAACATATAGTGATAATGTTCTAAATTTTCTACGCATTGCAAAAAAATTGTGCGGCCCCTGTTGCTCCTCACTGGAGCCCCCTAGTGGGCGTGGGCCCAATGGCTGAGAACCAACATCCATCCATCCATCCATCCATTTTCCAAGCCGCTTATCCTACTGGGTCGCGGGGGGTCCGGAGCCTATCCCGGAAGCAACGGGCACGAGGCAGGGAACAACCCCAGACAGGGGGCCAGCCCATCGCAGTGAGAACCAACATTTATTTGGTATTACATTACCAAAAATGGAACATTTCATTTTTGGAAAGAAAACTGCTTTCTCGCAACTATCAATATTCAAGGAAATGCTTTTTGTAACAAGTAATCATAGTTTTGGTCTTTTGTAATAATTCTTAGGTCCATATTCATACATCTTTTTTTCCTCGAAAGTAGCTAATTCATAGTTAAATAACTTATCTTTTACAGGCTAAAAAATTACTTGCCTTACTAATTTCATTGCTTTTGGCTATTTCAATTTTCCACATGCTAAATACAGCAAGAGAAGCAATCATCTTGTATTCTTCAATTTTGTGATGCAAATAGCAATTTGTGGCAGCATAAACAAAGCATGGACTCATCTTTACTATAGACAGAGCATCAGTGACCTAGCATTTATAGATCAGTCAATTATTACCATAGACTGGACCCTGCAATACTATAGGGATGCTTGTGTTTTGTGGGGCAGTGTGTGCTTCTTCTAATCTGAGCATGAAATTAAATGAAATTCTCACCTGTATATCTGCTTTATTGGAGAACAAGAAGGGACATGAGGAAACTGAAGAATTCCTATGTACCAGTATTCATACTTGAACAAATGGCAAATGAATTACCATTTAATTTAAGGCCCTTGAGTGCTTACCGTAGGCCTGCTGCTGCCCGGCGTAGTTCTGCTGTGTGGGATACTGTTGCTGGCTGAAAGGCTGCTGCTGGCTGGAGCTCTGCTGGTAGGAGGCCTGTGGCTGACTGTACTGCGCACTGTTTCCTGTGGATGCGGCACAAAGAAGGCCTCACTTAGCTAGTGAACTGACACGGTGGAGTTTATCCATCAGTAATGAAACTGCTGTGTCATGAATCAATATGTCTTTCATTTTATTAGCAATTGCCTTTATTAGTTTCCTTTGGGAAATCTGTTTTCCCACATAGTCCAAAAGCATGGTCTTAGGTGATATTGCATTTATAAACTGCCCTTTGTGTCAATGTATGTCTTTTGCTGGACTGGCATTGTCTCCAGTGTATCTCCTGCCTTGTGCCCTATGCTTCCGCAGATAGACTATATGGACAGAAGTATTGGAGCACACCTCTCAATCATCAAATTCAAGTGTTTCATTCAGACCGATTGTTACAGGTGTATAAAATCAAGCACCAAGCCATGCAGTCAGGTTTACAAACATTCGTGAAAGAATGGGTTGTTCTGAAGAGCTCAGTGATTTCAAGTGTGGTACTGTCATAGGATGCCACCTTTGCAATAAGTCAGTTCATGAAATTAATTCGGCTAGTTATTCCACAGTCTGCTGTAAGTGGTATTATTGCGAAGTGGCAGCATTTATAAACAAAAGACGATGCAAAGTAACTGAACAGGGTCACCGAGTGCTGAGGCGCACAATGTGCATAAGTCACCAACGCATGTTCATTCAGTAAACGGAGAGTTCCAGACTTCCTCTGGTATTAACCCCTGCACAAACACTCTGCACCAGGAGCTTAATGGAATGGACTTCCATGGCCGAGCAGCTCACATCACCAAGCACAATGCCAAGCATAGGATGGAGTGGTGTAAAACACGCTTCCACTGGACTCAGGAGTTTCATGTTGAGGAACTTGGCTGGCGCACACAGAAGCCAGACCTCAACCCCATCTAACACTTTTGGGATGAACTAGATCAGAGATTGCAAGCCAGGCCTTCAAATCCCACATCAGCGCCTGACCTCACAAATGCGCTTCTGGATGAATGGGCAACAATTCCCACTCTCACACTCCATAAACTTGTGGAAAGCCTTCCCAGTAGAGTGCCAGCTGTTATGGCTGCAAAGGGGGGACCAACTCCATATTGATGCCTATGGATTTAGAATGGGATGTCATAAAAGTTCCTGTAAGTGTAATGGCCAGGTGTCACAATACTTTTGTCCATATAGTATAGGTGGAAGACTCCTGGTGGATTGATTTGTAAGCAATTCATCCTCATATTAAGGCTCCTTCTTCTACATCATCAATCCACCAGAATCCACAAATACCAGAAGTATTTTTGACTGCACATTTCTTGTTACTCAATATTTTTTTAGATTTTCCTACGAAAAACGTAGTAATGTTAACCTGGCTGACTGCAATTCTAACCAAAATTAGGTACTGCACCAGCTGGGCTCTTTCCTGCTTACAATTGCCAAAATTTGGAATCTAAATGAAATACATTAGAAATGCATCCTTGTTACATGACATTATCCGCAACTCAGTTGGTTGCCTAAAGCAGGAATCTCAGGAATCTTACTTTCCTTCCAAGTCTAAATGACAGCTGTCCCCTTAATGCAATGAGGCTAATCATTAAAGTCCTGGTCACAAGTATTTTTCTACATGGCCTTTAAAAGTCACAAAAGTTTTTGGATGACAGCTTTCTAAATGTTGGAACATTAAATCTTTCTTGATGCCAAGATGTAGCTTCAGCCTTCAGTACATCAAACAGAACTGATAGGGTGCAACCCACTGCCTACAAGTGGTACCTCCTTCATAGTAATGCTGTGAGGACTCCTCAAAGCTTCTCTCATATCCAGGCTCACCGTAGGAGGACTGCTGATATGAATACTCCCCGTGACCTGCAGGAAAAAGGAGCACAGAAAAAGCCACAAGCTGACCAGAGGTCAAACCTGAAGGTACAAATCCCGCAGTGCAAAACCATCACGCGAACTTAACGAGTTTTTATACACCATGCAGACACACGATATTACAAAAGACACGTTTGTGCTCTGCGTGGAACTGTAATGAGGCTGAGGCCACATCTGAAATTTCAGCACACCAAAAATATACCAAGAAGGGCTTACACTGCAAGTAGAGGCTGTGAAACATGAGACAGGGGATTTCAAAAAACAATGAGCAGTGTAGCAGAGAGGCCAGAATCGCTAAGACTAACTGCTGTGGTGACTGGGCTTGTCAGGTAGGGGGCTTGCAGTTGTTACGGTACCATCAGGGTAATACTGCTGGTTAATGGGCTCGTTGGAGCTCTGACTGTGGCCATATTGTTCCCCGTAGAATTCGTCCTGTCCAGTGTACTGCAGAGCGGATCCTGCAAGACAGGCCACAGTAGGTTTGTTAATCAACTGATATACAACATCACCGGCTATAGGTGAGTGAAGCCTTTCGGGTGTGAATGAGTAATAGAAAGAAATTTTGTGTAAACTGTTGGCTATGTTTTTACTAAAATGGTGGATGCTTCAAATGAACGCCACTTTATTACAGCTAATAGTAGATGACAGACTGTTTTCAACCGCAATTATATGCTTAGGTGTATGCAAAATCAAACCCAGAATGACATATGTATTTTTTCCAATTTAAAAACAAGATACAAAATATTAATTATGCTCTTTAAACGTTAGCCTCATGTAACATTCCAATAATTGTAGTTCACATAATTTAAAAATGTGTCAGAAGAAAAATTCATGTGTTAGAAGGATATTTAAAGGAAATTTTATTTGGAACAAAAAAAAAAGCCAGGGAAAGGGGTGTGCAAAAACTCCAGGTACTACGTTCCCCTTTAAGAGCTGGTGCAATGGCTAAACTAACTGAAACATTCACAAAACTGACAGCACGGCAGAGAGACAAAGAACTAGCTACAGAATTTACATGGCAATGTTGAAAGATACCTAGATAGATTCCATAGCCATTTCGCTATCATAAGTTCAAATCTTCGCTTGTCACTTTGAAAGTCATTATAAAATTAAGATTATCAGCTCTTATACAGGAACTCTACAAGATGACTTCAGAACTTGTCCAGAGCCTTCTAGGTGTGACAGCTCCAACCACAGGAAGGACCCAGAAGTTGTGCACAAAGCAGATTCCCAAGGGCGTAACTTTGGCTGGAACATTGGGGGGGTTGGGGTCTCCACCCATTACTGGGGAAACATGATTATTGGGGGGGTTGTATTAGCTGGATTTGATTTATTGGGGGGGGGGGGGGGGCTACAACCCCCCTATCCTTCCCGTAATTTACGCCCATGCTGCTGTCCCCCCTCTGACCTTGACCAGGACAAGAGATTGGAAGATGAATCAATATCTGCCCCCAAAGTTTATTATCTTTTTCACCACCAGCTCACTGCTCATTGGCTGAGCCCCTCAGGCTGAGCATTTTTATTGGCTGGTGCGGGGAGTCCTGGACCTTAATCATGTGCTAGATTTCTATGTACGAAGCCAAAGATTAATCCCAGGTACCCACTTGCTGGACCCACCCAGCCATGGGCAGGTACGAATCACCCTGAGGATATCTTATCTACCCCACGGTTCGATGTGGTGGTATGTTCCATGTGCTCACCTGCTTGATGGCCTGCAGTAGCCTCCCATAGCTGTAGACGATGACACTGAAGGGGACGACAAGGCAGAAGAGGAACAGGCACAGGATGTAGGAGATGCTGTTTGCGTCACGGGCGGCCCAGTTGACAGAGCAGGTGGTGCCGGGTCCCTCGGGGCCGTAGTTGCTCCAGCCAAACAGCGGGGGCACTGTCCACACCACCGAGTAGCCCCAGGACAGCACTATTCCAGCTGAGATCTTGGTGTAGTTGGTATCATCGGCTTCAGTGTGAGTCATCATGGTGCAGTAACGTTCATAGGACAGGAACGCCAGCGAGACCAGCGACACGATGCCTGGGGGGAGAGCAGGAGGGCAATGCTGCTCTCTACACATTCAACAGGAAACACCACAGCTCACAGTCCTGGCCAGCTGCTATCCACATCATCAATTCCCTCTGACTCAAACTGAGGGCACCAGTGTGCAGAAAAGGCAGTACTTCAATTAAATGAAATCAGTTGGTCACATGAGAAGGCTGGATCATCACTACGGCGCTCAGAGCATGCAAGAAGGAAGCCATTTAGATTACATTAAAATAATAATAATTATTATAATTATAATAATGGCTTCCAGGTTCTGGGGGTGTTGTTAGTTTTTGGGGGGAGGGATGTTGTGAAGCTAATTGATATTTTCAGATTTTCTTGATCTGACTATTCTCCTTCTTTCCCTTTACTTTTGGTGGGTTTCCTGTCAGTTCGATGTGGTGTGCAAGTTGGAGGGGGGAGAGATTGTAACTGGGAAGTATTTTAGATAAGCTGGGAAAAATGTTCATTTTCAAATTACAAATTGCTTGTATTTTAATGAAGGGAGGAAAACATAGTTTTATATATAGGATTGCCTGAACCGGGATCAGACTGCGCCATCGTACATCCCCTCCCTTACTGTCCAACGCGCACTGGCAGATTTAGGGATAGGCGACTTGGGCATGATGGGAATGGTGACATTTGCGCGATCAGTTCTCTGTCGCTTATACGCACGTCACGTCAATGGTACCATGTTACCGTGTGGGTCGGTTAACCTTGTCGGAGTGGACGCCCTGATTCTATAGTTTGTCATCTAGGCAGGCGAGCACTCAGAAGAATGAGATGGGGTGGGGGCTGAGCTGAGCTGACCTCAGGTCGCCCAGTGTCATAATTTGAATTATTTTAATTTGTATACTACAATTTCGTCAACTCCTGCCTGGAGTTGGGATGGGGTGGGAAATGGACACACGATTTTTATCAGCGGGAGAGGGGGCGG
>JAODJU010000130.1:12773655-12791215 GCA_026776725.1 Gnathonemus echidnorhynchus
GTAATTTACGCCCATGCAGATTCCACAAATGACTGTACATTCTTAAACTTACGGTAATAACAGCCTTAGTCCATATTTTGTCTTGTCACAGTCTTGCTGGTGAACATGGATATAATTTTCAAGTCTATCTTGATAATGCCCATCTTTACAAAACATTTACAAAAGAGTTTCAAAAACAAGGATCAGGAGAGCTAGCTACAATAGATCCTTACTCCTCATTAAAAGCTGCAGCTAGAAAATGTATTAATGGATGTGACACTCCGGTAAACATGCAACCCTTGGTGGGCCTGCAAACATTCCCCTTCAGACTGCTTAGTGACACGCCCAAGCGCAGCGAGCTGACAGGCGGTGATGCTCCGCTTACGTCGCTAATAAGGTTTTTGCCCAAAATACTCTTAACCACTCAATACTGCATAATCTTCATAGAAACAATATTAGTTCATAATATACATTTTACACTTTGTAGCCAGGATGACATATATTATAAATAAAGCTTACTGTAATTTCACTTTCATTCCTTGCATTTTAATGGATACATACTATTAAAATAGCAATTTTTAACATTCTATGTATATATGTACAGAACTTTGTGCAGTTAATATTTGATTATAATTATTAACTAATATCATGTAATATACTGATTATAAGATAATGTTTATTATTCTTAAAGCCTCTAATGGCCTGGATTTGTCAATTTGACATTTCTGCCTTTTCTCTGAGATCTTATTTAAAGTATTCTTGCAGGATCTTTTGATGGTTTCAATAACTTAAGTATGACTTGCATATTTTTGCATGTCGCCTGATATTGGTAGGGCTGGTTACCTTGTGAAGTGCGATACGATGCCATGGGTCTCTGTGCCATGATGCTGTTTCCTTGGTTACCCTGGCTGAGCATCCCCATTGGCTGAGGCCCCTGGTAGTGCTGACTCCCGGCCTGAGCAGAGGAGTAATGGGACGTCGCCGCCTGCTGCTGCATCATCGTTACTGGGGAAATTTTTGGAATTTTAAAACAATTACACTTTGGGGAAGTGTAAGTCTTGTCCTTCTAAATAAAGGTAATTTTTATTGGTCTTATATTTATCTAATCACGACAACCGTTTCCTGCAAGAGAGCTATCATGGAGATGTAAAAGTCAGCTGATGAGTCACATGACACAATGCCACCAGAGCTAAGCACGGACACAGAGAATCACCTTGGCTGGAGGGCATGTTGAGGTTGCCACGGGAGGTGTAGCTGCCCATGGACTGGCCCTGACTCTGCATTGGAACACCCTGTGACGACGAAACCGTCTGGCTGTACCCAGCTGATGGAGCATGACTGCTGACTGGCAGGCTCAGGGAGGTTGGAGGGAGAGCTGTTTGACCTGAAGACTGCATAGTAGTGTGGCTAGGGCCTGAAACACACCACACGCATGGACGCACACACACACGTTTGTAGTCATATCTTTATGAGGCCATCCATTCAATTCCATGGGCAAAACCCTAATCTCAATAATGACGACCTTAACCCCTACCCAGCCCTAACCTTAACCATAAGTAACCAAACAAAATACAAGACATTTTTAGTTTTTTGATTTTATAAAATTGAGTTTCCCCCAATGGCAAAAGAGATGAATATGACACTAAATATGAAAAGTCATGAAAAAGAAATAAGTTTTGGTGCAGGACAGTAAAGAGCAGGTACATCAACAGACATCAGTTGTAACAGTAATTATGGATTTGTGGAATACATATGTCCAAGAGTTATGTAAAACCATTCAGTATAGTATTAAACTGACATTAAACTACCCTGAACTGCAAATTATCCACTAGCAGTGTAATAAAATAAGAGTGAGTTCAATGGCAGCCACTATGCAAGGGGGCCCCTTACCATTGGCGATCTGGCCCTGCATGAGCGAGGGGGTGGGCAGGCTGGAGGACATGCTGTCATTCAGGTTGCTCTGAGAATGAAGGCCCTGGGTGCTGGCACTCTGGCTCATTCCTCCAGGCCCCATGTTCATGTTCTGGGATGGGGGCTGAGGAGGGACCAGAGCAAGGAAGACAAACATGCCGTTATTGTGCTACTGAACAAGGTCGTCAGCTGGTTCAACTTTATTCTATGTGTTCTATGTGTTTTCTGAATTTGAAATGATCTTAATAATTAACATCTTTGAGTAGATCGTCTCTGCTGTCATTTGTACATAAAAAATTTTTGCCAGGTGGCATAGAATCATGTGGGTGTCCTCCAGGTACAACAGACTCCTCCCACAACCAGAAGACATACAACGTGTGATTTTGTGCCCTGTAATGGATGAGGATCAGCTGCTCTGTACCTGTACTTCCAAGCTCCAAGGGAACTGTGACCCTATACTAGATAACCGCTATAAAAAATAGATGGATGGATGGATGAATGGATACTTAACTATAATATCAAAATGTGTGGGTCAAAGATTTGCAATGCTATGTGTGTTTTCAGTTACTTCCTGTATAAGTTTTTATTAGTGTAAATGATTGTTCATTGGTTTAACAAGCATTTAAGGTAGGCCAGTGGTTAGCAGAGTTGCCTCACACCTCATCAGACCAGGATTTGATTCCTCACCCCTTCTCCACATGTGTTGAGTTTACATGTTTTCCCCATGTCATTGTGGGGTTTCCTCTGGATTTTCCCCCATAGTCCAAGGACATGCTAAGGTAAAGTGGAGTTGCCAAACTGTCCATAGGTGTGAATGCTGTGTGCCCTGTTTTGGGTTGGCACCCCATCCTGGGTTATTACCTGTCTTGTGCCTACAGCTTCCAGGACAGGCTCTGGACCCCCTGCGACTGAATAGGATAAGTGTGTATGGAAAATCAATGGAGCTGCTCTTCTACTAGCATTAGTCTAGCTTATATGTGGTTTTGAACTATGCTCTATCCTCACTGCAAGGTGACAGATAATTTATGCTGATGGCTATTTCATGTCAATGGCTGCTATAGAAAAGGCACATTAATGAGATGAAACCATGTGATGCCACCCATAAGCCATCATATCTCGGCAACGACTCAAATACCAACAATGAGGACCAAAAGTGTGACAATTTGACACAGAGTTACCCTTTTATGCCAATGATTCCCTCACATGTTCCTCAACAAAATAAATGTGTCTTGATCAGACAGCTGCACAGAGGTGGTGATGGATTCCCTGACAGTGAAGCTGAGACAGAACATTTGCCTGATGATAACACATATTCAGTGATTAAGGTAATGCAGAGGGTATTCCAGCAGAGGGCTCTGGCGCTGCTCGATGATTCATGCACATACACACGTACACATGCACACGTACACATGCCGAGCATCAGGCACAGTACTTACAGCAGGCAACAATGACTGCATGTTTTGATTTGAATCTGCTATTGTAGCAAGATAGACCAGATTTCTGTGTAATATCTGCTGATACCTGAGAAAATATAGGATACCACTTCAGCAAAAAAGTTGGTTTAACTTGTACAAATAATGTGAAGCTGATCATATATGAGAATTTAAATTTATACGTGTTTTAAAGTCTCTCTCAAGCACATTACAAAAGAACACTAATGAGTATAATGCATTTTATCAACAATGAAATATACTTACTGAGTGCATTCTGCTGTTTTGCCTTTACTTTGGTAGTCCATAATACATTGAATCAGGTGATGGTTTTCATCAAGCATCTTGAAGAGAAAATGACCGTGTGAGTATCATCATTATCATTTTATAACGTTTTTTCTATGACGGTATATTTGAGGAAAAATAGCTACGTCATTGTTATACTTAGAGCACCGAAAAAAAATATAGACAGGTGAAAAACAGCAGTCCACAGGACAGAGGAATGGAAAGGCTAAAGGCGTTTTAATAGCCCGTGTAAAGGGCACTTACACTTTATCATCCATACTCCGAAATATATATGTATGGGTCAATTCATCTACTCACTCTCTGTAAGTTGGCATGGGGACGTCTGAGCCAATATTTCAATAGGAAAGCGACGCTTGTGACCTTTTTGACTTTTGCCACCGTCTTTAGTGTTTTTTTTTTGTTTGTTTGTTTGTTTTTGCAATCACACAAAAAAGACCTCTTTCCCTCATAAAATCTCGTAACAGACAGGCACGCCAAGCTCACGTGTGGCAATCATGTGCTTCATCATGTGTGTGTATATTAATTTAAATCATGGCACGTACAGATCGGCATCGTCTTGAATTTATTTTTTGTCTGTGAAAAAATGGACAATGGATACTGGTAGACTGATACAGTGCAGCATCCTAATAATGTGCGACACACACCTTCCATTATCACCGAGCATAGCGGGCAGTCATCCAGCCTCGACACTCTATTTAATTACGCACAGCGAGCAGCCACTTACACCATCTTGACTTGCTTCAGAACAGCTTTTATACTGCATTCTATATTTTAAATATTTCAAACAAAACGATTTTTTCTTATGGATAGATGACTTGATGTTTTTCTATCGACACTATGCTGCAACCAAATTTAAAGTAGCATTTGCAAATAGCCGACTGTGCATCAACAGTAACAGCGCCAGATCGGATATGTATAATAAAAATGTGTGCATGTGCTGCGATACACAACAGGCGTAATTAAGGTTTTAAACAGTGAACTAACGTGAAATGCATGACAAAGATACAAATGTTAAAATAACAGCTTTGCATTTTAAATGTCCCCATTGCCTACAGAGCAAAGGTTACCTGGTTCGTAACCCGCGTACACCCAACAATGCACATCACCTGGCTTTGTAGTAGTTTCCTTGTCTCACTCGCAGTAACAAATTTCTTTGCTACGATTGACACGGGGTTACTGCATCTCCCTTGCAACACATATATTACACTAACCAACCAGTGTAACCCCATCTAAAATTAAAACGCTGACGTCTGATACTGTTACCTTTTGTATAGTTTGTTGTGTCACCTCTCCTTTACTTCTTGGCCGAGCCGAAGCGAACGCAACGGACATTGTCTTGATTTAGCGATATACAGTAAACGTATTTTTCTATTATACTACCTAATATTTAATTCTAGCTACCTCCTATTACGGATTTAGGGTTCCCGTTATTTGAGCGAAAAAAGGGGGGTGTGTTCGGTCAAATCTGGACTGATCCAATGCAGGGTCTAAATAAATCTTAAATATATTTAACAGCTGCAGAAACTGAACAGCTTGTTTCTTTCCATTGCATCGCAGCACTCTGAACATCTTAGTACTGTTGATGCTGAAGAGATTCCCTTCCCTTAAAACCTAACAACATCCCCTATCATTGTTTTTGGTACGAACCCGGTCTACTACTGTACTGTAGTAAGGCTGCAGATATCCTTTTTATTCAGAGCGGGGAATACGGCTATTCCTCAGCGTAAACGAGCGCATTGCCATACATCACACGCAATAAATCATCCGTGCGTTAACTGAACTGGCATTGGCTACGTTTTACATCCCCGGAAGAGGCGTTGCGCCGTGAATTTGCGCTTTTGTGGTAGTATTCACTTTCGGTTTTGCTATTGAAAGACCCTTGGCAGCTTTTTGTATAGATTGCACAGAAAACTCTGACTTCATTCATTTTAAAGTGTTTCTTTATTGTCAAAGATGAGTTACGACCGAGCTATCACTGTGTTTTCACCGGACGGTCACCTGTTTCAGGTCGAATACGCTCAGGAGGCTGTAAAGAAGGGATCAACGGCGGTAAGTGCAGAAGGATGGTCACGGCCTCACAGAAAAACGAGCGTCTACTTAGTGCAGTACAGCCTGACCAAAATTAGTATTATTTTATTTTATACCTGTTCAAATAAACTTATCGTTAGAGATCTTATAGTTTATATACAATATTCACCTGGGTGTTGTACTTTTGATTATATCGTATTTTTTAAGGCATATATAAAGCACAATATAGCATGAACAGTTTTTAAAAATTAGAAAATACTGAAGTGCAGGGCCGTAGCCAGCTATGAGGTCACTGAGGTCCGTACCTCGGTAATTTTTTGAGAGCCAAAAATAAAATTTGAAGCTAAATTTTCCCCTAAATAAAAATTGGCTTGATTTGGTTAACGTTTAACATAACTACTTTAAAAAAATAATAAACAGCTTATGAAGTGGGTGTATCAATAATGTGATTGACCAGACCCACGCTCAGCTCCTGGACCTCACTATTTTTCAAACCCTGGCTACGGCCCTGTTGAAGTGCACAGATACAATATTGTTTTGTAATATTTTAGGTTGGCGTAAGGGGCAAAAATATTGTTGTACTTGGTGTGGAGAAGAAATCGGTGGCAAAACTACAAGATGACAGGACAGTGCGCAAAATCTGTGCCCTGGATGACAATGTTTTCATGGCTTTTGCAGGTAAACTGAATCTGATTCCAATTCCTTTTATATGGGCCAATTGACATTTTCCTCCCTGTACAAAACGCTCCATACACACACACACACACACACACACAGAATCCATCTACAGTTCCTCCTACCACCCCCAAAAAGGCTCATGTTCCATTACCACCTTAGTCATGGCTACTGTTCCAAAAATGATAATTTTGTGCTTTCCCCAGGACTTACAGCAGATGCCAGAATTGTCATTAACAGGGCAAGAGTGGAGTGCCAGAGTCACAGACTGACTGTGGAGGACCCTGTAACTGTGGAGTACATAACGCGCTTCATATCCAGCATCAAACAGGTTTTTATCAATCATTAGGAAAGGCAGAGGATTTTTTCTCCCATCCAGAGCTATGTTTCCCTAAAACTCCTGTTAGCAACTTACATAGTTGGAGCCATTCAAATGAACAGTTCTATCTAGGTAAGTTGCTAATGTTGGGAAATGTTTCGGGAAACATACCCACTTTAACTTAATCCCATGGACTGACAAGACATGGCTAACACTGTGAATGGTGACATATAAAATAAAGGGTAACAAGCAATTTTGTTTTTCCAGAATCAGACCAAACCAAGTTATCCTCTCTGTTATTAACCTAACTTACATGCCCCATTTTCTTCATTAAGCGATACACTCAAAGCAATGGCCGTAGACCTTTTGGGATCTCTGCTCTCATCATGGGCTTTGACTTTGATGGGATGCCAAAGCTGTACCAGACAGACCCCTCTGGGACGTATCATGCATGGAAGGTAGGCCCAAAGTATCATGGTTTAGCTGAGGCCTGTGTGTTGGGGCTTTCATAGCAAACTTACATGATGGCTAGCTGAGGTAAAGTATAGTTTTCATGCTACACTGCAATACTGTAGAGCTCAAGCATAACACACGGGATATATTCAGACGCCTTCATAAACTGAAATTGAATTGTGTAGCGGCTTATGCCAAGCTGTGTCATAGATTAGCCTTGGCAGAAGGTCAGTATCTGCTCACTCTGCTTTTATGGTTTTTGTAGGCCAATGCCATTGGCAGATCTGCAAAAACTGTACGAGAATTTCTAGAAAAGAACTATGCGGAGGAAGACATGGAGTCAGATGAAGAAACTATAAAGCTGGCCATCAAAGCACTACTAGAGGTAACCATTTGCTATTTTAGAGAAACATGTTAACTTGATAGCCATCAAAGCAAATTTTACCATTACAAAGTAATATAGCTTGCATCAGCTCTTCACCATGAATAAGTAAATTCAAAAGAACATTTGAATACCAACTGTGTAGGTCTTGTTCACTCACAATTATGAATCCGATTTACAGCTGTCTGCTACTACAATTTCTACCTTTTCATTTCCAGGTCGTACAGTCTGGAGGCAAGAACATTGAGCTTGCAGTCATGAAGCGCAATGAACCACTGAAGGTTT
The DNA here is from genome assembly GCA_026776725.1 of Gnathonemus echidnorhynchus. Classification (NCBI taxonomy): domain Eukaryota; kingdom Metazoa; phylum Chordata; class Actinopteri; order Osteoglossiformes; family Mormyridae; genus Gnathonemus; species Gnathonemus echidnorhynchus. The sequence continues at coordinate 12,781,424 of JAODJU010000130.1, forward strand.
ATTGAATTGTCTCATTTGCTAAGCCTATGCTGGACATTTGGTTGTAGTCAAATTCACAAAAATGCAGCTAGGTTAAATAACTTGAAAGAAGTATGTAATGCTAGATTAGCTATAAACCATATAGTATAGATCTTTATTAAAAAAAAATAAAGTTGAAGTGAATTACACTCAGTGGTGAGAAATGGATATGGGCCAACCAGTTTTAATGTTTCTTTTGACAGCTACTGAGCCCAGAGGAAATAGAACTCCACGTCTCAGAGATTGAGAAAGAAAAGGAAGAAAGTGAGAAAAAAAAGAAGAAAGCATAGTCTGGACACTATACTTGGAGAGTGAAAGTGCCTTTAAATTGTTAATTTCTCATTGTTTTGTGACCTGTCATTCTGTGCACATCAATCAATGCTTTTCATGCACTGCCTCATCTGTGTGTGTGTTTTTTTTTTAGAGCAGGGCAGCTTGGGCCAAACCAAAACAGTTACTCATTTTTATTGGCAATTGGTGAAATAAATCTCACAAAATAAAATTTTTGCAACAGCACTTGTCTATACACCTAGGGAAGGGCTTATGGGTTTAATCCATTGCAAGTAATTATACTGCATACATAATTCTGTATACATATGAAAAGGATCAGTAAACACCTTTACAAAGCTGACCTTTTCTCCATTAAATACCATACAAAACTACAGTCATAGCATACAAAAAAAAGTAGGGTTATCCCCTTAAGGGGGGGGGGGGCTTCCAAAAATAAACTTAGTGTCTCAGTCAAACCCACCCTCACAAAAAAAAAATAAAAATAAAAAAAAATAATAATCCAAAGTTTAATTTCTTGCTAGAATATGCAGTCACCCACTCTGGTGATAAGCACAAAGGAACCTGAAAGAGACATCTAGGATTAGTGTGGAACCACTAATGGGATTAAGTCAACAGGCTTGTTAGTGAGCATCACACAAACCTTTACAGCCTTCCACTGCCTACTTTCTGCACAGGCTGGCCTCGTGGGTTAATGCCTCGTCCCCTCCTTCCCCTAAAGGCCCCGCGGAACCCCCTACCCCTGAGGAACCTGCCAGGGACCCCAAAGGTCTCCACATTCAGCTTCCTCTCTTCTGCCCAAGTGGTCCTCCTGAGGGAGAAATGAGTTGTACTGCAAAATACCAGCATGTTAAACTGGATTGGACCCCTTCAATTAGGAGGAGTTAGGACCCCACACACACACACACACAAACCTAACCTGGACTTCAACTCCGATGAAATGTTGTCATAGAAGCATTTTGCTTTGTTGTAGTAGCACTTGGGCCCAAGTGGGTCCTCTTCCACTGTCCCTTCACTGTTCTGAGTGTCAACCCCAGAGTCGATTTTTTCCTCCGATTCTGATTAGAAAGGAAGAGTTCTCCGATAACAGCAGTGATTGTTTGTAAAACAATGACAACCTTGAGTGGTTGAACATTAGACATGTACCTTTGACAGCCTCTTTGTCCTGCAACTCCTTTTCAAGTTCATCCTTGTTGAACTGGGCATTTGCAGTTTCAAAATCAAAGTCTGACTCAAACTGGAGAGTGCTGGGCTTTGAGCTTTCCACAATGATCTGCCCCCTCCCACGGTTTCTAGGTCGTCTAGCTCCTAATTCAGCAGGGACATGTGCAAACCTGCCTTTCAGTTATAGTGCTACAATTTAAATGCATATACTACATAGGACAATGGCAAGATACACAGGACATTTAAGCAAAGCTACGCCTAATTTCATGACATCAAGTTCAGCTTCCCTGCTTCTGAATTCATCTTCCACAGACTAATCTGACCACTTAAAAATCAGAATCAAAGTATTTTAACGACTGAAGAGTAAAAACCATTAAGATCATTGCTATGTGCAGTTTGGGCATGGTAACCAAAATGTAATCCTGCGTGGAATTTGCACCATTAACCTTGCCGGCGTCTCTGAGGTCTTCGATTGTTCTCATTGCTTTGCCCTTGAGATCCTTGAAGGTCACGCTGCATCTGACCTTCAATGAAATTCCAGGACTCAAAAACACTGATATCACAAAACTCAATGCCAATTAAGGCAGTGTTAGAGTCATGACAAACATTACCCCAAAGACATGGCTATTACTCTCAGATTCCCCCAAATTCAAACAAGCTATTCATTCAATTTAGTTAGGAGAACCATGTGAAGTAGTATTTTGAATAGAACTTACTATTAGCCCTCCTCTGGGTCAGGGGGCAGTCCTGGTGCTGAGGGGCACCGGCAGGTTCATGGTCTTGCTGCTGAGCAGAAGGCTGGACCTTCTGCCCAGAGCTTTCAGCTGGCAAAGTCTGCACAGCTTGCTCTACCATAGGACCTCTTCTCACTGGGAGACCATGAAGACCTGCTCCTAAAATAACATTCATGCTTAAGATGACTAACCTTGTCAAAGTTCATTCTATAGCTTCCGTTTTTTGTTTGTTTTATAAATAAAAAACCTTTTCCTTCAGCTCAAGACCTCTTTTAGCCTTGATAACCAAGTGAAGAAGCGATGTTTTGAAATGTGTACCACCAATTATCCTCTGGGATTTGAGCCCTAACTGTTGCTTTGCCATCTGCTGGCCCAAAATATTAAGGTATCTCCAGTTTTAAAGGGATTTTCCCCTTAGACATTACTTAATGACAGAAAAAAGGAACCCAAAGCCAGTCTAACGCCAACTGGACTACATAAGCAAGCAAACACATTCCAACTTACCTAGACTCAAAGCTGCTGCATATTGCTGATTGAGTAAAGTGCTGGCAGCTAGCTGGCTGTAGGGTGGTATCATGCTCCTATAAGGACTGTAGGACGCTTGAGGCTGGTAAGCAGCTGAAGCATTGCTAAGGGAAGACTTCAGAGAAACCGGTTGAGGAGTGTTTTTTTTTTTTTTTTTTAACCTTCCATATTGAAAAGCTTACAAATAACGAGTAACAGATCAACATTTCATATATACCTGGACGATGGCGGGATCATGAGGCAAGCCATGGAGAAGTTTTGGGGGCTCACAAACCGTGATGTCTTTTATATCACTTCCACGGAAGATTATGTATTCATAAACTTCGTCTCTCGGCGGAACCGGCCTCTCAGTGGGACGCCCTTCAGTACCAAAGGATCTCACTATGCAGAATGAAAGCAGAAAACCCCAACGGGAAGCGAGAGCCCATATAGCCTACTTGGACAGATTTTATTTCACCGAACACACGCATCTAAAGAAACAACAAAGCTATACAATGAAATTATTTGAGACTATAACTAGTAAGCAAGCATTCTATTCTATGAATATGTAATCCGGTTATCAAACGACGCTCACCTTTAGCCAAGGCCACTGTAGAATTATCCGTATCAATTGTGTACAAGATGCCCTCATAGCGAATCTGAGCTTTAGATATTAAGCTTATTTTACTCCCTATATAAGGCGTTCCGGTATTCATAACTACGGTAATCTCTGCGCAAGCTTGCAATTTGATATTTCACAGACTTTAAAGAGCATCATAAACCACTCCAGGCAGAGTGGATGAAGTACCAGCTATTTTATAGGCCCTGCGAGCAAACAGGTGCGATCGCGTCCGCTAATTAACATTTTCAGGGTTGCCAACTTCGATCAGCTCGCTGGCGTGAGATTTTCAGTTCGAGACAAGTCTGCATACCCCATGCACTCGCATTTACATGTATGTAACACTTTACTACCTTGTAAATCATCTGTAGCGTTTGTAAAGTACCCCAGCGCTTTTAATGTAGCTAAGTTTAGGATTATAATGGAATAATATAGATTTACCGTTAGATTTCTTTCGAGAGCGTGTTAGTCACGCAAGATACGTGAGAGTTGGCAACTTCATGCATTTTAAACATATTTCCTAATATAGCGCTGCTTGTAATCCGTGTTTCGTTTACTTTCGTCCTATATTCCTCCAAAATCTAATGAATTATTTTGTGTACATATTTTGTGTAATTTGCACAAAATTCAATATTTATTCGTAAATACCGACCATTCACATTACATTAAAAGCCATTTTTAGTCAACGAGGATGTGTATTTTGTGCTGTGCATTTTGTATTGTATCGTCCAGGATTCTTGCTGCATCTACGCCATTATTTTGTGGTTTAAGCCTAGTGCACCGCTGTATTTCAGTTGGATTTTCAGTTTTGAGAAATGTTACAACTAAACTACGTATATTTACCTAAATATCCGGACGCGTTCTGCCGTCGATCTGTGCTGACCAGTTTACCTGGATTTTATTTTCAATCTGTCCCTGTCCAGTGCTGTGATTACCCCGTTTTAAGTTATCCGTACAGTTATCCCCAGTAGAACGTTTAAGTCTAAGTCTTGGTCTAATAATATTTACTATATTCTTTCTAGGCCCATTCAGCTCTCTTTCTAAATAGTTGTTAGATTTAGGGGATGCCCTGTTATGGAGCACCTACTTTGAGACTTCACACTACCCAGCTTTCCTTTCACACTAGAGTCTAGTCATACCAGTTGTCTCACTGCCAAGAGAACCAGCACAATATGGCCTAACACAGGAATAAAAGGTATAGACTTAGCATGGACATAGTCTGTCCTACAGCTTAGGGCTATGACAAAAGAGGGAATGGTTAAACTCCTTAAATCTGGCCAATCTGTCTGCCAATGTGATACCTCCCTTCCTTCGATTGGCAAATTTTACCGACAGCACTCCTTTCCCCACCCCGATCAGCAAGTTGTACCGCTGGCTTTGATTAGCATATTATTGATGTGTCACTTCATGTTATCTCACTGTAAACTGTGTTGCTGTATTTCTTTGCCACTTGTTTGACATTTACCTGCTTTTGTTTGTCCTGAGAGTTGGAGATGTTTTGAGTTGATATTTTTTAAAAATTGTACTCTGACTCTTCCATTTAAATGTACCACAAGTACTCTCCTTATGAACAATTGTAGTAAAAAGCTGAAAATTCGTAACAAAATTATAATTAAGTGATAACACGAGAAGGAGTGTGGTTGTACTCCAATTTATCAGGGCTGTGATTCTGTTGTAGGCACAAGGCAGCAGGCTAAGTGCTGAGGACAGTCACAACCCTGATAAACTGGAGTACAACCACATGACTTTGAGTATGTTATTACTTTTATGTAACAGTTCATCAAGTAGCATTTACTAGGTAACAGTAATAAGATATGCTGTGGCTGATACCCTCTCGCGTGTATGTTGTAGTGTGTTGGGTGATGGGTAACAGCGAGTGAACTCCGTAGAGGTTCACTTTTGTGGTCTTTACAGGTCATAAGTACATGTAAGTTTTGACTGTTCAGGTTGTTGCTATACGATGACGTGGTCTCCGTCTTTGCCCTAAAGCTCCACCCCAGTGGAAGTCATCCGTCCAGAGTCTGATAAAAGAACCCCAGACCCTATGGATGGCAGCCCTCGGTTGTTACACTCTTGCTGGTGGTTTTTGCTTTGCTTTGCTTTTGATTCGTTTTACCTGTGTATGACTTTGGTCTGTTCCTGGCTTATCAGTTCTCACTTAATCCCTGGATTTTGGTTGCTGGTCTCTGTATTTGATTTTCCCGTGTACCGAACTTTCTGTCTGTAATTACGACTACGATTAAGCCTTGCCCTGGTTTGTGTGTTATGCGAGAAGTGTGTGTGCAAATATAATGAGTGACTGTCATGGGACTGCTTCCACACCTAATCCTGGATTAGCACGTCACCCCCACAATATGTTGCCTCAGAAAGTAAGAAAGTAGCAACACATCTTTTGTCAGAAAGGACTGGGCAGTCCCTTTCACCTAATGACTCAGACCCCACTGTAATGAAGGGTGAGAAAGCCAGGTCAACTACAGGTGGCTCCACATTACCCAAGTGAGCAACAATATCCACCTTTCTTGTCGCATCATGAGCCTCTTTGCATTTCGAAGTGGGACAGGTCAAAATAAGGTGCCCCTGCTCATGGCAATAGTAACATTCTTTCCACACAATTTCACAATGTTTCCATAGATGCCATATGAGCCAAGTGCGCTGGTTTGACTTTACGGGGAGGTGGAGTGGGGGCAAACACCGATTGACAGCAATACAAATTAGTCCGCTAAAGTGGCCATTTTTACAAGGGTAGCTTTCTGTTCATTCAGATAGGTTACAACATGATCGGGCAAACAGTCTTTAAACTCCTCCACCAATATCAACTCCTTTATCTGATTGAAATCAGTCATGCCACTAGCCATGCAGCACTTGTCAAAGAACACAGCCTTTTCTCTAGCAAACTCCAGATGAGTCTGAGCAGAAGACTGACGTAGCTTATTAAAGTTTTCCCAGTAGGCTTCCGGTACCATTTCATGTGCACAAAGCACCATGGCTTCCACCACCTCGTAATCTATACTCTGTTCCAGGGACAAAACAGAACATACCTCTTGTGCTTTATCTACAATTTTGCTCTGCAGGAACAGAGACCACAGGAGCTTAGGCTAATCAACTGTTCGAAAATGGAGAAGTAAGCATCTACTTCATTCTCCCTGAATACAGCCACTAACCTGATGTACTTACTCACGTTGAATGCCCATGGATTGGGTAGATGGATGGAGGACTAGGTTTGCGGAGCAGCCTCGGGCAAGCCGGCATCATTGCAGCCTTGCTGAGTCAAAGCTTGGAGAGACGCTGGAGGAGAACTCAGCTTCCATGGAGGCGGCAAAGGTTTCTGGAGCTCTGTGCTTATCTGCTGGAGCGTGATCTCCTTGTCTGCCTCGAGTTCCAGACCCACAGACGCTGAAGCTGGGCCTGCTTTTTAATTTCTAATTCCACCTCCCAAAGTCGAATGGTGAGGAGGATGTCCTCATGTAGTGAACCGAGTTCAACGGCCTCACTAGACACTTCCTGTTCAGGTAAGCTCACGCCAGATCCTCCCGACCTGAACAGAGCCTGAGGTTTAACAGCCTCCAGCAAGACCCCTGACTGGGTCAGCTACTCCAGCAGAACTGCCTTGACTGCCTGTTTAGTGGCGTTAAACAGGAAGCAAGAATAAACACACACAGATGGTGGAGTCTTTACGGAGACAAAAGTAGATACAGGCAAAAGAGATTGCACAATGAGTCATACTTTGAAAACATTTTTCTGGTTTGGCAGCTTATAAAAACTTAAAATCCGAAACAGATCAAAATAAATCCAACAAAACCAAATACATACGAATCTTTACTTTACTGTCATTTCAGCCTATTTTCATTTTTGAAACTGGTGGAAACATGGGCCGGTTCTCAAATGGCACCAAGTGAAATCTAGTCTAGCACTGGCTCAGTGTTGGTGGAAATTAGGCATACACTATATTGCCAAAAGTACTGGGACACCTGCCTTTAAGCACAGATGAACTTTAATGACATCCCGTTCTAAATACATAGGCTTTAATATGGAGTTGGCCCACCATTTGCAGCTATAACAGATTCACCTCTTCTGGGAAGACTGTCCACAAGGTTTAGGAGTGTGTTTATGGGAATTTTTGACCATTCTTCCAGGAGAGCATTTGTGAGGTCAGGCACTGATGTTGGACCAGAAGGCCTGGCTTGCAGTCTCCACTCTAATTCATCCAAGGTGTTCTATTGGGTTGAGGTCAGGGCTCTGTGCAGGCCAGTTAAGTTCCTCGATGCCAGACTCGCTCATCCATGCTCCTTATGGACTTTGCTTTGTGCACTGGTGCGCAGTCATGTTGGAACAGGAAGGAGCCATCCCCAAACTGTTCCCACAAGGTTGGGAGCATGAAATTGTCCAAAATGGCAAAAAAATGCTGCACCGCTAAGGGTTCCTTTCATTGAAACTAAGGGGCCAAGCCCAACCCCTGTAAAACATCCCCACACCATAATCCCCCCTCCACCAAACTTTACACTTGACACAATGCAATTGGGCAAGTATTGTTCTCCTGGAAACCGCCAAACCAGACTCTACCATCGGATTGCCAGACAGAGAAGCGTGATTCATCACTCCAGAGAACATGTCTCCTCTGCTCTAGAGTCCAGTGGCAATGTGCTTTACACCACTGCATCCAACGCTTTGCATTGCACTTGGTGATGTAATGCTTGGATGCTGCTGCTCAGCCATGAAAACCCATTCCATGAAGTTCTCCATGCATTGTTCTTGAGCTAATCTGAAGACCACATGGAGTTTGGAGGTCTGTAGCTATCAGGGCCGCCTTTAACACAGGTGCAATCGGTGCAATGCACCGCGGGCCCCTGCAGCTGGAGAGTTGATAGTTCTTTAGCTAAAGATTCGGACTGTCCAAAATTATCAGCCGGGCCCCTATGACAAATTCTTGCACCGACATCTACAGAACCTTAAAAGTGGCCCTGGTAGCTATTGACTCTGCAGACAGTTGGTGACTTCTGCATACTGTGCGCCTCAGCATGCGTTGTCCCCGCTCTAATTTTACATGGCCTTTGCTGTTGGCCATGTTGCTGTTGTTCCCAATTGCTTCCACTTTGTTATAATACCACTAACAGCTGACCGTGGAATATTTAGTAATGAGGAAATTTCACGAATGGACTTATTGCACAGGTGGCATCCTATCACGGTACCACGCTTGAATTCACTGAGCTCCTGAGAGCGACCCATTCTTTCGCAAATGTTTGCAAAAGCAGTCTGCATGCCTAGGTGCTTGATTTTATACATCTGTGGCTATGGAAGTGAATGGAACACCTGAATTCAGTGATTTGGTGGGGCGTCCCAATACCTTTGGCAATATAGTGTATGTTTTTAGGCACACCTGTAAAGCGGAGTGATACAGCTGATGTGAAATGTCCAAATGTGGTTATACTCTGATAACCACACTCATAGAACACCTCTTGTTCAATCAGATTTCTTGGTCAAAACTAACACTTATATAAGTATAAATAACTGACATTTTTATGTGCCAGCATTTTTCACAGCCAACAGTATATAAATCATAATAGAAAAGCCAGTTATTAAAACATGCCTTATTTAAACTACAGGGCACAAATAAATTCTGCTAATCATCTAGATTAAATACCTCCAAACACAGAATACTATATACATTTAGAAGTGTGCACCCTGTCTTGAAATGTTGTAGTGGCAGTTAATTTAACAGTTTAATAGTTAAATGTTAGATTCTGCAACTAAGTAAACAATGTGGTATCTGGAAATTACTATAGGCCGATATTATACTGTGAAGAAAATGTACTCGTCTTTCAAGCTATTAGGATTATTTAGTTATGCTTCACATTAACTGCACCTTCGTAATGCCTTCATAATGCATTTATAGAACATTTAGTGCACCTTCATTATGCATTCATAAAGCATTCATAGAGCAATCATAAGCACCATATACGTACAGTGGTACCTCAGTTCTCAAACTCATTAGAACTCGAATTTCTTAAAAGTCGAACCAACCAGTTCGAAAAAAAATTACCTAGAACTCGATCTGAATCTCAGACGTCAAACCGTGGACGGGCGGGGAAATGAGTCATGCAGCACGTCTCTCAGCGGAAACAAAGGGTAACGGTTCAGTCTCAGCCTCGCATTCGCTGTGAGAGCATCGCGCATGTTTACAGTAGCTGAAAACATATATTTAGACAGTAAAATTACATTTAGACAATGATAGACAGTATCAGTAATTATTATTATATAATAAAATACATTAAAAAAATAAAGATTTCTTTATTTTAATATTAATAATTATTTTAATATTAATAATAAACCATTAATACATTTAATTATAATAATGTTGTCGTGCCAAGCGGGGACAGAACGGAGACAAAGGCGCAGACGTCAGGGTATCGGGAATACGGGGTTTAATTACAGGTAAGGCAGGCAAAATGCAGACGGACAATACAATGA
>JAODJU010000130.1:12815914-12830228 GCA_026776725.1 Gnathonemus echidnorhynchus
GATGATTTGTAATATTCTGTACTGTATTCATTAAGTGGTTTTTCTGTTTTTCCAAATATGAATCATTTTCTCAGAATTAAATCAACATAGGAGATTGCACTTATGTGGATGTAGACTCAGCCGTTGCCTAGCTACAGGCTGTCAGAGTACAGACGGCCTTCTGGGAGGAAGTTAGCAGTTTGGTCCCTGGCACTTTGAGCATATTTGTTTATGCTGCTAATTTCTACTATTGCCCACTCAAACATTTTTGTTGTGTAACTTTAGTGGCACCTTTAAACATGAGCCATGTTTAGGTAAGTAAAGAGAAAATAAAGTAACAAAATACTAATTTAGACTATTTTGCACGTTTTTGCCTATCGAAATGTTTGTCTGAACAAAAGCCAACTGGTGAAAAATATTCCTTCTATATTGTACTTTTTGAATATCTTCATATGCATTCATCACTGGCTCTTAATGCTGTGTATGCTGTTCTGTTCAAAACAACCTCATATTTACTGAGTATTGTACAGAATACAAAATATGAAGAGAATTTGCATCTGTGAACAGTTACAATGATCCTCTAAGAAACTGGATTATGAACATAAAACGTTAATTGTTTTCATTGATTTTATTCACTTGTAGACCTCAAACGGTACTTGAAATTGGTATCCAGTTTAATTAAGCTTAGTCAATTATTCAGTCAGACTACTTAACCTCAGGAGCTATGCACCAATAAAACAAATTTATGTAATTACGAAATGAACTGATCATAATTGCACACATCCATCCAGATTTGCAGCCTATCCCAGGAAGCACAGAGATATAGCAGCACCATTTCACTGCATTTCTCCAGAAAGCAGGAGGACACTGAAGGAAACACACACAGCGCTACCAGCTGAGCTGCCGTAATGCTTCCTAATTGCGCCATGATGCTCAATTATTGTTGTTTAAATTTTGCAGAAGTTTAATATCATTCTTTATGTTTTGTGATCAGCACAGAAACACCCAAAAAAATCCAAAATAATTCAGCAATATAAAGATGAACGTGGGAATGTAAAGCATTGTCATAAATCAACTGATGGCTTAGCCACGTTTCATTAATTACAAGCTCAGCCAGAATAAAGCACATCACACAGAGGGGAGCCCCAGCACGAAGACAGAGAAGTGCTCAGATAAACGTAATTGATGCTAGAGAGGGTCTCTTGAGTGAATACAACGTGGACCTCTCCCTCACACATTGCAGGTTTCCCATTCTTCTTAATGGCATCTCTCCTCAAATGCCCAAACACCATGAAAGCCATGTTACTTACTGTCGCACTGAACTCTACAGATTATCCTCCAGTGACCCCCTATCTACCTCGGCTTAATCCTCTTTGCTTTGTGAGGCAATCAGACAAAGGACAGCATTGATCTGACCAATTTCACAGGGTTTCCTAAAATGACTCAAATCCCCTCAGCTGTCATCATACCGGCTCTGTATTGATTTCAGATGCTGTTAAATTTAAATCATGAATATTTCAAGGTCGATATTTAATTCTTCCTCTGAAAACGTCACAACCACTCTTTTATAATTAGAATTGTATTTTTGTATACATGTGTAATTATTTATTATAATTATTTTTTAATTCTATTATCTTTTGACATCGCCAAACCAAGTCTATTTTGTGTAATATTTATAGAGGTTATAATATATTAATAATTAATATAATATAATAATATTCTGATGAAAGTCAATACTTTTCTCTCACTTAAAATAAATTTAACTCACATAGAGTATGATGCCTATGTTTGAATGTCTAAATTTTTGGTGTCCCTGTGTTCAACCTACAATAAAAAGTAAAAATAATTTCTGTTATGTTCTCTAAAAACCTATTAATACATTGTTGGATGGTTCCTAAAACTCTCGGGGGCATGACAGCCATTCTGTGTTTATTAAAATATCCCACCAACTTGCTTAATTAACTTTATCAGTTAATTCATTTAATGAAGTATTGATTAGCCAAATGAGGTGAAGTTCAAGTTCAACAAACAGATATTATAGATAGTATCAAAAATTGGGGTGACTTGAGGTTTTGAAATTACTAAATTGAAACACTCTGACAATCCATTATACCAATGTAAATGTAATTCAAATAAATTTTTCACAGTACTGAATTTCCCTGCTGCTACAATCGTATCATAAGAGATACCATTATATGACCCATTAGACACCATAAACAGTTGGACCTTGATCATTAGCATTGGATAAAGAAGAAATCTGCAATCTGAATCTCTTTGGATAAAAGCATATGAAGTTAATAATAATATAAATAACATCAATCACTCAGATGACAGATGAATGGGTTTAGTGGTCCTCTATATTTTTGTATTAGGTATGTAATGTCACTTACTGTTTTAACATACTCTGTTGTGCTCAGTGTTACTCTCAAGGTTCATCTTTTTGGTGAAAATACATCAGAGTGGTACACTTCTGTCAATTGGTGGGGCTGAAAGATTAAAGCCATGGCTACAACAAGTGAAAAACACAACTTTCTGGGTAGGACTTGACTCTCTGGGGTTCCAGTACTGCACAGCAGGAGCTCAGCTCTTAGGCAGATGTTAAAGACAAAATGTCCCCACCTACTGCACTCCTACACACAGCACCCAACCCCCGCACACTGCAGGGTGTACCATCAGAGGAAACAAAGGCAAACCACTAAAAGCAGCCAAATGAAGGGGAAAAAATGAGGGGAAAAAATGAGAGGAAAAAACACTATATTGGGATTTTAAACTTCAAGACACACAGCCTGTGGCTTTCTTGGAAAGCTGATACCAACCTTTCTTTACTTTGCCACAGCTAGAAACAATATTTTTCCTTTATTTTTTATTTAAGTGTTTAACAGCCTATTTATAACATGACCCTGTACATTGTTGGAAAGTATAGATCTTACACCTTCATACTTTCCCTTGTCTCTAACTTTCTAATGCCGTGTAGACAGCATTTTGTGCGCATTTTAAAATATACTTCATATTTCCATAAAAAATGGGAAAGATTCCCACTCTCTTCTTATCAATGTCAGCAGAAGTTCTTCCTTGCCACAAGTGGCCATAACTCATAGTATGCCCAGCAAACCCTCTAATCAGGATTTTCTTCTTATCAAAGTCCATCCCATCATGCATCTTCTGAAGGATGCCATTTTGCTTTCATAATGTTAATTTTGAAACGATTCTTAGTAGCATGGTACATTTTCACTGTGGCTGTGCGTATGGAGTGTGCATGTCCACCACATTTGCTGATTTGTTTCCAGAGTCTGAAGATACATGGTATACAGGAATCAGTGCCTCTTACTGGTCTTTGGTGTATGTGAAAATGTGCACCCTGTAATGGTCTGACATCCCACCCAGGGTTTATCATTTGTCTTTGGTGTATGTGCACCCAGCAATGGTCTGACATCCCACCCAGAGTTTATCATCATTGTTGCCCTATGCATCTTGGGAAATGCACCAAACTCACTGCACCGGATAAGTAGTTATAGATGAATGGACTAACAATTTAACTGTTGTCCTGAATATTTGTCCTACAGATGTTGTATTTATATTAACTAGATTGCCTTCATTACAGTTTCTTTACAAAGCAACTGCATTGATAAAATAAGACAAGATAAGGGAAATTTTGGTGTTACAGTAGCAGTTATACAGAGGATCAGACTACACACACAAAATGAGCACAATATGAAAAGCCATAAATATAAACACTGTACAGTATACAGTACAAACAACCAAATGGCAAAAGACCTGGGATTGTGCTGCATAAAGTGTTGAGTGCCAGAATGTGTCTTCCATATAATGGCAAAGGCTGTAAAAATGATGCACTGATATAAGATTGGGTATGGTGAGGATGTTGCGAACTGTGAACACATTATTGTCCAAGGCATTTATCTCCAGTGGATATATATGGGTAAACATGGAAAGTGTGGAAGTTAATTTTGATACAAGTAATGAAATGTTGATTTCATTTTCCTCTGTGATGTGTTGATGCCCCATCCTCTGTTTTTCTCCATCTTGTGGCCATTGGCTCCAGACCCCCCTGACCCTGCATAAGACAAGCTGGTACAGAAAATGGATGAATGGTTGGATGGATGGATGGATGTCATTTTCGAATGTCACATCACTTTATACATAGCTTTGTGTTTTGTCTGAAACAAATAGCTATAACATACCTGTATTTTTACCATGAGCAGAGTAGAGAACACTAGGATGAATGCATAATATATTTATAGCAGTTTAAAGTGTATATTTTAACAGCCCATCAGGAGAGTAATGACTGACGTTATATCAAGCCTTAAATTTTTTAAAATCTCCACAATGACAGCTTAATACAGTATGTAGGATGAGTAGTATAAAAAAATATAACTGCTGCGGAAAATTTTCAACATATGTTGTATTCATCCAAAGATTGTGTTTTCATCCAAAGTCACAGACTTGGGCTTGTTACGTAACCATAATTTTCTCATGAATTAAGGGACTGTCAAAGAAGGGGGATGTGAAGAGCCACCTCTCCCTGTCCTTGTACATGAAATAAACAATAAATGGACACCACTGACAAATTTATATAAAGCTTTGCAGTAGTTGGTAAATACATACATTTCTCTGCAGTAATTGGTATATAAATACATTTCTCTGCAGTAATTCGTATATAAATACATAGCTTTGCAGTAACTGCAAGTGAAACAAAGCTTCATTTGAATCATTAGATCTGTGTCTACTGGGTACTTACAATCTTATGCATCATATGAGAGTGACATCATGGGACATACAGATACAGAGATTTTAACACAACTCATATTTCAGTAGCTATCTTTTGTTGAAATTATGTCTGTTGCCAGCTATGGAGGACAAAATGTGATATAATCACAAATAAATCAAAATAAAAATTATTTAATTTTCTATTCCAAAGATTTATAGAAAAATACATTTGCTTAATTTTTTTATTCCAAAGATTTTTGTATTCATCTGTATGTAAATTAGTTGTGCAGCCACAACCCTTTTTCTAAAGCACTATTGGCCAGGGATACTTTGCTGATCTGCACTCCATTACCTTGGCCTTGCTTGGCTGAGAAGAAATGCTAGCTGGTGTTCGTGTTAGTAATGCTATGTTCACACTACATCACTTTCCAAGTCATCAGACTTCATTTGTTCATTTGTAAGGGGTTCCATTTATGTCAAAAATATGTCGATATGTGCACATTTTATCTATGCTGTTACTCTTCCAACACTCTGTTGATTACCCTGCTGAAAAAAACAGCTAAAAACCAGCTTATGCTGGTAGCTGGATTTAGCTGGTCTTAGAGGGTATTGCCTGTGCTGATTCAGTCCAGCTGTTACTTGTGCCTGTAAGTATGATTCAATGTGTTATTCTTTATTGCCAGGTAAAGTTGATCCTGTCTCCTGCTTCCTTTCATTTGTTCTCTGATTCAATTCACATAAATTCATGCTGTTTTTCCTTTATCATGCTTACCTTCTATCCATGTAAACCGTGAATGACAGACCCATAGTTATTTGTAATATTATATGTCTCATCCCTGGATAAAAGGCTCTATTTGTTGTCCTGGTAACAGTGGTCTGCTCATATCTACTCGGGAACTTTATTTACTATATAACTATATGACACCACAAACACCATTTCCAATAACCTTTAGATAGTTTGAATTCATTTCAGTGCATGTATTTCCTTGATTTATTATAAATGCGGAAACTTAGATATGCTGGATATGTAGATGAGTTTCTGTGGAATCTCATAATATAATAATATTCTGATTTTATTGGAAACAACAGCAGTGATTAACAAGTTTGTTTTTAGTATGTTGTTGAAGTGTGCACTGATTTTTTTATTGTTTCTTTGTCAGTTTGGTGGGATTTATTGTTGAGAAGTTGATTGTTTATGCATCTGACAGCAGTGCTTGGCAACAGATGGTAAAATAATGAGATCTGAAAGCGCTGCAGTCGGCCTCCCCCACACTTCCCGTCATTTCTCATATGAGTTGTCTCGTCTGAGGCACCATTAATGCCGCAAATTTGCGCTCGATTTAATGCTTTTATTGTCAGACCTTGATGATCACTGGAGCAGAATACTATATTTCCAGCTGAAATGATCGACAGATTGCGCCTTGTTTATAATTCCGTATGTTTGCCGCCTCCTGGTTCAACAACAGAAAAGAGCAAGAAATTAATGGGTGGTAATGATGTGCCTGCCTGCCTCCTTGCCCATCCATCCATCCATCCATCTATCTATCTATCTATCTATCTATCTATCTATCTATCTATCTATCTGTCTGTCTGTCTGTCCAATCACAATTATAAATAAATACGTCCTTGTGTTGTGTGAAAATGTGAAATCAAACATCAGGTCTGATCTCCAAAAGAGAACGATAGCCACAGACATAGCCTATGAATTCAGGGCTTTTGAGAATTCATTTCAGTTTTCATTGTTAGACCACCAATGTGCCATTTGGTGATGCCATTGAGTCGATATTAACTTGTTACATTACAGAATTCTAAAATTATAAATTTTAAATACATTTTAAAGCCTTACGGCTTACGTTAGTTATATTAATGTATAAGAAAAACTTATATTAAATTGTAGGCCTACCTTCTTTTATATGAATGGTTAGCAAGTTGCTGCTTTATCCATTCAGAAGGCAATTTGCTGTTAAGGTAAAAATCATTAAAGGTGCTTTGAGATTTAGAAGGAAATTAGAAATATATCACGCCCTCTGTGACAAAACAGTACTGAACACAGTATTCCAACTCTTAAAACATTATCTCTTTTCTAGATTATCTCTCTGATAAATCTCCAATACACATTTCAATAGGACCGATTATCAGCTACATGAACAATTATTCAGGTGAATACAATAATAACAAGCCACCTACAATGTGGCATTTTTAACGATCTTACAGACATTGTGGAGTGTTGCCTGGATCTTAAGGCATCTAGGGCTTAGCCCAAGTTCTCAAACTGAGAGCATGATTCTTAAAACATTTGAGCTTAACAAATAATTCGGGTTTACCTAGGGTGCAATTACAACACCTTACAGGTCATCTGAAAATGCTATTTGAAGAAGTTAAGTTTGAAAAATATTGAATAAGAAAAACTTTCTGTAAATCTATTCTTATTTTTTTTTTTTTTTACAAATTTATTTATCTGATTGAATGTTTGGGGTCTCTCACCTTACACCCATTGGGATGAAAATCTACAGAAGCCTATGAATTTCAGCTCGTTCTTTGCAGATAACTGCATGAAGTTGAACAATTCCAGTCTATGCTCTACCAATTTCCTATTGCTACCACTTCCCATGGCAGTGATAGCATAACCATGGCAAATTATATCATAGTTATCAAGTGTTAATGGTTTTAACACTGAGGAAATTTCACAAATACATTACACAGTGCTGGTCCATGTGATCAGATTATAATATCATTAGTTTGATTTTGTTTCAGTGTTAATAAGAATTGTTTGCTTTATATCTGCAACCACCAGGAACGATAATTCAGACTTTTAATATTAAATACAATTTCTATATTGGTGACATACAGATCAATTTTTCAGCAATACTAATGAGTTATCAATATAGAAATCAATGTTAATTTAAAAGTCTAAATGATTATCAAGAATCCAAATAATCTTGTACAATTTAAAAACTAATAAAACTATCTTGCTCTAAATACAAACATAAAAGTCCTACTGCTTTATATTGCAAAACCTTAATTGTGATCTTTTAAACATCAACTTAGTGTTAAACTTGTGTGTTGGACCTTAAGCTATAAATGAATGTTCCTTGTTTTTCTATTCAAAAAGTTTCATGTGTCACGTCCAGCCTCGCCATGCTTGTATGTTCCCAGCCTTTCCCTTGGGCGCTAATCAGCCACGTCTGAAGCACGTTAGTCTCACCTCTTGTTCCTGCACTCTTCTTAACCAGAATGACCGAACCACAAAGATGACCCCATGGCTGTTCTCCGGTCCACCCGGAAGAAGTTTCTGCCTTTGTTCCTCGGCTGATCCTGGAACACCTCCACCTCTGCGACCAACGGTGGTACTGGCCAGACGCCACAATGGAATCTGCACTGGCTCCCGTGCCTGCTCCAGAAAGGCACAAAGTGGAAGACTCGTTTCGCTCCCTCCTCGGATTGCAAAGGGAAGTCGTTGGAGATTCTCGACTACAAGAATCATCATTGGGAGAGGACTGGAGGTGATTTCCTCAGCCCCCACTCCTTTGGCAGCCCAGGAAGTAACGAAAAGGCAGACAGGGCCATACTGTCCAGTCAGCCGTGGCATGTCCAGTCCCTGTTTTGTAAGCCCCTCAGGGCCTCCTGTCCAAGTTTCTGCCCTGGTTCCCTAGTTCCGGCCATGGTTCCTGCCATGATCTCAGTCCTAGCCCACTTTCTGCAGTCTCCACGACCACAGCCTGTTCATATCCTGGTCCTATGGGCCCCTCAACACCCTCCAGCTGTACAGTTTCCTCGGTGCCACTAGATCCCAACAGCCTGCCAATACTTCAGGGGGACTTGGGACTGACACCCAACACCCTTGGGTACTCCAGAAGTCCCAGTCTGGCCTCGCTGACTCTCCCACCTCAGTATCTGTCCCTCTGTCCTGGTGCATCCTGGTTTTCCTCTGATGTGCACCCTGATCTGTTGTCTTGCCCTGGCTCATTTCCCCTATGGTCTGCACTTGTGCCCTTGTCCCTGTGGTTCCTTCACCTGTCTGTCTTGTCTCTGTCTTCTTGTCTGTCCAACCTGTTGTCCCTGCAGTCCCTTGTCCTGCTTTTGTCTGTCCCTTGGTTCAAGTAACATCCTGTCTTGGGTGTACCCTATGTTGTCTGCCGTCATTTTCATAAGTATAGTCTGCCGACTCCTGTTTTTGATTCTGTTTTGTCTCCCTAGGTCTCCAGTCTTGAGTCTGAATGAAACTAAAGTATTTTTTCTACACAATCCCCTCCTTTCCTTTTGCAGTCAATGACTGCCTGAAGTCTTGAACTCATGGACATGACCAGTCGCTGGGTTTCCTCCTTTTTAATGCTCTCCCAGGCCTTTACTGCAGCAGGTTTCAGTTGCTGTTTGTTTGAGGGTCTTTCTGTCTGTAGTTTAGTCTTTAGCAAGTGAAATGCATGCTCAATTGGGCTGAGATCAGGTAACTGACTTGGCCATTTGAGAATATTCCACTTCTTTGCTTTAATAAAGTCCTGGGTTGCTTTTGCTGTGTGTTTTGGGTCACTGTCCATCTGTATTGTGAAATGCCACCCAATCAATTTGGCTGCATTTGGCTGGATTTGAGCAGATATGATGTGTCTGAACACCTCAGCATTCATTCAGCTGCTTTCATCCTGTGTCATATCATCAAGAAACACTAAAGACCCCCCCCCAGTGCCACTGGCAACCATGCACACCCAAGTAATGAAACTGCCTCCACCATGTTTTACAAATGATGTCGTGTTCTTTGGATCATAAGCTGTTCCAGCCCTTCTCCATAATTTTTTCTTTCCATCATTCTGATACAGGTTGATCTTGGTTTCATCTGTCCAAAGAATGCTGTTCCAGAACAGTGCTGGCTTTTTTAGATGTTTTTTTGCAAAGTCCAATCTAGTCTTTCTGTTCTTAAAGCTTATGAGTGGATTGCATCTTGCAGTAAACCCTCTGTATTTGCTTTCATGCAGTCTTCTCTTTATTGTAGAGAAGTAGTGTCCAATTATTCATTGGTGGGGTGATGTCTATTTATCTTTCCTGGGGTTCATTACAGTATTTACTAAGTATTTGAGCAAAATGAATATGAGTGAATATGGAATTCCAGATTGTATATACAATAAACACTTTAGGTCATATTTGCTTAGTATCATGACTCAAACTGATGCTGTAGTATAACTAAGTGTAATATGACTTTGAGATAAGTCGAAATTTTGAGATACTAAGTCATTATTTTGATATACTAAGTCATTATTTTGATATACTAAGTCATTATTTTGAGATAACTAAGTTGAAATTTCGAGATATTAAGTCTTTATTTTGAGATACTAAGTTGTTATTTTAAGTTATTTCGACTTAAATATTTTTTTACCACACTGGCAGAACCAGGCTTCAATATTATGGAAATTTCTTTAAAATAATTTTTTTAAAACAATGCGTTGATTTACAATACTGATGTTGATGGATTTTCAGCTTCAACGTCATCGAGTACGTCGACTAATCCTGGTAGCCCGAAATCACATTATGCCCACTCTCATGTTGTCATTGTTTTCTTCCTAGGTTTAGAACTATACTTTAAAGCGATTCTTCATAACAACTTTTTAATGTATAAAGTTGAGAATGCAGCATCTGAATGCAGGAGACAGGCTATTGTAATTAATGAATAATATAATTAATGAATAATAACATGAAGGCTTTTAACATGCAGTTAGGTGAACTGTGTCTCTGAATTGCCCTTAGTGCATGATTGTGTATTAGAGGATGAGCGTTTTTGAGCCCTGTGATGCACTGGCATCCCACCCAGGGTCTGCTCTGGCTCATGTCCAGGGATAGGCTACAGGCTCACGGCATATTGGATATATACTGTACATATGGAGAATGGATGGATGGATATAGGCCTTTAGGACTAACCTCAGTCCAGAAATCAGTTTGTCTCCCCATGGATTGCTGAAATTACCTTTAGAGTTTGCTTTTAGTGTTTCCATCCTCAAATATCTTTGTTTTTCCACACCTGGAAATGGAATGATATTAAACATTTTTGTGTATATTATGCTATTGCAATTATTTTTTGGTCTATTAGGAACATTATTTATAAATTGAAATTGTATGCTAAGCAAATTTTTTGGAACCATGATTCAACACTTTATAAAAATTCATAGCAAATGGAATTTATACATCTTTTTTATCTGTACGGCATTTTATATATTTTTAAGGCTATACTAGGGTCACTATATTCACTTTGCAGTTCTTATAATGATACTCAACTCTTACCATCTATTCTTCATTCAATTATGTAAGACATACATTCTCATCACTGAAATATGTGGTTGTCAAGGTAAGCTATATAGCCTTTCCTCCACAACTTATTTTTAGCATTAATTCTCTACTTTTAAACTTCGAATACAGAGTGCCTTTAAGCGCAAAATAAATTCTCGATTTACATGCATGTTGTGGGGAACATTGCTATCACAGACATCCTTACATTTCTTGGGGAAGATTAACGGCAGTGTGATAAAAAATATATTTCCTCTGAAGGCATTCAAACTGCACAGTAAATAGGCAACCCCTGGGATCTGTGTTGCACAGTGGTCCACATTAAATAAATAATAAATTTAAAAAGTCAGTCTTCAGCATAGCCAGTCAAATTGCTTCCATCTCTAAGAATGATTTATGTAGCAAAGAAAACTAATTTGATAACAGCAGTACAATACATATAGTTTATACAGCTTTAGGAAAAAACACACAATCCAAATCATACAGGTCTATATAAAAATATATGTTGATATTACTTTAAGAAGAATCTGAAAACAGGATGTAAATGCATTTTCCCTTTGAAGTGCAGTGTATTACAGATCAACATAAATCATAATTAAAAGGGTCTATTTACCAATCTCTGATGAATTCTAACTTGAAAATGTTACCATGACAACGATAAAAATCAGATGTGTGTCAATCCCAGTTTAGTGCACAAATATGTAATTATGACATGAGTATTAAAATTGCTATTTAACATTTTTTTGATCATTTCTGTAAAAAAGGAGAAGCTTCACTAAAAGTCTTTTGTACGTTATTCATTAGGTTGCCTTTGTTGTAGAGGAGTGAGATTCAGCTCTCACTAAGGCCAAACACCAAAGAAGTTATTATCACACATTTTCTCACATCAGTGTTAAATTTAGCAGCTGATAAAATGCAAATAATAAAACACAACTCTTGACTTGTTAAGATAATTATTAACATTTTTAAGCTGATGTTTTCATGACAGGCTTTTGAAACACTTGCATAATTTTTCAATTATCCCATTAGCAAGAAAACATCCAAACAATCTTTTATGTTGACTGCTGGGCGGTGACATAGCAAATAAAAGCAGCAATAATATGGCTAAATGATAAATCTTTTATTTTGCCATTTTCACAAGTACATTGGAGTGCTTCTCTCCACCTATTCCATCTTGCTCTCCATAGTTTGGGGGTCACAGTGCAGGGTCAGCATCCTTGGAGCTGGGGGTTAAGGGCCTTGTTCAAGAGCCCACAGACATGTGAATGTTCTGCTGATGCTGGGGCTCAAATCAGCAATCTTCTGATCATAGGCACAGATTTAGCCCACTGAGCCACTCACCAGCCCCAACAGGCCAGTCCCAACAGGCCAGCCCCAGCAGGCCAGCCCCAACAGGCCAGCCTCAAACTCATGACCAGAAAGGCTGAACCTCTACCTTCAACCCATTGAGCCAAACATTGGCCCATCAGACTAATTCGAAAACAACCTTAAGGAATGAGAGTGGAGATGCTGGGGTGTGAACAAAGTACACACTCTATCACTGAGCTAATTTCTACCAGATTCTATCCAAATGAAAATTGTTTCCTTAAATGCATTAAAATGTATATCTGAATTATAACTTAATTTAGAGTTTAATGATTAATTGTCATTGTTGACACACCACAGCACACAACAAAATGTGTTCTCTGCATTTAACCCATATGTGACATAGCAGGGGGAAGCTAATTCAGCCCTTGGGGAGCAGTACCTTGCTCAGGGTACCTCAGTGGTGTTCTGCTGGTCAGGGATTTGAACCTGCAATCTTTCAATTACAAGTGCACTTCCCTAACCATTAAGCCACCACTGCCCTCAGTACTATAAACAACTCCATAAATATGCTTTAAAACATCTGGAATAACAGTAATGGATGCAATAAATTAAGCAGTCAAAAGTTTCATTGTAAATATTATAGGTAATGAAAATGTAAATTATGTCTAGGCCTGTCACAATTATTATATAATTGCCTGCTCTCGATTTTTCGAACATACATAATCATTAGAATCATCTCCATTCATCTGTATGCAAACAGCTGGATGAGACAGAACCGTAATTTCTATTTCCACATCGTTTTATACTGTGTAATATTTGACCGGTGCCTTGCTCATCTGTGCATGCGCAGCATTACACTTCATTATGAATTTTACGCCGGTGCCTGATTTGTACAATGTTGTTTCACAACACTTTCATGCCCCAGCCTGATCCCGTTTCTTTTCACTACTTCAGGCTCATGTGTAGGACAAAGAATGAGATAAATGTGTGTTATTTTGCCCATTTATTTTTGATCCCACTGTTTTGGAGTGATCCACTGTTTTGGAGTGATCCACTGTTTTGGAGTGATCCACTGTTTTGGAAAATTACTAAGAATGTTGTGAAAAAAATCTGTTGCCCGTTATACTAACCAGTGCACTTCTAACGGCAGTGTTCGTCTAGTTGTGTATTCATATTTTTCTCTGCCTCTGCCCTGATTCGTAACAGAAAACTCATCAACATTGCCAAATCTGATGATTTGAAAAGATAATGGAGTTAAAATGAAGTCAATAGCAAACAGCTGATAAATGAGTTAAATGCCTAGAAAGGATACATCTGCTGGCAGATGGATCGTACCAGAAGCACATAGATAAATAAGGCTTTGATGATGGGAGCTCAAAATTCATGCAAAACACACTGCATGATAAGACACACAATCCACCCTGACTAAGAAGGATGCCTCTAACCTAGTCATTCAGTCATTCAGATGGCAAAATAGTACTTATATATCTCAATCAGTACAGGTGTTGATTTATTGCAGTTAGCTCAGGCTAATGTAGAGAAAATGTACCAAAAATAAGCTCTATCTACATAAAATTATACACAGTAGTAGGGATGCACCGATCTCACCTTTTTTGTCCCGATACGATACCTGAGCTTTGGGTATTGGCCGATACTGAGTACTGATCAGATACTAGTGTTTAATTAATAAGCTGTAGATTTTGCCTCACTGTGTAGAAGAGACTATAATCATTCTTTTGTGTAAGGGAACATCAGGCTTAATTTCAACAAAGCGTATATAATAACAATTCAGTACATTTAGCCTATATATAGAGTGGAAACCATTAATAGTGATGTAGGAATTATTAGCTCAAATAATTTTATATTCTCCACCAATATGTTTGAAATTAAATTAAGTTTAATTAATTATTGTTTTATGATGATTATTACCTAATCTTTATGCCAAATGGTTGGTTCCACCAACTCGATTGTGATATCCCCGTGAGTCTGTTAATGTGAGACTTCAATGGGGTTCACTAATTACCAGTATCGCTTA
>JAODJU010000130.1:12830328-12843882 GCA_026776725.1 Gnathonemus echidnorhynchus
AATATTTACTAGCCCTGATGTAGATTCACGACCCCGTAGCATTGTAACTAACTTTAAGATCAAAGTCGAACGTTACACCTCTGGCATGTGAAGAAGATGCTGAGACACTCCTTTTCAATCTGAGCATAGTTCTGTTCTGCAGATGTAAGAGCTCTGGAAGCAAACACGACTGGCTGGCCCTCCTGCATAAGGCAGCATCCCAGACCACTCTGACTGGCGTCACTCTGGACTGTGATTTGCTTAGACACGTCATAGTACCTCAGGACAGGCATTTTTGTCGCCAGATACTTCAGCTCATGAACTGCCGCCTCGTGTTTGGGTAGCCATTGCCAGGGGGTGTCCTTGTCCAGCAGGCGTCGCAACGGCTCACAGACACTCGACAGATGTGGCATGAATCTAGCTAAGTAGTTAGCCGATGAGACGCTGTACACCTTTAGCATCCATTGGATTGGGCATGTCAATGATGGCCCTCACCTTCTCTGGGTCAGGCTTCAGTCCTGTAGCAGAGAGGATATGGCCATGAAACTGGACTTCATTGACCTTAAACTGTAGCTTCTTCAGGCCCAGCCGTAGCTTGACCTTATGGCAGCGCTCCATCAGGGCCAAGAGCTTGACATCATGGTCACTCTCAGCCTCTTTGACTGTATCTCTACAGCCCACGACCAGAATGTCATCTGCAATTGGTTCAATGCCGTTCAGTCCCGCGAGGCGCTCATGTTGCTTTCGCTGATATACCTCGGATACCACGGATACACCGAATGGTAGCTTGAGCTCTCTCCCCAGAGGGTCTTGAGGCTGCTCTCATAGTCTAGTTTGCACTGTAGAGATGTATCTCGGGCGTCCACTAAGGTGACGACTCTAGCATTCAGCAGTTTGTACAGGACGTCCTCCAGAGTGGGCATAATGTACTGTAATGTGAGCGTCTCAGGGCCTTGTTCAGAAATTTAGGATCGATGCATATCCTCAGCTTTCCTGGCTTTTTTACTATCACCATGTTGCTGATCCAATCTGTGGAGTGTGTGACCGGGGCTATGTGACCGTCAGCCTCATACTTATCCAACTGAGCCTTGACTGCTGCCTTCATGGCAATAGGAACATTGCGCGGAGCACACTGAACTGGAGGGGTCTAGGTCGAAGTGGACTTCTCCAGGTACATATTCCACCGATGAGTTGAATACATCTATGCTTAGTCCTTAACTGCCGCCATGTTATTTGGCCTAATGTATGCTTTGAACCTCAACTATCCTCCCGAACTGAAGTACTCTTTCGAAGTGCTTCAGAAAGTTGTGATGGAGCTGGATGGGAACATGCTTTCTAAGAAAGTCCAAGTTCTCAAAAACAGGCTCCATGTCACCATGGACCATTGTTTTTCTTTCACTACATTCATACTGGATTTTAGACAAGCATTAAAGCAACTCTCTTGCACTTCTTTTTATGTATGCTTTTTTGCAATATTTACCTATAGCATATCATCAGCATTGTTTTCTGAAGATTGTTTCTTCTGGGGTCATGTGTTATTTTTCCCCTTATATTAGAACTTGTGGTGTTCTTGTTTTTTGCACATTCTTTGCTGTGAAATGTTGTGGTGAGAAAGCAAGCCATTATTACTCTTTATTAAATTTATTAAATTTAATAAAGACATTCTCCTCACGATCCATGGGGAAGCAGGCAACGGAAGCCGTGAATATAAACAAAAGAGCTTTATTGCTAGGGTAACACACTCCAAGACACACGTAATGTTAATGACCAGACTGGGGAAACGAACGGAAACACAAACTAAGTACACCGGACTAATGACAACAATCAGAAACAGCTGTTAAACACTGGGAATCCACATGAGGTTAACGAGGGGGGGCGTGGCACAGGAGGATCGGCACGATCGGGGCGTGACACATGCCAGCAGTAAACCAAAGGACAGTTGACTACCTGTTGCTGTGCTAGACAGCAATGTATTTTCTAAGGAAGCCCAAGTTCTGAAAAACAGACTATGGCTGAACTGTTGCCATGCAAAGGTTTTATGTTATAGCTATGTTACGTCTTTCTTTCGGAATACTAACCACTGTTTTGGAACCACTAAACATTGCATTTATGCTGGCCTTTGGACAAGCAATTAGCAACTCACTTATACTGTCTTTATGTATGCTTTTTGCAGTGTTTATCTATTGCATATGTATCGTGTTTTCACAAGATTCTTGTGTTCCAAAATGTACCTCTTGCATCAAAGTGCCTTGTCAGATTTGTAGATTTCTCTTTGATGGATTTGCATTTTTGCATTTTGTATTGTCATTTTTGCACATTCTTTACTGTGAAATGCTATAGTGTTGGGAAAGCAAACCATTATTGCTCTTAAATTGAATTTTATTCTATTTTTTCTGGCCATAGTTTTTAATGGATGGCAGAAAAAGACAAAAACTATTGTGGATTTGTAGTCTAGTGTTAAAGTTGTTATATTTTTTGAGAAAATACAGTTACTTTTTTAAAAAGAAATATGTTCTTTAAAATACATAATTGTTGAAATCCAAATGCACTTGTCCATTGAGCTTGAAAGTGGGCTGGCATATGTTATGTTGGGGGCGTGGTTAAGACTGTTGCTTATCAGGGGTGCGTTTCCCGAAACCATCGTTGCTAACTACATTAGCAACTTACATAGTTGAACCATGCAACTGAATGGTTCCAACTACATAAGTTGCTAACGGGAGCTTTTGGGAAACGCACCCCAGTATAGGAATTTAGAAACAGCCCTTTTCTCTTCCTTCTTTTACATATACAGGAATTATATTTGAAATAACAACAGAACATCAGTGTTTCAGATTCACGGTTTCCAAGTCCTCAACTCTCCTTTCCCAACTATGCGGAGGAAAAGTCAGATTCATTCTATGGCACCTTTAAGACTTGTGCTTTTGTTGATCTCACAGAAAGTCAGTAGGATGCTAATTTTTGGGTCCAGTGATTAAATGTGCTATTATTGTATGAATCATTCCTCTTTGTCTAGAGGAAGAATCTCAGCATGTTAAAATTTTCAGGGCAATCATTTCTGTTACATGACTATTCAATTTATTGCATAAAGTTATATGCAGTCATTTCAATGCACTGTCACTGTCAAGAGAACTAATAGGACTCCCTATTTATGCCTCACACCGGCAGCAGGTTGTTGTGAGGTATTGCTGGCATGCCACTACTAAGCAATCTAACTATCTGTTCTTCCCACAGTTACGTTCTGTCCATCTGACCATCCCCAAGTTACCCACGCCTCCTGCCTGCCCTCCTTCCCATCCGCCCTCCCCTTGACCTCCCTTGTGGGTTACCCTTCTCTGTGTGTCTGCGTCCTCGGACTGACTCCCCGGCTCTTCGACCCTCGGATCCTCTTCTCGACTACGGCTTCTGGACATGTCTCAGCTTCTGGTGCTTTCTACGGACGGATTATAGTTAAGACCCTGCAACGGCTACTGAACCCTCTTTGTCTCATCCATAAAAAAACCAGGTAGCTCGGAATCCTCTGTCCTATTCATCATATACTTACCTTGCATGTGTCTTCTTAGAACTGTGCATAAATAAATGTGGGTAAGCTTTTAGTATGTCTGATATCTGAAAGGTAACTTCTTATCACAACCCCTAATTTTATAAGCAGGATACAAAATAAATGGAATGTTACTCATTCCACCCATTCATCTACTGACTACGGGACCAAGTTGTGATGGCTGGAGGGGGGGTGGGGGGGTTAGAGCACAAGGCCGGGGTACACCCTACATGGGATTCATTGCAGGTCTTACACACACACCCCACACACAGACACACACATTTGTATTCATATCCTTGTGGGAACCGTCCATTCATTTCTATGAATCCCAACTATGACAACCTTAACCCCTAACCCAGTCTTAACCTTATCCATAAGTAAACAAACAAAATACAAGACTTCTGACATTTTCAGTTCTTAGATAGCAGTCACATTTTTAAATAAATTGAGTTTCCCCATATGGAGAGCAAAAAATGGTCCCCACAATGTTAAAATAACAGGTTTTTATCACATTGGGTAAGATATTTGGTCCAAGCAGTGTAATATATACATAATCCAGACATACATACGGGGATCCCGGGAAGTCTCAGGATGTCCCATAGGGCAGCTTAATCAACTGAGTCAAACACTTTACGAAAATCGATAAAGGCTGCAAAGAACCTCTGCCGATATTTACATTTGCGCTCAATGAGAGTCTTCAGTGCCAGGATGTGGTCGATGATAGACTTCATAGGTGTGAAACCAGACTGCTCCGTTTGCTGACAGGTGAGCAAGGGACCATGGATCATGTTAAGGATGACCCTAGCAAGGACCTTACCCGGCACTGAGAGAGGTGTTATCTCCATGTAGTTACCACAATCCAGGCAATCACCCTTCCCTTTCCAATTAAGGACAAGTATCATCTTCCAGTGCATTGGGATGATGCCCGTCTCCTAAATGGAAGCAAAGATTGCCTGCAATGCCAGGACGGCAGCCTTTCCACCAGCCTTGAGAAGTTCAGCCCAGATACCACAGATCCCTGCGGCCTTCCCTACCCCCAGCTGGTTCACCACCTGTGCAATTTCAGTTTGATTGGGTGGTTTATAGCTGATCGGTGGATCAGCCTCAAGAACAGTGGACCCAGAGATGTCCAACACCCTAGCTGGAGGATCAACTAAAAACAGCTGCTCAAAGTAGTCAGCCCAGCAGGTCACAACTGCAGTGTCATCTGTCAGGACTGTTCTATCACCTGCCCTGAATGCGACTCTCAGAGGGATAGATTTAGATGTGCGTAATGCTTCAATTTCTCTGTAAGCAGGACATGGGTCATTGGTCCATTCAGAGACATAAATTAGCCATGTATTTGGACTGCAGGGTGAATCCAGTGTGTCCAAAGGGAACAATACAAGGAGAACATGAGAATATGCCAACTGTACACACAACCAGTAGAAGTTACTTATTTTACTTCACAATAAGAAACATCACAGGAGAAGTAGCATGAGAACACTTGTGAAGGCCACAATGGATGATAAGGAGCAAATAGACTCATGCTTTCTTATATGCATATTGTTATACAAGGATCAGCCATAACAGTCCCTGCCTATTATTGTGTAGGTCCCCCTCATGTTGCCAAAACAGTTCTGACCCTCTGAAGGTATCCTGTGGTATCTGGTACCAAACTGTTAACAGCAAATCCTTTAAGACCTGCAAATTGTGAGGTGCAGCCTCCATGGATCGAACTTGTCTGTTCAGCACATCCTGTAGATGCTTGATTTGATTGAGATCTGGGAAACTTGGAGGCCAATTTCTTTCATGTTCCTCAAACCATTCCTGAACATTTTTTGCACTGTTGCAGGAAGCATTATCCTGCTGAAAGGGGGCACTGCTATCAGGGACTGCACATCACCTGCAGATGCTCTGACCCAGTTGTATAGCCATCACAATTTGGCCAAGGTCAGAATTGTCCTGATCCTTACACTTGCCCATTTTTTT
Source organism: Gnathonemus echidnorhynchus (assembly GCA_026776725.1). NCBI lineage: Eukaryota > Metazoa > Chordata > Actinopteri > Osteoglossiformes > Mormyridae > Gnathonemus > Gnathonemus echidnorhynchus. The sequence continues at coordinate 12,835,817 of JAODJU010000130.1, forward strand.
CTGCTTCTAACACATGAACTTCAAGAACTGACTGTTCTTTTGCCTTGTATATATGGGCACCAATGACAGGTACCATTCTAATGAGATAACCAATGTTATTCACTTCACTTGTCAGTAATTTTTTATGTTATGACTGATTGGTGTATGTAAGTGAGGCTTCATATCAGGGCTAACAAATCAAAATAAAGTCTCCAAGTAAATCTTTCACTTACACTCAGTTGAGGTTATAGAACTGGACTTCCAGAAATGGACCCAATATTGTACCCTGAGAGACTTTGCTTAGTAATCATGCTAATATTAGAAGAAAAAAATGTTGATTAAAGACACTAAGCTTCATAAAGTATTATAAAATTTGAGATCAGTGTTGTGAAGATTACTTTGGAAATGTAATTCGTTACAATTACAAGTTACTCTATTTAAAATGCAAAAGTAGTGTAACTATTTCAGTTACTATATGAAAGTAATGTAACTAATTACATTTGATTACTTTTTGATTACTTTTCTAAATTATCAATGAATATTCTCAACTATTAAATAATATTACAGAGTTTATTATTGTATATATTATTAATTTGATGGATAATTTAAATGCTAACAAATTAAATGTACGTTCTTGATAAATACATTTGACTTAATCACTCAATATATACTCACTGGCCATTTTATTAGGTACACCTTGCTAGTACTGGGTTGGATTCCCTTGGTACTTTCAGAACTGCTGTAATTCTTCGTGTCATAGGTTCAACAAATTGCTTGAACCGTTCCTCAGAGACATTTGTCCATGTTGATATGATAGCATCACACAGTTGCTGCAGATTTGTCGGATGCACCTTCATGATGTGAGTCTCACATTCCATAACATCCCATAGCTGCTGTATTGGATGGAGATCTGCTGACTGTTTAGGCTGTTTGAATACAGTGAACTCATTGCCATGTTCAAAAAACCAGTCTGAGATGACATGTGCTTTTGTTCATGCCAAATTCTGACTATGATCTGAATTTTGTATCAGAAAGCGAGAAAAACTGACAATATTTTTTCTAATCTTTTCAATTCTCCAATTTTGGTGAGCCCATGCCCGCTGTAACAACAGTTCCTGTTCTTAGCTGACAGGAATGGCACCCAGTGTAGTCTTCTGCTGCTGTAGCCAATCTGCTTTATGGTTTGACATGTTGTGCATCCAGAGATGCTCTTCTGCATACATTGCTTGTAATAAGTGGTTATTTGAGTTACTGTTGCATTTTTATCAGCTTGAACCTATCTGGCCATTCTTCACCGAGCTCCGTAATCAACAAGCTATTTTCGCCCAAAGAACCGCCACTCACTGGATATTTTTTCTTTGTCAGTCCATTCTCTATAAACCCTAGATATACTTGCGTGTGAAAATCCAAGATCAGCAGTTTCCGAAATACTCATACCAGCACATCTGGCACCAACAACAATGCTATGTCCAAAAGTCACATTAATCACGTTTCATCCCTATTCTGGTGAAGCTTCTGACCTGTATCTGCATGACTTTATACATAGTGCTGCTGACATATGATTGTTTGATTAGATATTTGCTTCAACAAGCAACTGAACAGGTGTACCTTTTTCATACAACAGAATACTGTTCTATATTTAAATTTGTATTTTGATCTTATAAGGAAAATGTGTGTCAACATTTCAAGCATCAAACTGTCAATACATTCTAATATCAATAGCACAAATTAATGTATTTCTAATGTTCAAAATTTTAATCAGATACTAATAGGAAGGCAAAATGTGTTGCATCTAGTTACAGTAGGTGCATATCTATGAAAGTGAAAATTTGACTTATATTTACAGTACCGTATAAAGTTCTCCAAGTTAAAAAAAGTACTGTATGCTCGTTTTAACAGATACAGTTTTAACATACAATGTCTTAAAAAAAGATTTTGAAATGTTCCATTGGGTAAATTAGGTGCACTGGCATATTACTGCAGGTTTTGAATCATATCTATCATTACGACACATTATTCTGAAATTTATATCCATATATGTATAGTTACCTGTCTTAAGACCATTGTTGACTAACTGTAGTTCTGTAATATACTGTACAGACCCTGGGATTGACTTTTTTTGTTGACATCTGAGGTGATACACAATTAAGTCTAAATAGGAAAGCATAAACAAATAAGTGCTTATTTTGTCTAATAAGCATCTGTTAAAACTGAGAAATGATCCACCCTAGGCGTAACTAGCAAGCATTATACACGGAATCTAAACGTTTAGATATTTGTGGCACCCATAAAATACAAGTTGAATATCTCTTGCTGTGCACTGAAAGCATGCAATCATGTATAATTCATATCATATAATAAGTCAAATAATCTGACCCTAGTCTATAACAGTGTAAGTAACCTTTGTGTATGAAATTTCAGTGAAACTTACCCCTGCCTATTACCTGTGATGATACAGTCTAATGGGAAAGACTGTTTTGATGATAGAGAATGGGATGAATTAGAGCTATAAAGTGCATTTTTTGTCAAATCATCTTGTTTATTTTCTAAAGCACATATGCAGTATTTAGATGAATGACAAGAAATGAAAAAACATAACACCTGTCACCTTTTTCAGCAGCAGAGATTATAGAAATTATTCTTGGTGCTTTCTAAGATAAATCACTTATCTCAAGTGTGTAGAATGCAAGTAATCATTGAAAACACATTATACAGTGACAAAGAACAAGAAAAGGGATCCATATACTTGCATCAAAACAGAACTGTACAACACTTGAAAACCTTTCAAAATTAAAATTAAGTACTGTCAGAGGCGCATCTTGTCAGCAGGCAGGGCAGGCAGCTGCTTGGGGCCCCCAAGCCACTAGATGGCGAACGAGAGCCAAATTTATTAAAATGATGCCAAAAACTGGTTAGAGGGGGGGCCCCCAGTGAATTTTTGCTTGGGGCCCCAACAGACCCTAGGATCACCTCTGAGTACTGTAGTGTGTCTGGAAAAAAGCATAAGTTTTGAACCACAAGGGCCCTAAGATGTGATTCTGCCCTGAGGCAAAACTAGAACACAAAGCAGTAACTGTATTCCCTTAATACTTTTAAAAATAGTACTTTTACACATTTTTTTCCACTTCAAGTCTTTTTTTTACAGCTTAAATATTTGTTTCACATAACATTTCCCAGTCTAATCAAATACGAACAAGTGCTATTCTGGCAACTTTGTTGGGAAACAAAAAAATAAAATCATGCAATTTTTCATGTCATTATATAAAATCAGCAATACTGTCCTCTTTCTCAATGTCTTGTTTCACATTAGTCTTAGCACTGTTCTAATATCATGCCCAGGTGAGCTTTTAGAGTGCAAAGCAACACAAATTATAAAAGAAATATGGGCATCAGACCTTAAATGGCCCCAGACTCATGAAACTGAACGAGCAACATTCCTCATCTGTACAAATCCCAAAGTGATTTTATATATTTTTAATTATATTGGAAAGATATTATTGGACATGTTATGTTGTTTAAAATTTTGGGGAAATAAACGGTTTTTAATTTAAAAAGAACTTCTCTGCTAGACAGAAGCTCCTTATCGGATCATGGTTATGCTTCTGATTTTTACTCAGCACAGGTATAAATATATTTATCAGTCTCCAACAGGAAATATCTGGTTTACTCGAACCAATTTCTTCTGAAATAACCACTGCTATTTTTTTACTGATCTTTATGGGTGCCAGTTTTCCACATAATAAATTTTAGTTTAAAATTTAACCACAGGTTGACTAACTGAAGGCATTTAGAGATTTCAGGAAGGGGGGTGTGGAGAGTAAGTCAGAATGCAGAATGAAAAGCACGAAATGCCGCACGAAAGCATCTGAACGGCCAGCAGTCCTGAGATAGTGGGACTCCAATGAAACACACCACAAAAGGCACTTCATAACAACCGTGCTTCTGTTTTACAAGGAACTCAAGTTAGAAAAGAATGCCTTTTCATACTCTTTCAATGCAAAAAAAAAATAGAGTACTATGCATCACTCCCCTTCTGCAGTTGTCCTGTAAACGGGCCCCTCAGGACACTGGACAGCCCATGAGAAAGACTAGAAAATAATATCAGAAGCAAGAAAACACCAAACATTTAATACTAAAATGCAGGGAAAAAGCAAGAGAAGAGTTTTTGAGTAAAGTCCACAGGAGACTGATTTGCAGGCCTCAACGCACCTGTTACAATCCAGGCCATTGTTGAATTTGAGAGTGTTGCATTGATTGGGTTTGGGGAGGGTGTTCCATGTGAGCATCAAGGGGAAGTCTAAGTTTTAGGCCCTAGTCGTCACCCCCACTGCCGTACATGTCAGCCAGCTTCTTGAAGCGTGGCCCCCAGTCGTTGAGATAATCATAGTTTTGGTCGCCAGCGCTGGAGGAGCCCAGAGAGCTGATGGAGCCTGCCATGGAGCCACTTCCTTCGTAGTCGAACACCAGCAGGGAGTCATAGGGTGGTGCTGTTGGGTCATTGTCTGCCGCTCGCAAGCCCTGTGATGGTGAGGCGGTACAACAGCACAGAGGTGAGAGTGGTTCATTGACACAGTGTGATTCATATTTTGGGTTTAAGGTTGAGTCATTATGGAAAAGAAAGGAAAAGGGCGATTATTATTAGCTACTACTTCCTGCGTTAAAGAAAGTTAAACATATTTTAGAGAATGAAGGAAGAAGGTCAATGTATTGCATTTCAGTTTATCGATGGTATTGTGTGCCAAACAATGTGAAAGATGAATACCTGTGTGTGTGTGTGAATGTGTATGTTTAAGATTGGGAGTCTTTTAATGTTATGTGGCTGAACTTTCATGGCTGTATCTGCAGGGGAGAGACAATGTAGTTGTAGCGATCTACCTCATGGATGAAGTCCCCGATGTCCCCAGGATGGGGCAAAGTGGGTCGGACGGGGAACTGGGCCTCAGCCATCACAGGTCTCTCATCGACCCGTCTTACCCCAGGAGGTTTGTTAATGATATGGTCCAGGGAGCCGGGCTGCTGCAGCTGGCTAAGATCATAGTCCTACAGAGAGTTCACATCTCAGTATTAACAGCTTCTTATGAATATTAACATCATATATTAATACATTTTCAATGATTTTATCCTATGGTTTTGAAGTAGTTCATTCTCTGAGCCATGCAGTTCAAAATATTATTCCTTCATCCATTCCAATTCAATAGCCACATACCCAGGTTGTACTCTCAATTATTGTGATATTTTAAATAAAATACATTCTTATATACTGTCCAGGACAGGTGGTTTATTCTTCTACCAATGTATTCTAGTAAAGCTTTGATAGAAAATTGTTAAACAGTCATGTAATGTGTAACTGTGGCCAAAAGTTTTGAGAATGACACAAATATTAATTTTCACAAAGTCTGTTGCCTCAGTTTTTATGATGGCAATTTGCATGAACTCCAGAATGTTATGAAGAGTGATCAGATGAATTGCAATTAATTGTAAAGTCCCTCTTTGCCATGAAAATTTACTTAATCCCAAATAAACCCATTTTCACAGCATTTCAGCCCTGCCACAAAAGGACCTGCTGACAGCATTTCATTTATTCTCTCGGTAACACAGGTGAGTGTTGACGAGGACAGGGCTGGAGATCACTCTGTCATGCTGATTGAGTTAGAATAGCAGACTGCATTATCCGGAGAAGAAAAGGTGAGCGCTACCATCAGTCCTATGTCATGCCAACAGTAAAGCATCCTGAGACCATTCATGTGTGGGGTCACTTCTCAGCAAAGGAAGTGGGCTCACTCACAATTTTGCGTAAGAACACAGCCATGAATAAGGAATGGTATCAAAACATCCTCCAAAAGCAACTTCTCCCAACCATTCAAGAACAGTTGGGTGATGAACAGTGCCTTTTCCAGCATGATGGAGCACTGTGCCATAAGACAAAAGTAATAACTAAGTAGCTCAGGGAACAAAACATCGACATTTTGGGTTCATGGTCAGGAAACTCCCCAGACCGTAATCCCATAGTGAACCTGTGGTCAAACCTCAAGAGGCGGGTGGACAAACAAAAACTCATGAACTCCAAGCATTGATTATGCAAGGACAGGCTGCTGTCAGTCAGGATTTGGCCCAGAGGTTGATTGACAGCATGCCACGGCAAATTGTAGAGGTCTTGAAAAAGAAGGGCCAACACTGCAATACTGCATCTGGCTCAGTGGGCTGTGCCTGTAATTAGAAGGTTGCTGGTTCAAACCCAGCTTCAGCACATCTGTGGCTCCTTGAGCAAGGCCCTTACCCCCCATTCCCTGGGCACCGCTACGGGTGGCTGCCCTTCACAGACAACTTACTTTACAAAATAAGGCGTAAAAACAATTTCCCCACAGGGATCAATAAAGTATTAATTATATTTCAGTATACCATAGAAATAGCTGACAAAAAGATCTTCAAACACCAAAGCAGCAAACTTTGTGAAAACCAATACTTGTGTCATTCTCAAAATTTTTGGCCATGACTGCATTCCTGATTTTCTAATTAGCTAATTAAAATGTAGGACCAAACCAATACAGTTGGAACATACAGATATACACAGATGAGCCAAAACATTATAACATCATAACCACTACCACAAATACTGTTGACTATTATGTAAAAATGGTGTGACTCAAGGTCTTTTATATTAGATTGTAAGATAACATTCAGTACTTGTAATTGACACATTAAATGCAATAGAAATAGGCAGAGATAGAGATCTGAGTAACCGTGGCAAGGGCCAGATCATTATGGGCAGATGACAGGGTCAAAACATCTCAAACACATGTTGGGTTTGCTCTCACCCAGTAAGGGGCTGCAAGCATCTCATTGGCCCATGCTGACCCCTGTCCACCATCTAAACCACCTACAATGAGCACACAAGCATTGAAAGTGGACTATGGAGTAATGCAAGAAGGCTGCTTGGTCTGATACATCCCATTTTCTGTTGCATCATTTGGACAGCTGGGTAGGTGTCAAGAATCTGTGGGAAGCATTGCACTGACAAGTCCGATCCACAGCTACACAGCCTAATACACAGCAGGTATCTATGCACTTTATGTCGTGACTCATTCATTACTCCTGTGGTAATCGTTAAAATTATCTGCCATTTCTGCCACAGTAACCCTTCTTGTTAAAATGTTGAAATGAATCAGACTAGTGAAAATCAATGGTAACCCTTCCTTTACAGTTTTTACAACTTTTTACAACGGTACTTAGCTGAGTTAAAGGATAATAGTGGAGATTTTTCTTAGTATTTCAGTTGTAGTTTCTCTGTATTTACCTACTTATTACCTGTGGTAATTAATCAACAATATACCAGAATTTACCATATATTTACCTGCAATTAGAACACTGTAAAAAGAAAGGTTACCAATCATCTGGGTTATGCTTATTTCTACACCTAGTTCAGTTCATGACAATGAACTTGTCCAACAAATTAAAAGAAAAATGAACTACAGTGGAAGCTGCTTATAATGATCATGGTTAATGTGATCATCCTCTTATATGGATCGAAAAGCTAGGGACAGAAGCATTCCTATACAAAGACTGTTTTAATAATTTGTTTATACTAATCAAGTAGTTCACTTACACTGTTAATTTATTTTAATACATGACAACATGGAAAAACTAAACTACAGTAATTTATTTTAACTTTACTTCACTGGCCCTGATTTGCCTTCAGGTAATCTGTCTGCTTCTGGCTAGCTACCTGCTGCATGCACAAAAAACATGACGGGAAAAAGAAAGTAATTTTCTCTCAATGACTAATGTAGACTCATCAAAGCTTATGATAAACTGCAAAAAGCTAGCCAATGGGATGCAGCAGTGAAACCAGAATAAGCTACATTTTACATACAGTACTGTATTATAGCATATTTTATAGTGAATTATACAGTTCAATAATTTAATTTGTACAGTACTGTAATTTGAAAACCGCTGTACTATATTTTGAAAGAGTCAGTAAATTCAGTCGTTCCATTACCTTACATCCATGTAATAAATACAGTGGTACCTCGGTTCTCGAACTCACTAGAACTCGAATTTCTTGAAAGTCGAACAAACCAGTTTGACCT
>JAODJU010000130.1:13127983-13139428 GCA_026776725.1 Gnathonemus echidnorhynchus
TCAGGGTATCGGAGAATACGGGGTTTAATTACAGGTAAGGCAGGCAAAATGCAGACGGACAATACAATGACTGGACTAGGGAAACAAACTGAAACGTGGACGAAATACATGTAGAGGACTCAACAACAAGAAACAGCTGATCACACGGGGATACCACACGGGGTTAACAAGGGGGCGTGGCACACGGAAGGAGGCAGGCAATCGAGGCAGGCCACATTGTTTTTTTTTTTTAACTTTACACATTGTTTGGACACATTTATTTTCTTACTTTACAAATTACTGTTTTGATAAATGTCCTTAGGTGTGTTTAGTACAGTATATGCTCTTCTTGTTTTATCCGGTTCATTTTGTGTTTAAATGCTAAAAAAGAAGAAAAAAAAACATATTTAGGTGTAATTGTTTTTCCATTATTTCTTATGGGGAAAATTCGATCAGAACCCGCACTTTTTAGGATTTGATCCAGAGTTCTGAATGGATTACATTCGAGTTCTGAGGTACCACTGTATTTTAAACCAAAGTTTAATATGGCAAACTCTTCATTTAAACTGGGAAACTGCAACTTTACAGTTGTGACAAGCAATCAGTAACAAGTTCTCTATAGGTTTTCTGCCAAAAACACAAGCCTGTCGAAGTCGTCCGCCTCCATCTCCACTTAATGTCTTTGCGGGGTTTCATTTATCTCCGCGGATTCGCTTCTCTCCCCTGTTGGTCAAGCACAAAACCCGCATGCGGAGAGTTTTCTGGGTGGGCGGGAGAGCGAGCTGTCTGCTTTCACGGGGCAGAAAAGCAAAACTGGAAAGCGAAGTACATGCTATCTATTTACCAATAACGTTAGGATTTATACTTGATGTTCACGATATAGTAATTTACTACATCGCACGTGGAACAAGCTGAGATACATTGAGTATATTCGATATATCGCCCACCCCTACCATTCACCTTAATATATTATGAGTTTCCCATTTGTCTACGTGTTTTAACTTAATCTAATTAAAAAATATATAATATACGTGCTAGCAGGACCTGAGTCAGAATTAATAGCCTATCAGAGTGACAATGACACCATTTCTCCGCCTTTTTCCTCAGAGTTGAGCCAGGGTGATCAGTTGAGCTAACGTGTTGATATTAGCAGAGCCTCTGAAATTAGCTAGTTGCCACTTGGCAGTGAAATGAGGAAATGTAAGTTTTCTAAAAGTTGGCTTGATAACCTGTCATTTAAAGACTGGCTTAAGCTGGTTATGGGGAATGACCAGAAATCATTCTGCAGTATATGCAAAAAAAAAAAAAACTCTAAATCTAACCTGGAACGGCGTTACTGTGATCCGCCAGTCATCAGCAGCGGATTTGCGTGCTGGGGGAGCAGTTCCCTATTTCGTTGTTTGGTTATGCTACACGGACCGGGGCAAATGCAAACTTAAGGTCAGCTACGAACACAAACATTGCCATCACATCACCTCAGCAGCAAACTAGTGCGACTTGAGAAAGTTGAGAAATTTTGTGTATTGTTGTTATTATTAGTGTGATATTTTATCATGCAAAAAGAGGGGAAAACGTCCAATTTTCAGCCAAAAAATATCGGCACCATATATCGGCTGTCGGCTGACCCTGACTCCTAAATATCAGCATCGGCTATTGAAAAACCCATATCGGTCGACCTCTAGCCTGGTGGCATAGCTTCATTTAGTGTGATAAAATCATTTGGAACCTGCCATGTCTCGCTCAAACATAAAATCAAAACCCAAGTCAGAGATCACATCATTAATGAAAGGCCCTTTGTTGCTAAGAGACTGCACATTTAACAAAGCAAACGATGACTCTCTGAATGCTCAACAATGTTCAAGGGGCTTGGTTAATGTTACGGTGCACAGGTTGTTAAAGTCAGCAGTGTGCACCACAACATGTCGATCAATGTTAATACGGGTCCAGCTTCAGACAGAGTCAATGTCGTTCGAGTGGGGATAGTGGGCAAACTTCCTGCGTGAGCCTCTGTGGCTGTATTTGGGCCGACGACGCTGAATGCCAAGGTGCTGGTGCATTTTAAGGTCATCGGGAAGTTTATAAAAGTTATTTTGCAGGCTGCATAGCCACGCTGATGAGTATTGTAGAGCCTGTGTCTGACGAACAGTTCATACAGAAGCGAAAACCAGCTAAGCAGTTTCATTGGGCAAAAGCTCGCCGATAAAGTTCACGGCACAGCATAGCCAAATCCCCGAGAGCGCAACAACCCAAGCAAAGACTCACCCACTACAATAGCAAGCAAGAAACTTACTGTACCAAGGCAGACTCAGTGGAGTATCCATGAGAGGGCTCACACAAACGCTATAGAACAGACAGGGGCAAGCACACCGGCAGACCATCGCAAGTGTTGACAGTTAATAGTAGTTAATAAGTAACAGCTAATAATAAGGTATGCATGCTTCATACAGTGGTAAAATGAGGATTTTGCACTTTCTGTTCAAATTTTCCTTGTTTGCAAGCTAATTTTACTTATTGTTATGTATTTACTGTTTGGCAATTTAGGCTGTTATCTGAAAGAAACTTGCCAGCAGCAAGCCCACTTTTACCTTCCTCTCGGATTGTATTGGTATCAGCAGATACTTAAAATGTATATATTAGGATTGGACCCACAAAAAAGATATTGTGCCATCTCTACAATTAATCAGCTACCAGGAGTGTGTGTGATAATCTCGTTTACTATGAATCTTCACATTGTTTCCCAATTTTTTGGTACACAGAATGCAGTACGGAAGTTGAAGCCAATCAATGAGGTGTCCTTTTGCATATCCAGTCGGACTGACACAGGAGTCCATGCACTTTGTAACTCTGCACATTTGGACATTCAGCGAAAACCTGGCAAGCCCCCACTCACAGGGCAGGTCCTAACAAGAGCACTTAATTTTTACCTTAAGCCTGAACCTATTAGGTGAGTAAATGCATTTAGAGATTCACTAGAGATCCTAAGAAGTCTGTCATATTTTATATATATTATCTGAATTATTAACTGAATGTTGGTTAAAATGTGTACATTGGGGAAAATAAAAAATGTCCCATTAGGCATAACTATAGCACTTACTCTTAAATATTGCTAAGTGAAAATGAAACAAATACACATACCTACGTTTCCCTGAGGGAGATCCGGCTCGCAGGATTCACATTGCTGAGGACCTGAGCGTCTGGACTATTATAATGCATTATGAAGGCATCTATAGTGCATTATAAGTGAGAACCTCAGAGAGCATTCATAATGCATAATAAACATGGTCATAATGTGTTATGCCTTTTATAAATATAGCCACATTTATACTTTATGAATGTATTATGATGATTGCTTTAAGTAAAATGTTACTGTAATATTTTTTCCCCACTTCACTGCTCCTTGACTTCAGAAAATCATTTGCTAATACTGTCATCAACCTCCATCCCTTAGATCTTTAACTGATTTACAAAATGTGCAAAATCTACTTTTTTGAATTTGTCCTAGACTGTTCATCCAGTTCACAAAAAATTTGATCTGTAACATCTTGAGACCATGTAGACAAAAATTTGTCCGTAAGATTTGGATCAGGGTAATTGTTCAGGTGCTACAGACCAGTTCATTTCAATTTTCACCAAACCTGCTACGTCTAGTAGATATAACATTCTGAGATGTCTGTCCAAATTTCATAAAAATATAACTATAAATTTCATAAAAGCTATAACTCAATATACCTTACAACTTGGAAACTGTTGCACATAAAAAGATTAAATTTTGTGTGGGTGTTCATGGCCAGATGTCCCAAATAAATCATATAATAAAAATTCATCTACTTATCAAACATGGCTGACAACAGGCATTCAAATTTCAGCATGCTATAATTTTACTCTTGTTGATTTGAATTACTCTTAATGAATTTGGAGAAATTTGGTGTAATGGTGCAATTTTCCTTCTGCTACTCAGGCAGAAGTAGTCCATAGGCCCTTAGACAATAATGTAGATGTTCTAAAACCATATATACAAAGAGTGCTTCCATACTTAATACACAATTATTTAGACATTTTAATGGAAAATTTGATGTTAAATGTAGCAAAAATGTAGGGCAACTTGAAATAAAATTCGAAATAGTAATGAAGACAGATCAACAACAATAGACATTAAAACTACTGAGACTATTAAAACATTAAAGCTAACATCAAATAGACCCAAATGTTTAGGACTAAATGTGAGTTTTAAGTCATAATTCAAAAGTGGTAATGCAGGGAGACTGGCGAACATTCATTCATTGTCAAAGGGAATTCATTTTTGCACATGCTTAGGTCATGGCTGGCTACTTTTATCTTACCAAAGAAGGAAAGCAGAAGCAGTTTAAGTTAAGGAAAAATAAATTTTATACCAATAAAAAATGCTGATTTATTATTTAATAAAGGACATTTCATCAAGTCATAATTTTTCTTCATTTTTTGAAATCATGATAAATATTGTACCATGAACTTATTGCGATATCACACCGTGAGTTGTTGGTATCATTACATCCCTACAAAGCAAGCCTACATATTATTTAAGAAATTTCTGACAGGTTGACTTGATTGTAGCTGGTAGCTTTTAATGCTTCCCCTCAGTCACATTATCACCAGATATGGTTTATCTTTCCACTGTTATGCTGATGACACGCAGATTTATTTGAAGACATCTCTGCAACCTGCAGCTCTCACCACATGCCTGGAGGAGATAAAGTTGTGGATGAAGCTTAACTTTCTTCAGCTTAACACCTCAAAGACAGAGGCCATTATAGTTGGCACTCCGCACCAGGTTCGCACCTCCACCGTCACTAGTATCACTTTCTCTAATCAAGATATTCCACTATCCTCAGTTATAACCAATCTTGGTGTAAAAATGGACCCCCACCTCACTTATGAAGCCCACATACAACAGCTCATCCAAGACCTCATTCTTTCATCTTAAGAACATCGCCAAACTACGTCCCTCATTGACCTTGGCAGATGCTTAAAGATTGGTCCACACCTTTGTCTCTTCCAGGTTGGACTATTGCAATGCACTTTTTATCGGCACAACTAGTAAGAACATTCAAAAACTCCAGCACATCCAGAACAGTGTTGCCAGAATTTTGATGAGGGTCCGAAAATTCAACCACATCACTCCTATTCTCAAGACACTTCACTGGCTTCCCGTTTCACTCCGCATTGAATATACTGTAAGGTCTCACTCCTCACCCATAAATGTGTTCATGGAACTGCCCCCTCTTACCTCAAAGATTTCATCACTGTTCAGACCTCTTCTTCACACTCCCTTCGTTCTTCCTCCTACCTCCTTAAAACTCCTAGAACTAAACTCCGCACAATGGGGGATCGGGCCTTCTGCTCAACCGCTCCCTGCCTTTGGAATGCTCTCCCAGTCCATTTGAGGGCACCACAGACCGTGGACACTTTTAAACGTGGCCTGAAAACCCACCTTTTTAAAAAGGCTTTCCCCTTGATATATATATTTTTTTTACTTATTCTGTAGCACTTACTTTTTTTTTACTTATTCTGTAGATTTTTTAATGAAAAGTGCATTAGAAATAAAATGTATTATTATTATTATTCAATTCAGTTCAATTTATTTTTATATAGCGCCTCCCAACAGAGTCACCATCATACAGAATAATTCAAAAATTGAAAAGGGAAGTCAAAGAAATGAAAGAAAGAAGGAGAGAAAGAAAGAAGAGGAGAGAAACCAAAAACTCCCAAGTAGGGAGAAAAAAACCTTTGGGGGTCCAAGGTCAACTGGCTGCTCAACCCCCCTGGGCACACTAACATTGTATAAAAAAAAAAATAAAAATAAATGTGGGCTTGATTACTAAGAGCAAGTGTGAACTATAGTCAAGTTCAAAGCCGTAGTCCATCAATGAGTCAGTTCTCCATGCCGGCCTGTGTAGGGTGGCAAATTGCTGGCTGTCCCCACAATGTTACAATTTGTAAGTCAGATCCACAGTGACACCTTTCCATGGGACTGAAGCAGAAATCCAGCTCAATTGGTGCCCACCGCAGGCACCATTTGGACATGTGGAAAGGCAGAGAAAATGACACATTGTTAGCCCTACTTGAGTGATGCTTATTACCTTTATTTTCCTTTTTCCCTAGCATTATAAGAGCAATCCAAGTGCCAGATACATTCCATGCACGACATTCTGCCATTTCAAGAACATATGTTTATCGCTTAGCCACAAAAGTCAGTCATCATGCTCAATTGCCCATGACAGACAATAACCTCTGCTGGTCCTTATCAGACATGTGAGTGACACTCGCCTCCTCAAAACACTATTGAGAGATCATTGTTATTCTTTTCTTTTTTTTTTGCTTTATCTCTTAACTTTCACCTATATTTTTTGGACAAGATGTGTAACAATTCCACAATGCAGTGTTCCTACACAGTATGGACAAATATGGAATTTCATGGGAAAATGAAAGAAAGTTTGTATATGTTTTGGTATTTCCAGACTTCTGCAACAAATTGGCCTACTGTATAAACTCTCTGAAATAACATATTAATGTTCTTGATGAATTCACCAATGTGAGCTGGTTGGCAGTTCCAGAATGTGCATAGAGCATGCATTAAAGAGAAACATCCCAAACATACACTATATGGAGTGTGTCCAAATTATGTTGTTCTAGATGAATGAGCAAAAATTCCCACAGAAACATTCCAAAATCTTGTGGAAAGCCTTTCCAGAATAGAGGGAGCTGTTATAGCTGCAAAGGGGGGCCAACTCCATATTGATGTCTATTGATTTAGAATGGCATGCCATGAAAATTCCTGTGGGTGTAATGGACAGGTGTCCCAATACTTATGTCCATATAGTGCAAGTCTGTAGAGTGCTTGCTTGATGAATCCCCAGCAAAAAATATTGATGTAGGTTATCTTGCAATTTACAACATTCTTAATAGGGAAAGTTTTCAGTTCCTTGGCTGGCCAATCCAAAATTTTGACTGATTAGATAAAGATCTCAAATGTGAACAGAAAGCAAAATGCATGAAGGGGTAGAAGCATTGCTGTCACAACCAATGGCAGATCGTGGGCAAGGTGGGAAATTGCCAAGGGCAGCATCCTTCTCTACCCTGACCACTGATTTTGTTGCTGCCAACCCCAACCTGCCCACGCCCACGCCCAGTCTCCAACCCCCTGGAAAACTATGGAATTTTAAAATGGAAAGTGTGTAGGAACCCTGACAATGTGCTCACCTGATCATCTTGATTATAGGAGTCCAGTTATAAGCATGAACATTGAGTTTTGGTGCTGTTTTAACCCTCTCAAGGCAGGCGTTGCTGATTTGCAACAGTTAAAAACCTTATTACCCCACATACATATTTTATGAGTTTTTTTTACTCATGATAATTTTCCCCAAATATCAGGTTTTTCCTGTTACTAAAACTTAATTTGAGCCTGAAAGGGTTAATACCCTGTCTTTATACTCATTGTTTAATCCATAGTTAGGACACAGTGGTTCTTAGTAGGGAAAACAACCTATAAAAATAATTTTATTCCTTATGCCCACTGATAGTGAAACTTGTATTCTGTAATCTCAATCTTATAGATGTAGCTGTTTATCTGTTTGATTTTCCTCCAGGGAACTGGATGTCAAAGCTATGAAGGATGCCAGTGCCTTGCTGCTTGGTACTCATGACTTTAGTTCCTTTCGTGCACTCAGCTCTGATGCCTCCTTCAAGAATCCTGTAAAAACACTGCTTTGTGCACAAATTGAAATGAGCTCAGGCTCCTTCTCTCAGAAGCACTTCCACAGGTATGCTACTGGATTTCATTTTTACATGTATACGATGGACACAGCATTTTAGTCTGATATTAATTACTTTCTATTAGCATCCTAGTTTCTCCATTCCAAAATGGTAAAATCTTAGTTTGCATTAAATATACTAATTTACTATTGCAGGAGCCATCATGCTAGAGGTGAAAATAATTTTTATTGTTTTTATTATATAATTTTTATTGTATTACCCAGACTGGGGGAGTGGGGCGGGACTGTTGTGCTGTCACATGCACTTTTCTTGTTAGTGTTATTTAAAAAAAAAAAAAAAAAAAAAAAAGTATCTAACAAATATTCTTTGCAGTAGAGCTCGGTGATGTATTGAACTTTTATCTTATATCCAATATATACATATGAAATGGCTTGAAAATGTAACATTATATCAATTTTATTTATCTATTTTAAATGTAGACAATATGGTTTGCTGAAAAGTGGCAGGACAAATGGATCAGGCTGTACCAGAAAAAATAATGTGGTGCTTGCATGGGCAGTGCCAGAAAATGTAATGCGGTATATGCATGCTTGAAAATGCTGCACATGAGCAGATGTGTGAGGTACAAAATAGACAGCTGTTAAGGATCGGGTAGTGACAGACCCACAAAGCCTCATCCACTCAGAGTGTATCAAATAGAGGCCAGTTATTGAAACACACACAAAAAAAACTCAAAATCATACTCAGTAGTTTGTATGGCCCCCTCGTGCTTGTATGCATGCCTGACCACGTCAGGGCATGCTCCTAATGAGACGATGGATGGTGTCCTGGGGGATCTCCTCCCAGATCTGGACCAGGGCATCTCTGAGCTCCTGGACAGTCTGAGGTACAACCTGGCGGCATCGGATGGACCACAACATATTGTCCCAGAGGTGTTCTATTGGAAATAGGCTAGGTAAGCATATGGTCAGGCCAGACAATGGTATAAATTCCTGCATCCTCCAGGAACTGCCTGCATACTCTTGCCACATGAGGCCAGGCATTGTTGTGCACCAGGAGGAACCCAGGACTCACTGCACCAGTGTAGGGTCTGACAATGGGCCAAGGATTTCATCCTGATACCTAATGGCAGTCAAGGTGGCGTTGTGTAGCCTGTAGAGGTCTGTGCGTCCCTCAATGGATATGCCTCCCCAGACCATCACTGACCCACCACCAATCCAGTCATGCTGAACAATTTTACAGGCAGCATAACGGTTCTCCACAGCTTCTCCAGACCCTTTCACATCTGTCACATGCTCGAGTGAACCTGCTCTCATTTGTAAAAAGCACAGGGTGCCAGTGGCGGACCTGCCAATTCTGGTATTCTATGACAAATGCCAATTGAGCTCCTAGGTACCAGGCAGTGAGCACAGGGCCCACTAGAGGACATGGGGCCCTCAGGCCACCCTCATGAAGTGTGTTTCGGATTGTTTGGTCAGAGACATTCACACCAGTGACCTGCTGGAGGTCATTTTGTAGGGCTCTGGCAGTCCTCATCCTGTTGTTCTTTGCACAAAGGAACAGATACCGGTACTGGTGATGGATTAAGGACCTTCTACGGCCCTGTCCAGCTCTCCTAGAGTAACTGCCTGTCTCTTGGAATCTCCTCCATGCCATTGAGACTGTGCTGATTGCAAAACATGTAACTGCTTTTGAATTCATGTTAATAAGGCTCTGTCCCTCCATCTGGCACAAATGGAAGCTGTTAAATATTGAATTTTACAGTAGTGTGGGGGTGCATTTAATAATGATAATGATTGTGTGGTTTCAGTAATCACGGATTATTGCAGTAAAAAAAAAAAAGGAAAATTCCATATATTAAATGGTTCATGAGTTTCTCACATCGTATTAAATAAGTACAGACTGCCAGCCCAGTCAGGTCTAGTACATAACTCACCTCCGTTTGCCATGTCAACTCAAGTAGGTTTATTTGTCATTTCAGCCATATACGCAGTATTCAGTGAAACGAAACATTGTTCCAAGGTACACAAAAAAAGGACAGAAAGAAACAACACAGGACTACACAAGTGCAATATACAGGAGAAGATAACATACAGTGCAGCTGACAGTTGTAACTATGCTGATCTGAAATGGATATTTGAATAAATAATGTTACTGCAGATACAGTATTTTGACTTATACTGTATTCTAGCAGCAAGACTGCAATACATGGTAAAGAAAAGTGCAAAAGTGCGCTCTCCTCAGTCTCTGCAGGAAATAGAGATGCTGCTATGCTTTCTTGGCAATGGAGCTGGTGTTGAGGGTCCATGGAGTTCCTCCGCAATATGAACACCAAGGAATTTGGTGCTCTGGAAAATCTCCACTGGCAATCCTTTGATGCTCAGTGGAGAGTGGTCATGGCATGCTCTCCTGAAGTCAACAACCACCTCCTTTGTCTTGTTCACATTCGGAGACAGCATGTTGGTTCCACACCAGTCTGTTAGCTGTTGCACTTCCCCTCTGTACGCCACTTCGTTGTTCTCTCTGATCAGACCTACCATGGTTGTGTCATGAGTGAACTTGATTATGTAATTTGAGCTGTGCATTGCTGCACAGTAGTGAGTCATCAGCATGAACAAGCAGAGGGCTGAGCACACAACCCTGGGGGGTTCCTGTGTTCAGCGTGCTGGTACTGGAGATGTTTCTGCTGACTGATGTCTTACAGTTAGGAAATCCAAGATCCAGTTGCAGAGGGAGGTGTTCAGGCCCAGTAGTCTCCGCTTTCCTATCAGATGCTAAGGAATGATTGTGTTGAATGCTGAACTGAAATCTATGAACAGCATTCTCACATGTGTCCTTTTTGTTCAGGTGGGTGATTGGCAGCTGAAAGGTGGTGGTAATGGCATCATCTGCTGAGCGGGGGGTCTGCAGGGGGTCTAGTGAAGGGGGCAGCTGTGATTTTACTTCAACGGGACAGTAACCATTAAGGCAGGGCACTGTCCTGTAGTTGGTAGTGGCCTGCATACTCTGCCATATGTGTCGAACGTCCCCAGTGTCTTGGAAGTGGCTGTGGATTCTTTGAGCATGTGCACATTTTGCCGCTCTGATGGCCCGGGACAGGTGGGGCCTTGTTGTTCTCAGGGTAACCTTATCATTTGACCTGAAGGCAGTGTTTCAGGTTCTCAGCAGCATATGTACTAATGCAGTCATCCATGGTTTCTGGATGGGGCATATGACGATGGTTTTGGACATGGTCGTCAATGCACTTGCTGATGTAGCTGGTCACTGATGCCATGTACTCCTCCAGGTTGGTAGAGCCGCTGTAGGTTGCAGCTTCCCTAAACATGTCCCAGTCAGTGTATTCAAAACAGTCCTGAAGTGCAGAGATGGCTCCTAGGGGGCAGGTTTTTGTCTGTTTCAGAACAGGCTTGGCACAACTGACAAGGTAGGGGCAAGGCTCGGCACACTATGCACCAGCAATTTTTGTGTAAACACAGTCCAGAATGTTCATCCCCCGGTTGCAAAGTCCACATACTGATGAAATTTAGAGAGAACTGACTTGAGATTTGCGTGGTTGAAATCACCGGCTACACAGTCCATCTGGATCAGAGCATGTGAGCGGAGCGGAGCGTGAGCGAGGAGCGGAGCGGGCGGAATTTGATCAGAGCGCGGAGCGGTTTCTTAATTAAGGCTGGAGCGGTCGCTTTGTCTCGCTCCAATTTCGCTCCGATACCGCTC
>JAODJU010000130.1:13210851-13220997 GCA_026776725.1 Gnathonemus echidnorhynchus
TATTTGTCCCTCTTTTAAATTGGAGCGAGCGTGGAGCGATTTGACTGGAGCGGGAGGAAATTTTAGTGGAGCGAGGACCGATGTTGGGCGGAGCGGCGCAGTGCGAATTAGAGCGGAGGAGCGGGCGGAGCCAACAGCCTCGCGAGCAAGGAGCGGAAATTCTCGCCGCTCCACTCCGCTCACATGCTCTGCTAGGAACGACGCTTGGAAGATAAATAGATGTTGTGTTATTTTGTCAATCCTACATGTCTTCTACCAGTGTGTTATTGCCAGTACAGTCATTTATGAAGTGATGTGTTGGGGTAATGGCATCTATATGGTATTTAATATTTATACAATTAACAGAGGCCTAGTGATTTACAATGAATACAATGAGGGTGACCTTGGCTGACCCTGTGCTTTTACCCTCCATGCTTGCTCTCAACTGTATGTGTGTCTCTTGGAGAGCAGGATGGGGTAGGTCAATAGAGAACTTCTCCACTGGGATTAATTAAGTATCAATAATAATAATTACAATAACTCCATCTCAAACCTGCTGACTGTTCCATGAAGCAGGATTTCTTGCTTAGCTGGATTACTTGTTGGATTTAAGGTAGTCTGGGCTAAATGTAACAGAAAAAAAGTCCATTTAGCCCAGACTAAATCCAAGAACTTATGGCTAAGCAAGAAATCCTCCTTCATGGAATACCCCCTAAATCTGAAAAAATAACACCAGTGTTACTATCTCATGTGGTGACACAAAAATTCTCTTTAGTTACCAAGTTTGCACCTCAGGCACTGAGGCACCAAAAATTATGGAGGAAAAAAAAGGTTTTGAAAGATGTTTCTGAATTTTTATGAATTACGTAATGAAATACATTCAGTTTCAGTTAATCATTATACTACTTAATCTGGCACTCTGGTATTACTTAATGTTCCATTTATCTGATAAAGACAGATTGACAATACTTTAATACAGTTCTCTTTTTCAATTACTGACTAAAATCTTAATACTTCATATTAGCCAGCAATGTAATGATGAATAATTTAATAACCTCTCTGATGGAAAACATATTTAAAATTCATAACATGGTTTCCAGGACCAGGATTAGGTGATCTTGTATTACACCTTGATACCCGCTCCCTCTTATATAAAGTGATTAATTACTTGGATTTTTCCTAAAGCTTTGCACCACACATTTTGTAATTATTTTTACACCTTATGTTAAAAACTCAACCTGCTTGTTCCAAATTAAAGCTTTTTTATTTGAGGGAAGGTCTTACCATCTTTGCTGAACTCCCCTGTCTCCATTGCAGGATAGCTCAAGTACATGCCACTCGGAGACAAGTAGGCCTGGTAAGTGAGGGGCAATTCATCATGACTAGCTGCTTGACCTTCCTCTAGTGATCCTGCAACAAGATCCATTTATAGTCAGAAATTGCCCATATAACTGACTGATCTAGTTCTTGACTCTGCACCATCTATAAATTCAACAGTACATTAACTTATCATATTACATGGTACAAGATTACAATCAATTAATTTTATTTAGCACAACACAAAGGAGTATTATAAAGATATTACATTACCTGCACATACATTGAAAAATAGTTCATTTATTGGGGTACGTATCGTTGTGAAATTATTACTGTGAACTATAGTTACAAGTGAGGATAGCTGCAGGAAATAGTAATGGGCACATTCACTGTAATTTTGGAAGCTGATATATGGGCACCAGTAGTCAAAAACCAATTTGATCTAATATACATTATTAGACTACATGCATATGCTGTAGTTTTTTGCCCAACAAAACCAAACAAAACAATTAGCTACAATAAAAGTACATGAATTTATTTTTGGTTGCTTAAAAATGCTGTTGGATAAATTTAGCAAATTCACCAAATCTCATATAGAATCCTATGTATAAGCTATGTTGCCAGGCACATAATGGTAACATATCTTAGTGAAACCATTAATTGCACATTTACACTAATGCATGTTGTATTTGTTAGCTACATGATAGTAACCAAAAATATATTGGAACCTTCACTTAATCTGTCTTTATTCTGCTGCACAGAAAACTGCACAGGAGATGCACTGCACAGGAGAAGCCTCATTTTTCATGGCCATAGTCCCTAGCAACTATAACCTTTGAGACCACGTTAATCTGCAACACCAAATCTGTCAAAAGGCTCTCTGAAGGGAGTCAAACAATGAAATTCACTTACCTGAAGGTGACTTTTGGCTCCTAGAGTAGTAACTCACCTGGCAGGGAGTAGGACATCTCAGCAGAATCTACAATTGGGTGTGAGAGAAGGCGACCAGAAGCAGTAAGCAGAAGAGTCCAGGACAGAAGCATTTTGCACATCATTTCTGATGGGGGAGAGCCGAGCAGTGTTTCTTTTGAGATTGACTGGTGGGAGGTTTAAGTCAATTTTGCTTTCTTTGCTTCTGCCTTTTGCTTTATATACAGATTTGTCCTAGGTGTGACACATTTCCTGACCCCCACCACCTGTCATCTCCTTTAAATCTTGTCTTGGTAATATATGGAGCCCAAGCACCCAGGATGGATAAATGGGTGTAACCATAAAAAGAGAATCTTGTGTGCTTCTCTGTGCGTCACGAGTGGAATAGGGTTATATAATACTAGCTATAATTCAGATCTTACTGAGCTCATAAATTGAATGAACTCAGGTGTGCAAACTGTTGCAGCATTATTATACAGGGTGGTTATTTGGATAGCATTTCAGATTCAACAGTTCAGCTGTTTTACTGTGTCTGTAGATGTTTAAAAGAATACACAGTATAGAGAGTATATATAAAGATTCATGAACATATATACATATTCTTATTTATATATTTACATATGTTTATGGGAGTTTTTGACCATTCTTTCAGGAAAACATTTGTAAGGTCGGGCACTGATGTGGTACGAGAAGGCCTGGCTCGCAGTCTGCTTGAATTCATCCCAAAGGTGTTCTATCAGGTTGAGGTCAGGGCTCTGTGCAGACCAGTCAAGTTCCTCCATACTAGACTTGCTCATCCATGTCCTTCTGGACCTTGGTTTGTGCACTGGTACGCAGTCATATTGGAACAGGATGGGGCCATCCTCAAACTGTTCCCACAAAGTTGGGAGCATGAAATTTACCAAAATGGCTTTGAATGCTGCGGCATTAAGAGTTCCTTTCACTGGAACTAAGGGGCCAATCCCAACCCCTGAAAAACAACCCCACACCATAACCCCCACCACCAAATTTTACACTTGGTACAATGCAGTCAGGCAAGTACTGTTCTCCTGGCAACTACCAGACCCAGACTCATCCATCAGATTGCCAGACAGAGAAGCGTGATTCATCACTCCAGACAACACATCTCCACTGCCCTAGGGTCCAGTGATGGCATGCTTTACACCACTGCATCCAATGCCTTGCATTGTGCTTGGTGATGTAAGACTTGGATGCAGCTGCTCAGCCATGGAAACCCATTCCATGAAGTTGTCTATGCATTGTTCTTGAGCTAATCTGAATGCCACATGAAGTTTGGAGGTGTGCAGACAGTTTGCAATTTCTGCACACTGTGTGCCTCAGCATGTGTTGGCCCTGCTCTGTGATTTTACGTGGCCTGCCACTTTGTGGCCAAGTTGCTGTTGTTCCCAATTGCTTCCACTTTGTTATAATACCACTAACAGTTGACTGTGGATTATTTAGTAGTGAGGAAATTTCACAAATGGATTAATTGCATAGGTGGCATCCTATCACTGTACCACGATTGAATTCACTGAGCTCCTGAGAGTGACCCGTTCTTTCGCAAATGTTTGTAGAAGCAGTCTGCATGCCTAGGTGCTTTATTTTATACACCTGTGGCTATGGAAGTGATCGTAACGCCTGAATTCAATGATATGGAGGGGTGTCCCAATACTTTTGGAAATATAGTGTATTTTAACCATCGCAAGATATATAAATATGTAAGTGGACTCCCAATAATGGGCGCAGGATGTGCTTTCACAACTCACAGGATTTTATTATGATGGGGAATAGAGTTCTTAAACTTAATTTAAATATTTCTGAATTTCACATACAAAAGATGTATACATTTTGGTCACAGGGGGTGCTTACACACCTATGGCTATACTGCTATAGTGAATTCCAGGTCTTTTTAATTGAAATAGTAGTTTAAAAACCCTGTCGTAGCTCATATTGTCCCCCCTGACATGGATTAGGTGATCACCCTAATTGACACAGGGATCATCAAGCAGAAGAGCCTCTTGTGATGTCTTGCTTTAGTAGCTGCTGTGTCTGTTTGTGTGTTTATGTCTAGTTGAATCTTTATACACACAAACACACACACACACACACACACACATATATGTACAGGTATTTTTGAGTCTTACCATGTAAAGGTTTTTTTAAGCAGGATTATAATCTTGGAGTAAACATTGCTGAGGAAATTAACAATGAAAGCCATATTAAACATATACACATACAGTGAGGAACAGATAACACAGGAAAGTTGAGTTGTTTGACCTTTAATGTTGAATATGAGTTGGTTTTATAGTCAGCATTGCTTTAAAAACCAATTTGACATCCAGAGAATTCATTGCCCTTGAGCAGTAAATTTCTGCTTTGAATCATTTCATTTTGCCTCCTGTTGTAAAATCTTTTGTGCCTGTGACAAAACAGAAAGAATTATAGCTGTATTATAAATAGGGGCATTAAAAATGGTATGCATTTGAAATAAAGAAGCAACTGACACATTTTGAAATCAAATGAGTGAAAATTCATTTTGAAGCATTTATTGAAATATTTTTAATTTGAATATTTGCCTTTTATGTTATTATGATATTGGGTTTTTGTAATACAGAGATCAATATTGTTTCTATCGCAATTATTGCAGTTATTAATTAGTGCAATTATTACTAGGGGCATGTTTAATAAAAATAAATCCTTGTAGTAGTAATAACTTTAAATAATTAAATGAAAGAGCTGCAACTTGTGAATAGACTAACTGGGCCAGAAGAACTATAAGCTTACAACTGGGGAAAGACTACTTGATCTTTAAAAGTATAAAGTCGGTTGGCTTAGATGGGTAGCAGATGCTGCCTCATACCTCACAACTTTTATCCAATTTTGAAATTCAAATTTGAAGAATAAATTTAATTGTTTAAGTCATCAAAGTAGGTGGCGTATGGTTTAAACTTCTTATAAAAATAGTGATTTGTATGATTTTAGTTCCATGGCAAATCCTTGTGATGAGTGCAAATTTGAGGTTTCATGTTTTCCTTTGTAAAAAACATTTCCAGAAGCCTTATTACACTGTCTGCTTATTTTTTGGTTCTGGTTTTGCAGTGTCCATTTTAATGCCAACAGAAATGAATGCCAGGTTCTCTCTTGCTATTGCTTTATCTTCCTGTCCTCAAGGAATAATGAAGCAAAGTAATTAGATACAGTCTGACCTGCTGTTTAGTCACAGATATGTTACAGCCAACAAAGATAAATCCAGCAATGCTTAGAAGAAATATTTTGTGTGACACTAAGATCTTTGTGATGTTCTAGGTCAGTTCCTTTATTATTCTTTGAGGCAGCTTTAATTCATTGCAGGAAATGCAGGACAGGGATAGAGTTACACTATAAATACTTCAGAACTGTATTTTGTGTAACAGTGAAACATACATTTTGTGAAAGCTTCATCTGCCTTGAGTGAGTATCAGTAACTAAGTGCAAATGTATGTTTATATATAATATATATCAAGGAAAAATTACTTTTTGTGATCACAGTCTTTTTCTACATTTCTTTTATATATCTTTTTCTTTTGTGTATCTTTATTTCTCTTTTTCTATTACTGTAATATTGTAATTTCCTTTCTGTTGCAGTTTTGCAATTATAAAAATGCAATAATGGCTTTACAGTAAGTAGGATGATGGAATTATGTCATACATAGCAATAAATTTTAAGAATAATTATAACTGATCCCTTGGAAATGCATTTCTGTAAATATTCCTGTTAGCATAATGTTTATTTTGTTTCATCTTGTGTTTTTAGTTCATAAAGTCATTGCCACTCATACATTGGTAACCTAAGTTACAAAATATGAAACACGGTTTTCATCCTGGAGTGCTCTTGCTTGTGATTTTCAAGCTGAGAGGTAAATGTGCTTTATTTAATTCCTTCCTCAGAATATATTACCCTTGATGTTAAAATTCAATATTATGTTGAATGAACAACAAACATTTTCCATAATTAGCAATACATCTATTAATTCCCATGTAATATAGCATTTACTTAATTTAATGAACAGTCGAAGAGAATAATGACAATTGCATTTAATACTGGATCTAATTATCCAACTGAAAGTACCAAGCAGTTATATTTTGGGGATCTAGTAATGACGATTCCCACATGCGGAAGGTGAAATGAGATAGGTCAGCAATAGCTGTGAGGACAAAGGTTATGGATGAAGGCATCAAATGCACTGTAGGGAACTTTCTTCATAATTCCTAATTCTACAAAACAGATAGGTTACCCCATTTTGCACTAGCTGTAATGATATTCATAGAAATTTAAAAATACAGTGTGCTTCCATTGTTTACTTTCGGTTCAGTCCTGCATTCCTCTCATCTTGAACATATCTGCCTTTATCATGTGCATGAGCAAGTAAATTAAGTAAATTGTTTTAAATTCATTTTTGAATTTTTTTTTCAGGAACATTTGAGCAAAGAATTATTGGAGGGCAAGAAGTTGATCCTTACTCCATTAAGTACCAAGCATCTATTCAGTACAACCACCGCCATTACTGTGGAGGTACACTTATCCAGGCTCAGTGGGTTATTTCAGCTGCCCATTGCTGGAGACCGTGAGTACTAAATCTTGTAAGAAAGGAGAAGGAAAGGAGAAAGAAAAAATTGAATGCAATGCAATTGTACAAAAAACTGGAACTATTTTCTTCAGGAATTGGTCTAAAATGAGAAATAAATGGATTTTTTTCAACAGGAGTCCTCTAATCAAAGTGGTTTTAAGCGAACATAGTTTCTCCAAAGAAGAAGGATTTGAGCAAGAGTTAAATGTCACCAAAATATTTGTTCATTTCAACTACAACTACAAGACTTTCAACAATGACATTATGCTGATAAAAGTAAGAAAATCAATTAAACTTGTAATAATTGTAATAATAAAGAAACATATTACAGTATACCTTTTTCAAGGACTTCTCATTGAAATACAGTGGAAAGTGCTTATAATGATCACGTCTGTCTGGGTGAAATTGATCACTATCAGTATGTGATCATTATAACTGATTTTTTTCTTCTTCTTTATGTCTCTTTATTACCATCTAATTGACATTTGTATATTTATTACATGAATATAAGGTAATAAAATGCACAGTGCCGCTATTTACTTAATTTTCTTGACAATTTCAAAATATGGTACAGCTGTTTCAAACACTTTTCAAATTACAATACTGCACAAGTTAAATTACTGAACTGTATAATTCAAATATGCTATAATGCAATACGTTATTGTACATAAATATTCAGATCAATTCAATTTTATTTACACAGCACATTTTCACATTACATTGTCTCAAAGCACTTATTACAGTTTTGCTGCTGCATCTTGTTGGCTCATTTTTCACAGCTTATCATAAGCTTTGATGAGCCTATATTTGTTATTGACAGAAAATTACTCTCTTTGTCCCATCATGTCTTCTGTGTTTTCTGTGCATGCCGCATTAGCCTCTGGTAGCAAAGTAGGGCTATCAAAGTAAAGTAAAAAAAAAAAAATTAGCACAGTAATTCCATATGTTGTCATGTTTAAAAAGACGTGAAACGATTACTATAAGAAAATTATTTAAACATCACTTGTACAGGAATGACTCTATCCCAAGTTTTTTGATCCATATAAGCGGTTGATCACTATAACCATGATCACTATAAGCGGTTTCCACTGTACATCTCTTAGTATGAACTCAAATGTGTAACAACTGCTCTTGTGCATGTATATTTTTAGTACTGATATAATTTGTATTAGTTTTTCTGATGCATTTTCTGTGACACTTAGCTCAGTCGTCCTGCACACCTGAATGCTAATGTTCAGCCGGCCACCCTGCCCACCACTAACACTCCCCAACTGTTTGGAAGAACCACATGCACAGTTAGTGGATGGGGAGTCACACAGATCTACAGCTACTATCTCTCCCCAGAGCTACGGGCTGTTGATGTGGAAATTATCTCTAACTGCCAAAAATATTATTATTGGAGAATTACTGATAACATGCTATGTGCTGGCTCTCCTACTGGAGGAAAAGACTCTTGTCAAGTGAGTGCATCCATTTCCATTTTGATTTTCTGCCTGTTATATTTATGTACACAAAATATGAATCAAAATTTAGAATTAAAAAAATACCAAAAAAAAAGTACAAAAGAAAGTAGATTACGAAGTTCCCCAACATGATCATATCCCTCAAACACACAGCACATATACTGGGGATACAAAATGATGTTGAAGGCTTTGTTGAGGGAAAACTTTACGTTTAAGTGTTTTGAATGTTCTATTTTTTCAGGGTGACTCAGGAGGCCCCCTTGTCTGCAATGGTCATTTTGAAGGGATAGTTTCATGGGGTGTTAGCTGTGCAAACCCATCCTTCCCAGGTGTATACACAAAAGTGAGAAACTATGTTGGGTGGATTGACTGGATGATCAATAATGACAATTCTAACTTAAGCTAAGTGTATGAATCTCATTAATGTTAGAGACTATGACCTGTATCAGTACTAGAACCCATTCTTCCTATCTGAAATTCTGCTGACATGCCATGTCTATTATATGATGCATTTGCAATCTTTATTAAAGTTGTTTAGATATCTACAACATCAAGCTTTAATTCCCTAATAAATTGAACCAATCTGCATGGCTATACTTAACTGTAATTATATTTTAGATTATGTGCTATATTTCATTGAGTGGACCAGTGGTAGATGGATTCACTTAATTTGGCTTTAATTAGTTTCAATTCCATTGCTTTATAGCAATTTTTACTATTAAATGTCATTGTCAAATCACATGCAAGTGTTTTTCTTTTTTTCCAAATTAGAAATTCATAATGTAACATCATTAACAGTCAACAAGAAAAAGCCTATGAATGTAAAGCATATGGTTAAACTAGCCCAAAAACAGCAGGAATTTGACTACAAAGGAATAGAAATGTAAATGATTAATCAAATATTTCCTCATTTTATAACACTGAACATCATGTACTAATCATAAACACATCCATCCATCCACCAACCACTTACCCATGTCAGGGTCATAGGCAGGCCCTGAGACTGTCCAACACATACATTAGAGACACCAATTAGCGGTGCTGGGCATTTCAGGCCCAGAAGCTACAAATCCAGACCAAGATTTGTTTCTACCAACCAGGTGAATACTCTGTGACTGTGACTGTTTATGCTCAACTAGACAGTTATTAAGACTGTTTAAAGATGCATACAGACATAACCTACACTGTTAAAAATTGCTGTAATTTTACAATAAAATTTTACAATATTGTGCTGCAAAATTATTTTGCTGTAATTTTACTGGAAATCACATTGCATGCTAGGATTTTTGTAAGCGCCCACAGTACTTTACTGTAAATCCATAAAAAAGCGCGATTTTAGACTAACCGCTCAGTGACCTTGGAAAAGAGCAGAGCCTCAGAACGGGATAGCTGTAGACAAGCAATATTGAGAAAATTCATGGTACATTAATCTTATGTTTCATTTATTAAGTAATATGTGCCAAACTATTAATTTTGAATTATTTAGAAGTAATTGTAAGTAATGTGTAGGTGTTTCCACAGATTAACGTCATATATACAGTATGCACACACTAAAAAAGTGTACTATTAATATATTTTTACTCATATTATTCAAGATAACGTTGCTGCATTTAGCCTGTCATTTTTGGTGCTTCTCTGGTAATCGCTGGCTGATATGGCAGATGGCCATTCTAATTCTCTCAGAGGCATTCACACCCACTTCCATCTACTGACAAATATACCTATCATCCAGAAGCTACCAGAGGCTATTGAAAAGAACGGCAAAACAATACAGAAGTTTTTTCAAATGCAGAAGTCTAACACTGAAGTCACTGAAGTTTTGTCTACCTTTCAAGAGCAAGCAGGGCACA
>JAODJU010000130.1:13324317-13346954 GCA_026776725.1 Gnathonemus echidnorhynchus
ATTGGTTGATTAGATAATTGCATTAATGAGAAATTGAACAGGTGTTCCTAATAATCCTTTAGGTGAGTGTATATAACTACAGATTAAAAGACCTGGAAAATGAGAGAAATTTCCTCCGTAGCAGCCTGAGTAATGGTAAATTTAGAGACTGGTAAAAGTTATGATGATGTTTAACAACTATAGTTCTTTTCAACGTTTTATTGTTCGAAAACGCCACTCAAGTCTCAGAGTAATTATTTCTGCTCTCAATCCAACTTAGCATGTGGCATTACACAGAGAGTATGGGAAACCGAGAATAGTATACCACGAGTAAGCACCTTTACCTAAATCTGAAGGCGACACTAGTACCCTCTGTATCAACATGCCACCATGCACATGCAGGCATTTTTTTCTTTGACAAAAAAATAAAACAATACAAATTAGCAAAAAATGGTTCTAGATCAGTTCTTCATTATACTGATGTTTATCTCCCAAAAAAAAAAAAAAAAAACATCCCCAAAGTTAACGTTATATTAATTAATCTATTATTTTTTGTGACATCCCCTTAGACTGCCTGCAAGTTTTAGGCAATAGAAAATGACATGGAAGTAACAAATGATTGGATCGGTTGAAATAATGAGTAACACAAAATACATATTTTTTTAAATGAATTTAAATATGGGGCTATTGAACACAATTCTCTATGAATTGTTAGATGTAAAAGGATTTTTTTCTTTTTCCTCGAAAGCTATTTAAGTATATTTGTATTGGTTTTCTAACCAGCAATATCAGCAAAAGAAGAGATTAACAGGAATTTCTCCATGGCTAAAAGTGCATCAGACTACTCTGATTCTTATGATGAAGAAGTGGAGCGAGGAAAAAGCAAAAAACTGTCAAAGAAAAAAAGAAAAGCCAGAGCTGAAGAGAAACACTCCTCTTCCAGCTCTTTTTGAGCCTCCTCCTCCTCTTCATCTAGTTCTTCATCCCCTTCACCTCACAAGGCAAGGAGAAGCAAGAAGTATAAAACAAAGAAGAAAATGCACAAAACTGAGAAGTGCAGTAGAGGTTCCTTTTCATTTTTATATACTATTTTTGTTAATCCAGACACTGAGACTAGTTGCTTATTCATTGTCATATTCTACCTTCTTTCTTTTACTGTTTGTGATTCTGTTTTCCCAATTTTATATACTTCCCCTTATGTGCCTACAGATATCTGCTTCTTTTATGGCCTTTCCTTTCTCCTTATTCTGAGCCATCCCTCCTGTTCCTTGTCAGCTTATTTAGCTACTCCAGTTGCCTAACCAATGTCTGTGTAATTCTCTGTGAAGTCTTGTTGAGTTGTGTGAGCATTTTGTTGAATTTAAGTTCTCTTAGTCGTTTTTGATAGATTGTGTTACTATTTGATTATTCTTATTCTTTAGTTATTCTTCCAGAGCAAGCCATTACAAGATAAAGGAAGGTACTGGCCTACATTAAAAAGGAAGAACTAAAACTCGTGCATACCAAAAATGTGGGGTGGACCGAAAAACAATTGTGTACACCGCACCAATTGCAGAGCTGGAGGCATGTGACACTGAAGCCTACAAGTGTTTAAGGTCACAGTATCAGAAAGGGCAGACACTGGCAGATTTTGCTGACCATTGCAGAGAAGAATGCAGGCGGGAACCAATAAAAAGCCATATTGAGGAGAAAAAGAAGAACGGTTGGCTAACTGACATTCAAAAGAAGAAATAATGGATATGTTTCGTGTGTGTATGCACAGGTTCTGTTAGTGTCTAATAGTTGTTAAACACAGGTAATGGAGATCAGCCACCCTGCAGAGTTTTGGTCCACCAGCTCTTTGGAGGTGTATCAGGTGATCTGGTTTACCACTAAAGTTAAACTGTTCAGGAAGTTGAGCTGTATCTGTCAGGATCGCGGCGGTCGAGCGGGCAGGGAGCAGCGAGAGACAAAGCCAGCAGGCGTACTTGCAGGAAACGAGGGTTTTTAATCGGTCAAGCAGGGTTGACAGCAAACACATAACATCAACTAACATCAATGACGGACACCGAACTAAGGAAGACGTGGACTAATATACATGAAACGAGCCGAAATAACAGGGAACAGCTGGGCACAATCGGGGAAGCACACGTGGATAATGAGGGGGCGTGGCACACACGGGGATCGAACGAGCAGGTCATGGCAGTATCTCTTCCTGCTTTAATAACAAATAAGTGTTGCATTGATTGAAACAAATAGCAATTGTTTTTAATCAGTTGTAAAAATGGACATTAATTTACTAAAGCTATGTTAACATTCATTGTTCTTATTAATCCCTTAAAAAGAATTCAGTAAATGTTTTAGTGAAAGAAATAGAAGCTTACTCAGTAACACCACATTCATTACTAATAAGTTACAGTGTGTTTCACATTATAATACTGTTCTTGATCTTTAGTGACTCCCATTGAAGAAGTCAGTAACGCCACATTCATTAATAATGAGTTACAATTAGTTTTATTTAGGTCATTATTAAGACTCCATTCCTTATTTAAAATGCATACATTAATTTCTTAATGTTTAGAAAAGATCAACAATATGTGGTGGAGCACATCATGTGGCAAAACATGAGTCTCTGATTGACCATCCCTTCAGTTGGACTTCAAAGCACAGTTTGAAGAACACTGGCACACGGACTGAAATGAGGTAAACAATTAAAATGTAGGTACTGCATACATATTTTAGGCAGTAACATTTTGTAGAATAAGTTGTATGTCATACAAACAAGTATGAAGAAACAAGCCTGTTATTACAAAAGGAAAAAAAATGCCAAAAACTATTGAGGACAGTAGCCTATACATCCCAGTTAGTCCAAAAAAGCACTGTTCATTTGACAAGTAATGAACTAGTAATTATTAGAAATAATCCATAGTTAGTACATAATATTCCCAATGAGACCTGCAATAATCAATAGTTCCTAATGAAGTAATAGCAAACTACTATAATAATTAGTTCACTATTACCTATTGAGTAATTAAGTATAACTCCTTAGTAGTGAATAATATTTATTTAGGTATTAATGAAGCACTACTCCTTTGTTGCTGCTTACTTCCTGCATATTTACCTGTTAACTGCGGAACAGTATTATAAGTGTTACCACAGTTTCTGTGTTGGGGATACATGATACCAGATAGCTATCATTCCACAGTTCCACAGCTGGTGTGCTGTGCTGCTGGCATCCTGTCTCTGGGGGTTTTTGTCTTGGGTTTTGAGTTCTTGCCCCTTTAGGTTCCTGGTTCAGGTTCTCCAGGCCTCTGCAGATGGGTCAGTCTTCTTTTTCACCTCATCCTGGGGCTGGCTATGGGAAGAGGTTAACTGGGAAGAAGGTCAATGGCGCAGTCCCAGGGATTATGAGGGGAGTCAGGCCATTCTTCTCTGACCTCTGCCATCAACAAGGCATTTTTGCCCAGAACACCAGCACTTTTTCTTTTTCAGCCCATTCCCTGTAAACCCTAGAGATGGTTGTGTGTGAAAATCCCACTTTCTGAAAAACTGCCCACCTGGAATCAAAAAATGCCACATTGAAAGCCACTTAAATCACTTTTCTCCCCCATTTTGATGTTGGCTGGATGTGAGACAAGAATGGCCAGACTGGTTCAAGCTGATAGAAAAACAAGAGTAACTCAAATAACCATGCAGTACAACCAAGGTATGCTGAAGAGCATCTCTGAACACACATCACGTCAAACCTTAAAGCAGATGGACTACTGCAGCAAAAGACCACATCAGTTGCCACTCCTGACAGCTAAGAACAGGAATCTGAGGCTACAATGGACAGGGGCTCACCAAAATTGGACAATGGAAGGCTAGGAAAATGATGAGTCTCAATTTCTGCTGTGGTCAGAATTTGATGGAAACAACATAAAAGCATGAATCCATCCTGCCGCCTTTATGACCACAGTGTTCCCAGCTTCTAATGGCTACTTCCAGCAGGATAACGTGCCATGTCACAGAGCTCATTTTATCTCAGGCTGGTTTTTTGAACATGACAATAAGTTCACTGTACTCAAATGTCCTCCACAGATCTCAATTCAATAAAACACCTATGGGATATGGTTGAATGGGAGATTTGCATCATGAAGGTGCAGGTGACAAATTTGCAAGAACAGCGTGATGCTATCATGTTAAATTGGACTAAAGTCTCTGAGGAATGTTTCAAGCACCTTGTTGAATCTATGCTGCTAAGAATTAAGACAGCGCCGAAGGCAAAAGGCAGTCCAACCTGGTACTAGCAATGTGTACCTAATTAAGTGGCCAGTAACTGTGTGTTTATATAGACAGAGCGTAGTGGACCAAAGCTTCCCCTCTTTGGATGTTGACCAGACATTCATTTCTTGAGTGGATGAGATATTCCTAAATGAGCCCATGATTTCTGCATTTTGTATTTTCTGATTTGTATTTTGATTTCCCTTACTGTACTGCTGCCAGAACTTCACTTACAGTAGGGCCTATTAGCAAGACTCTGCTAGAGGTAAGATGTGTGTAAGAAACAATACATGAATAACTTGAAATTTTGATGGATTTTCACCAGGGCATTTATAATGAGTAAGCAAGAATATTACTGTAAGCCATTTCGATGGATTTTTAATACCCACATCAAATAACTTTGTGATCATATATTCTTAGTTTATATAGTATTGCTTTAAACCGGTAACAACATGCAGACAAATAAATTCAAATATCAATCCAGTTACTTTTGTATCATGTACTCGTAACACTGCGTATTAAAATACACTATGCATTAGTGATCTCCTTGTAACCGAAAGAAATGAAGAATAAAATGCACTCTCACCTCTTTTCTCCCGATTGTGAAAGAATGGCCAAATATACACAATCTGCAATAATCAAAAATTTTAATCAGTCCATATGAAGATTATATTTTAAAATCCATTGTCGCCTAGATAGGTTTTTTTAAGACTGTAATTTTTAGCATACGATTTATTACATAATTTTTATATACGACTGACAACATGTTATGAACAAATTGATGAGATACAGTGAACCACCACTTTGTATTTTAATAAAACAACGCAGACAGTAGTTTCGCTTGTACACCCTTCTATAGCCCTGCTTTCATTCTGGTTAAAAATATAAAAGCAGTCTCAGGGGGGAGCTTTAAACCCGCCTTTCTCACCATTCTTTAACATCAAAACCTCCCCTAAACTTCGAACCGCCCCTCATAAGTACATCAGGAGCTAGTAAATTCGACGTTCAGTTTTATGTTGCGTTATAGCCGCGTCATACTGCTGTCAGTCAGAGGAAAATATTAAGCAAAGAATCAAAACCTAAAGTAGGAATGGGGAAAACAGTTTTACTGCATTCAAGATCATTTTGAGAAGGACGAAGTTAATTTACGATTTGATTATCAGAGGGTAAATATAATACAACTGTTGTGCTAGAAAGGAAAAAAAAAACTGCCGTGAAGTGTCACTAACTTTTTTGCTCATCTGTAGCATTTTCTGTGAATAGGTAAGGATTACTAAAACATCTGGACGACTTCAGAATTTTTTTCAAGTGGATTTCTGATATTGGATTTATTGTGCATAACACAACTGATGTGCATCATCCCTTTACAGAGACCACTACCACAGCATATGCAATAAAATCACATCGTCTGTGGATTGTTGGCTTGTGGAGTTCGGCTTTCTACTACTCAACATGACATCGGAGTATTTGTTAAGGTCACTGCTGATGCTAATTCTAGCGCTCTTCTACGTAAATGCGAGCAACTGGCTGTAAGTGTATGAAGACGTTTGGAAATAATTTGTTTATTTGTTAAATAAAAGCAATTTACATAGCTTATTGATATATCCGATAAGTGGATGTTGTTTTTTCAGTAATTGACTTAATTTCATACGATAGATCGATATTGATTAATCAATTGTGATTTTTTGCCTTGAATATTGTTTGATACATTTACTTGCTCATCCAAAACGCACACCGAAATCTTAATAATAGTTTTCTTTTTCTTAATTAAGTATTATACAATATATTTTGTGTATTACGTTTCATGTGCGTGCGTGTTGCTCAGAGTTCTTTGGTGGGGTGGTTGCATTTCTTGCATTTCTGGGGGGTAAATCCTCAACTTCAATTTATTTTCAGTCTAGGCTACATGTGCAGCACTTGTTTATTATTGGTTATTTCGCTTAAGAAGTTAATAAGTAAGCAGAGAACTAGCTTCGAGTCGTTCATTTGAACTTCGTCTCTGTAATATTCTCTTTGACAGTTAATAGAATTATATGTCATCCAAATATTTGTGAATTGATTTCGTAGGCCTATATTATGTAAAAAATAAATCGGTGTTTCAACTTGCTGCGGGACTTTGCTATAAAAATTGCAATAATTGCAAAAATACAAAAATATTTGTTTTAAATTCGCGTTCAGAAAAATTACGTATAAATGTACATTTTGAAATACATTTAGCATGCATGCATGTATGGATGTATTTATTTAACTGCCAAGGCGTGGTGACAGAAGTAAGCCACAGACGTGTAGAGACACGTATGCTTAAGAAAAGAACCTTTCAGGTACTCTGTAAAATATGATTTTACAGAGCAGAACTATTCAAATGGGTGCTTGCACATTCTTCGATTGTGCAAACAGAAGTCATTAACATATCTGAGGAATCCCTTATGTTTTTATGGCCAGTAAATATTTGTGTCTGATGACTTAGGAAGGAATACACAAGACAGTTTGGAATCATTAAATTTGTTAATGACATAAGGAATAGAGAGGTAAAATTGAATCTGAAATTCTGTCTTCTAGTTATGGATTAGGAATGAATATTACTCATGTATGTATGGACTGTTTGGGATGGTGAAGGTCTTGGAGAATCAGTATTAGACAGTGAAAAATTCTTTCATATGTTTTATTTAGAGGGATGAATATTCAGCATTTCAAAATGTATTGTATACTTCCCTACATTCTGCCATAGTTAAATACATTCTTGGGTGAACTGAAATGTGATATAACAATCTGCTAAGCTGTAGCCTACTCAGCTAGCAGCTTGAGTTCATGAGAAAAGACTATGGTGTATGTTACTGCCACTAAATTTTCAGTTTGTTTTCCAAGTTTTTGTTTCATGATGTTGACCAGCCCTTTAATATATTTTGTGGGCTTGTCATTGTTATGTAGAAACTACTAAAGATAGGAAAAGTTGCAACAGTCATTTTTATTAGGTATTTCAAATCCCCCACGTAACCACTGTCACAGAAGTGCAACAGAACATTCCATCCCTCCATCCTTCCTCTATTTGATTATTACAGGAGTTTCGGGAGCTTTTCCCAGGCAGCATTGGGCCAAATGTTGGGAGGCACCAGGAAGGAGGATGACAGACCATTGCAGGGTGCACACACACACACACGCACACACATAAATTCACACCATGGATGGTTTAGAGATGTCAATTTACTTTAGAATAACTTATAAAGAAAGGCCAAACATTATGTTTATGTGATTTTAGAATCAGGATTGTTGGCACTTTTCATCTCAATGCAGATTAAATAGTTTAATAATAATAGTCATGTCTTGAATGATATCAGTCTGATTTTGGTTTTTTTTGTGTTACGAAACAATAGTATAGAGGAATCTTTGCAAGCTATATCACATGATCATTTTGCATTAAATCTCTTTTGAATATGCCTTTTCATGTTAAAGTGTATTTTATGTTACAGCTATTATTGCCTTTGCTTTTACCATGGTCTTCACCTGTATATGGTTTTAGTTTAATTATGCATGTATGTATGAATATCTGGGTGAAAGTAAGATATATTGTGATGATCTGTTAGCTCCATGCATGGGACAAGCGAGCAGGGAGTCAGGAATCAGGGTCAGGTAGACAGAGATCCAGAAACTGGGGTTTATTGCAGGCAGAGCACAGCAATACGGAGAATACATTACAACATTTAAATGACCGGACTTGGGTAAACAGACTTGAACGCGGACTTAAATACACAGGACTACTCAGAAATAACACGAAACAGCTGATATCAATCGGTGTTTCACAGAAGGTTTCTGAGGGGGCGTGGCACACGGGAGGATTGGACAAGCAGGTCATGACATGACCCTCCCCCAAAGGCGTGCACTCCGGGCGCACCCCAAGGGGAGCAATGGACTAGACGGGACCAGGAACTGCACAGAAACAGGGGAAAACAAAACCAAGAACCTCAACGAGGAACTGGGAACAGGACGGACACACAGAACAGGCACAAATACAGAAACCAGGACAACACCTGACAAAGAACGGGAAACGCAGACAGGCACACCAAAAAAGGAGACACCAGGGGAACACAAACGAGAGGACCACGAGGGAACACAAGAGACCCTCAATGGGGGTCGTGCCATCAGGGACTGGTGGTGTGGGAGTTGGGACAGGAACTGTGAGGACTGGAGCCGGAGCCTCTGTGGGTGGAGCAGTGACAGGCGGAGCAGGAGCCACTGTGGGCAGAGCAGGGACGGGCAGAGCAGGAACCCGCTGTGGGCAGAGCAGAGACAGGCGGAGCCAGAACATCAGGAGCGGCAGCAAGATCCTCAGGCATGGATGGAGCCAGGGCCGGAACATCAGGTGCGGGCAGAGCCTCTGTGGGTGGTGTGTCAGTCGTCAGGACTGGACCCCTCAGTGGGGGTCGCGCCATCATGGACCTCCTCAGGGCCAGGGACTGGTGGTGTGGGAACTGAGACAGGAACCGTGGGGACTGGAGCCGGAGCCTCTGTGGGTGGAACAGTGACAGGCGTAGCAGGAGCCACTGTGGGCAGAGCAGGGACAGGCAGAGCAGGAACCGCTGTGGGCGGAGCAGGGACGGGCGGAGCCGGAACATCAGGAGCGGGCAGAATCGGGGCCAGAACATCATGTGCAGGCAGAACCGGGGCTGGCACATCAGGTGCAGGCAGAGCCTCTGTGGGTGGCATGTCAGTCGTCAGGACTGGAGCCTCTGTGGGTGGCGCATCAGCTGCTGGGACTGGAGCTTCTGGGGGCAGCGTTTCCTCCACAAGCACAGAAACAGCAGGAGACAGAGCTGCTGCCACAGGGGGTGCTGCAGGGACTGCCAGCACAGCAGGGACCTCGGGCGGTGGCACAGCAAGAACCTCGGGCGGCGGGGCAGGAGGTGCAGGGACCTTGTGTGGCGAAGCAGGAGACGCATGGACCTCAGGCGGCACTAGAGCTTCTATGGGTGGAGCAGGGACCTTTGAGGATGGCAACGCAGCAGTAGCCTCAGAGGGCAGCGATGCAGCAGCAGGGACTGGAAACCAGCAAGCCGGCAATGCAGCAGCCAGGACTGGAATCCAGCAGGGCGGTAGCGCAGCAGGGGCCTCAAAGGGGCGGTGCATTAGCCACCAGGATAGGGGTCTCCAAGGACGGTGGCGCAGCCGCGGGGACTAGCGGTTCAGGAACATTAGGCACATCAGGCTGGTTAGGAACATCAGGCAGGTCAGGAACATCAGGTGCAGCAGTCAGGGTCAGCGCCTTAGTAGTAGGAATTGTCCCTTTATGGATCTTAGGGATCCGTGGAATTGCGTCCATAAGTGACCTGGCCTCTTTAAAGGCCAAGTGCGTCCCTAGATAGTGGCGAGCAGCTGGCTTTGGTTGTTGAGTGGTGATGAAACAGACTTCAGGTGGCCGCTCGGGGTGATTGGCTGCCGGTTCCATCTCACACACCTCCGGGTACTTGCTGCGCTCCTCCCAATCAGCCGCAGGGCAAGCAGAAGAGAGGGAGAAGGCCCCTAAGAAGAACTCAGGCATTTCGACGTGTCTCCAGCTCCTTCACTTTTTTTCCCTGCTTGACATTGGGGTCCCATCTGGCAGTTCAGCTGGCAGAACTACAGGTAGTCCGCTGTAAAAGGCTACCTGCTGTAGATTTGCCTCCGCCACCATACTTCGGAGTTCCCGCAAGTTTAGACGCACCTCTTTCGCGCGGACCCATTCTGAGCAGCAAGGTCACTCATTGCGGAGTCCTCCCAAATTATGGGATACTGAAGCCAGTACCCGGCTTCAGTAATCAGCGCACTATATTCAGCTACGGTAAGCTGAGGCATCTTCTTCCGAAGTCCGGTCATTCTGTGATGATCTGTTAGCTGAGTAGGGAGTCGGGAATCAGGGTCAGGTAGACAGAGATCCAGAAACTGGGGTTTATTGCAGGCAAAGCACAGCAATACGGAGAACACGTTACAACACTTCACTTGGGTAAACAGACTTGAACGCGGACATAAATACACAGGAATACTCAGAAATAACATGAAACAGTTGTTAACAATCAGGGTTTCACACAAGGTATGAGTCAATGTGGCACACAGGAGGATCGGATGAACAGGTCACGACATATATTTAGTATTAATGTACTTCTGGAACCTAAAACAAGACAAAAGGTCAGTCTGCCCAGTTTTACAGAATTCTTGTCTATATCTTGTCTATAGTGTGAAATAGCAAGGAACCATGTATAAAACAAAAACAAATAATTGACTTAGCAGATGTTATGGAAATGCCGTCTATTATAGTTATTAGAAAAACACTGAAAATACTTTTCACCTGTCATCATTTAAAGGTAAGTGAATCTAGCTTCAACAGTATTCTGCATTAGTCACACACCTTATGTGCAACAGAGCATTGTAGTTTGTGTGTACCAAATAGATGATCTTGATTTCATAACTCAATACACCTCCATATCCGTGCCCATATCCAGAATAATAAAATATTATTTATGTGTTCGTAAGTCACCATTGTCATCATCCTGATTTGGGTTTTTGCTCTGAAGAAACAGGTTCTACTACCCCTGTACAT
Source organism: Gnathonemus echidnorhynchus (assembly GCA_026776725.1). NCBI lineage: Eukaryota > Metazoa > Chordata > Actinopteri > Osteoglossiformes > Mormyridae > Gnathonemus > Gnathonemus echidnorhynchus. The sequence goes on from JAODJU010000130.1 coordinate 13,335,107, forward strand.
AATTTCTTATTCAACAGTTTATCACATTACCATAACAGATGATGAGACATGGGGTCAAAATCATTGTACCTTGCTGTCCTGATTCACAGTCCATTAGTGGTATCTATTCAAATTTGATCAGCCAGACAATTCAATTTATTTTTATATAGCACCTTTACAGTGTCGCCCCAAGGCGCTTTACATGGGTGTGTTGTGATACATTACATCATTAACAGAGAGTAACACAAAACAGGAAAAAGGAAAGATAAAGAAATTTAAAAAGGAATGCCAGGTGACAACAGAGGAGAGGAACCAAAAAACTCCCAAGAATGGAGAACAAAAACCTCTGCAGGTCCAAGGTCAACTGGCTGCCCAACCCCCCCTGGGCATGCTAGCATTATTGAAAATAGAAAGAATGGACTTACTTGCTAAAAGCAAGGTGTAAGCCGTGAGCTTATGGTCAAGCCAAAGTCCATCAATGAGTCTGTTCTCCAAGATGGCCTGCATAGGGTGGCAGATTGAAGGCTGCACCCACAATGATACAGTTTGTAAGTCCCATCAATGCCCTTGGGCACCATCCGGACATGTGGGAAGGCAAAAAGCATGGATGGTCAGAACATATCTTAACACATTAATGGACAAGCATAGTGAATAAAAAAATCGCATGTACAGCACCATCAGCAGCCATAGTTATGGTGTGCTATGTGTCATGTTGCGGGAAAGCAGGTACTAGACCAGGGGTCGGCAACCTTTTTAAAGCGAAAAGCCATTTTTTATCGGTACCAAAATTTACAATGAGCCGCAATGGGTAGAGAAGGGGGTTTGAGATATGATTTTTTAATGTGATATGGGCATATATGCATTTAACACAAAAACAAAAGTTCAAGTACTTACAAAAAATAAAGAAAACCAGTTTTGGGGGGCATCTCAGTTTTAAATCATTCGGACGTGTAACAGCGCAAAGGTGACTAATATTACAACATTGTTCAGTTCTGCAGTGACAGTATTCAACCCTCACCCCATCTTTTGTTCGGCTCTGCAGTCGTGTGCCCTTCACTCTCCTCTTCACTACTGCTGTGCTGACGAGCAGTGCAAATGTAGTCACAACTTAGCTGGCTATAATATGTAAATCGGAGGAAATATAATAATTTTTACGAAGACCTGGGAAGGTATGGTGATGATTTACTACAAAAAGTATATGAAAGAATTAGGAATCCCATTAAATGTTGAAGCATACATCCAATGTCAGGTACTAAAGAAAACTCTGGAGAGCATACCATTTGACTGGAGATGTACTCTCGTCATAGAGAATGACTTTGAGGAAGATGTAAATGATGCCGTTAAAACATCACAGAAGCGCGTGATGGACTGCCTCATTCACATATAGCTAAAGAAATATCTAAATGAAAAATAATATTAACCCATAAATAAATAATTAATTTTTACTAAAGTATTATCATAATTATGTTAAGACATGAAAATTTGAATGCGGCTATCATTCTGAGAAGAACTGCAGTCACGTGGTCAAAGAGCCGCATGTGGCTCGCAAGCTGCAGGTTGCCGACTCCTGTGCTAGACCTTTAAGTGCCTTATATGTAAGTAGGAGAACTTTGAAATCAGTCCAGAACCTAACAGGAAGCCAATGCAGGAAACTTAGAGCAGGGGTTCAACCTTCCTGCTTATGGTGACAATTTGCGCGGCTGCATTTTGAATACACTGCCAGATATTTAAAGTGCAGTGTGTGCTCCCAGATAACAGAGCAATACAGTCTAACCTACTGTATACAATGGCATGTATCAATTTCTCTGTGTCTTGAATAGTTGCAATTTGGCGATGTTGCCTAGCTGTAGGAAGCATACCTTTGATATTGCATCCACATGTGATTTGAATGAGAGGCTTGTATCCAAGATGACACCTAGGTTATGGGCTGAGCTGCTGAGGGAAAAGTTCAGCTCTTTGGAGTGGAGTGCAGAGATTATAACATTACTATCTGCAGACTTGCCTCAAAACAACAGAACCTTGGTTTTCTGAGCGTTCAGTTATAAAAAGTTTTCAGCCATCCAAGTCTTGACATTATTAAAGGAATTAGCTAAAGTGACCATAGATCCGGTGTGATTAGGCATAACCAAAATGTATATTTGGGTGTCATTGGCTTAGGAGTGATAATTAACATTACTTTTTCTCATTATATAACCTATTGGCAGCATGCAGAGAGAAAACAGTAAAGGACCAAAGACTGATCCCTGTGGCACTCCTTATTTGACTGATGACATAGACAATGGAGTACAGTTATTCGGCACTTGAACATATTGATATCAATTTGTCATATACGATTTAAACCACTGTTCCACACAACCAAACCTTAAATTTAAGTCTTTGTAATGGGGTAAAATGGTCAACCGTGTAAAAGGCTGCACTCAGGTCTAGAAGCATTAGCACAGTTGCTCTGTCAGCATCAGATGCCATTGTTATGTCACTCACAACTTTAGTTAAGGCAGTTTCAGTGTTGTGTCCTGGATGAAAGCCCAACTGGAGACTATGCAGTGTGTTGTGTGAGCAGCAACTATCTTCCCCAGAACTATTGACAAAAATAGTACATTAGAGACAAGTATGTTCACTACCGAAATTACTCGGTAGCAGAGGTTCAGCCTTATTTGTTAGATGAGCTGTTGTTTTAAAAAGGTAGCAAAGGTTATTTCTATTTTGATCAAGAAGTTTAGAATAATAGGCTGGATGTGCCCTATAATAGGCTTGGTTGTATTATTGCAGGCTGTCAGACCATGACAACTTGAACACCTCTAAACCCATGGATTTCCGTTTACAATCCAATCTGTGGCACTCCTGTTTGTAAGAGCATGTGTTATCATTAAACCTGGGGGAGTGGTTTTTACAATTTTATTTTTCAAAGACGCTGTTTTGTCTAAAATCTGACTAATCACTTTATTGAAGTCATGGTTGACTTGAGAGTTGACATATGTGTCACGATCGCTGGGAAGGACGAAGGCAGGTAGGCGAGAATGCAAAAGTAAATGGGTTTATTCGGACGAACAAGGCAGATGGTGACGAACATCAATGACAGATCTGGGGAAAACTAACTCAGACGCAGACTAAATACACAGGACAAGCCGAAAATAACAGGCAACAGGTGATCACAACCAGAAAGTAACACAAGGTAACGAGGGGGGAGTGGCACACAGGAGGATCGGATGAGCTGGGCGTGACAGAACCCCCCCCAAAGGCTTGTACTCCAGGCCAGTCTCAGGGGAGGTGACGGATGAGATGAGACCGGGGACACGGGACCTGAAAAACAAGAGCAAAAACATTGAGGGACCGGGAACAGGACAGATATACAAAACAGGCACAAGGGCAACAACCAGGACAGAACCTGAAACAGAACGGGAAATGCAGACAGGCAGATGAGGAAGGGAGACACAGGGGGAACACCAACAGGCGGAATGAAAGAGCCAGGAGTGAATGTGGGAGGCACAGAGGGACAAGGAGCAGAGACAGGAGGGACAAAGGGACCAGGAGGGAACAGAGGAGACACAGTGGGACGAGGAGCAGAAACAGGAGGGACAAAAACGGAGGCAGAAAGGCGAAGAACAGAGGAACAAGGGGAGCCTGAGGGAGCCACGGCGGGCGACGGGTGGCAGCCGGAGTGGCTGCAGGTGACCGGGAGGAGGGAGCAGGAGGGGACCATGAAGGGGGCAAGGAGACCGGCCGAGGGACAAATGGAGGAGTCAAGAAGGAAGACGGAATGGGGCACCAGGGGATATGAGGAGGGAGTCGGAGGGGAGCCCAACGCAGGTAAGGAGGGAGGTAGAGCCGCAGCAGGCGATGGCGTAGCCACAGCCAGCAAAGGCGCAGCCAACCGACGCGTCGGAGGAGGGGGAACCCGCAGGCGACCGACAAGACGTCGGAGGCGGGACCGAGGACTGTTGACGAGGCGTCGGAAGGGGACCCACAGGCGACCACCAAGCCGGAGCCAAAGGACCCGCAGGCGCCCCCCCAAGCCCCAGCCGAGGCAAGAGAGGGTGAACCAGGGGGCAGGGCGGGTGGGACCCTGGCCCTGTGTCTGTGTCCTCTCCCCTTTCAGGACACTGACAGGTGGGGCTCTTGCCGGGATCGACCTCGCTGAGGCGAGGGCAGAGGAGTCATCAGGGAGGTCCCCGAGGGGTCCCACTCGAGTTCCTCCTCCACCAAGGGCAACGGAGCGGTGGTCGAGAGGTCCGGGACCCCCTCGGGGACATGGACTGGGGTCACGGGCACTGGGGCAGGAGTCACAGGGGCAGGAGTCACAAGGGCAGGAGTCACAGGGATCTTGGGCGCTGCAGGGGGTGGTGCAGCAGCCGGAGGCGGGGCCTTGCGCAGAGCAGCAGCTGGAGCAGCTGGAGGTGCCAGGACCTCAGGAGCGGGTGGAGGCGGAGCCGCAGCAGGAGCCTCGGGCGGAGCTGCAGTAGGGGGCTTGGGCAGTGCAGCAGCAGGGAGCTGGAACGCCACAGCGACTGCCAACTCTGGGCCAGCAGGGGGCGCTGCAGCGACTACCGACTCTGGGCCAGCAGGGGGCGCCGCAGCCAGAGCCTTGCTGGGAGGTGCAGTAGCCGCCAGGATGGGCAGATCAGGCTGGACAGGCGGGACGGGCAGATCAGGTTGGACAGGCAGATCAGGCACGTCAAGGGGTGTCACATAATGCCGCTAGTGTTGGCACCGCAAAATCGGGTGTTGCCCCTTTAAGAGCCCGCGGAACCCACGGGATAGTGTCCCACACCGCTCTGGCCCCCCTATTAGCCAAGCGTGCTGCCTGGAAGTGGTACGCGGCTAGCAGTGGCAGCTCTGTGGGCTTTTAAGATTTGCGGGTGCAATGGGGTGGTGACGTCCTGGGTGATCAGGGATTGTTCACCAGCAAGAAGTGAAGCAGGGGAGAGAAAGGCAGTTCCCAGGAAGACGGTTGGGGCTGCCCCTGGCTTTTCTTTTACCTTCCTCTTCTTTTTCCTCCGGTTAGCAGTTGTGGAGGGAGGTTGCGCCGTTTCAGCAGGGACCGAAGGCGGGTTTACAGCCGCTGCTGTGTGCGGCGTGGCCGGCTGAATCCTCCTCTCAATCATGCATTGCGTCAGTAGTCGAAGGTTTTCGTGCAGCTGTTTCAATTGATGCGTGTTCCCGGGTGGGGACATCTCCTCCAGGAGGGTCCCGCTCCAGAGCCTCGGAGTCAATCACCTCCTGGAGCAATCCGACGTATTGGCGCTCGTATTGCGGAGGTGAGTCTTCCTTGTCGAGATCTGTCATTCTGTCATGTTCACTGGGAAGGACGAAGGCAGGTAGGTGAGAATGCAAAAGTAAAAGGTGGGAGAATAAACAGCCTTCGATTAAGATCACAAGGCTGAGGCCTGTGTGGTGCTCTCAGTCAGGCAGGTAATTACTTGCCATGTTTTGGGATAACATAAATGATCCACTCCAATTAGGATGAAGACCATCCCATTAATAAAAGCCAGGCCATTTCCAACAAAGTTCCCAATAATCAATAAAGGCTATATTTTGAAATGCACACCTGGGGCCTGTACTACAAAGCGGGGTTACTGGCTTATCAGGGTAACTTGTTAGATTTAAGGTAGTCTGGGCAAAATGTAAGTAAATGAATATGAAGTCCATTTAAACTGTGGTACCTTAAATCCGACAAGTTACCGTGATAAGTCAGTAACCCCACTTCAAAGGATAAAATTCATTCATTTTATCCTTTCTGCCATTGCAAGTTCTCACTAGAGGACTCATTATTTTTTTCCCTTTATTGATTTTTTGTAGTCTCCTCCCATGTCTCCTTAGGGGCTCCGTACAATTGTAAAACGTGCAAGGTTGGTAGCAAATATTATTTCATCCCTGTGAAGCTGTTATCTTTTTATAAGTTCTATGTTATCCAGCATGTTCAACATGTTTTATGGTGCTAAATGACGGCCAGTAGTTTGAACTTAAAAAAACTCAACAATGTATTCAAACTAAGAATATGTGAAAGTTTTTCATTTTTTTCAGTTAAATTTTTATTCAGTTCTGCATTATTTATTTATTTATTATTATTATTTATTGGTTTCATATGTGCTTTCATATTTGAGGTCTTATTTTTTGTTTTCAGATTCAGATCTTTTTTTACAGTTTCAAATCTTATTTTTTGGTTTCAAATTCTTTTTCACATTCAGATTTTTTTCACTTTCAGATCGTATTTTTTTAGTTTTAGTCTTTTGGCACTGATTTAGCATAAGGGCATGGTATCAACTGAGAGAGACGTGGAATAATGAGTGACAACATAACAAAGTAAGCTTTGTTGTGCTTCCATCGTTGCCTTCGGTATCAGCTTGTACTAGATACCAGATACCAAAGCCACAAACCAGAGGTGAGGACTCACAACTCAACTCGGACACATTCGAGTCACACATTCGGCAAAACTGATGGAAGGCAGATGACTCAATACTTGGACTTGACTTGGACACTATGACTCAAGCAGACTTGAGGTTATAATCCCCACTCTGGATACCATAATATTAATTTTATCATTTCAGTGTATATTAATTCTCTGCTGTCTGCATTTTATTTTAGCTGAATGCAAGGTCTCCTGAGATAGCTTGTTGGAAATTAGAATTAGGTGATCAGTGATCATTGTTGACACACCACAGCACACAGTGCACAACAACAAAATGTGTCCTCTGCATTGTGACATCGTGACATAGTAGGGGACAGCTAATTCAGCGCCCAGGGAGCAGTGCTTGGGGGCAATACCTTGCTCAGGGTACCTCAGTGGTGCCTTGCTGGTCAAGCATTCAAACTAGCAATCTTTCAATTACAAGAGCACTTCCATAACTATTAGGCCACCACTCTGAAAGATGCATCACTCCTGAATATACATGGACTTAAAAATCTGTGTGAGGAAAACCGTAATGGAATGGAGACTTTTCAACCTATCTTTGCTTTTGGAGGATTTAACCTACTATGTACTGTGGTGGGTTTTAGCTGCACCAAGATTTAATCACTAAAGGTAAAAAAGTGACATAAGTAGGGATTCAAGTAATATGACTCACAACTTGACTTGTGACTCGACAACAAAAATGATGGCCAGACTTGGACTTGAGGGCATATGACTTGAGCCTTGACTCAGACTGAAATGTTTTGACTCAAGACTTGACTCTGACTCGTTAGTAAGTGACTTACCATCTCCGCCACAGCCATATATCGTTTCTTTCATACATTAACATATAGAATACATAGTAGTGACATTCATAAATCCAAACGCTGTTCAGAAGGACGTTTAGGATCAGGACATTTACTGACTGGATTTTTTAGCTTTCAACTGTTGAATAAACTCTCTGCAATAGACAATCAGAATCAGGTGCGGCCAACCTTTTTTACAGTGAGACCTACTTTTACAATGAAATTGCTCTGGCGAGCTACCATATTGCGATGGTATATTTTGCCAATAGGGGGGTGAAGTCCCCTTTTGCTGACTGTGATTGCCTGAATGAAATAAATTAGTATACATTAATCATCTTGCAATCTACCTGGAGAAGCGCTGATGGGTTAGGCACCCCTACGTTAGACTCACTTCAGCACCGAAACTCACTGAGTGACCGAAGCTGGGGTATGAATACATTGCATACTTTCAGTTAGCAAGAATACCTTTAGGGAAACGTACCCCTGATTGTGCTGAAAGTCTCTTCACTAGATATAAGCTAAAAGAACCTTAAACGTGCTGATCCCAAGAGCCCTTGCAAACAACATTTTCTATCACTACTAAATTTTCTGCATGTTAATAAATGAAAGATATATGGCTCTGGTATTTGATAACTAGTGCAAGCTGATACCAAAGGCAATGATAGAGGTCCCCAGCCAGCTTTTTTACTCATTATTCCACTTCCCTCTTAGTTGATACCATGCCCTTATGCCAAATCAGTGAAGTCTGAAACTGAAAAAATCAATCTGAAAGTGAAAATAAGGATCTGAATGTAAAAAAAAAAAATCTGAAACCAAAAAACAGATTTGAAACTGTTAAAAATAAGATCTTAGTCTCAGTGGGCTAAGTCTGTGGCTCACTGGGCTAAGTTTCCTAGGTTTTGCAGCTTTTTAAAGGTTTTTGAGATTGACACAAGTATTGGTTTTCACAAAGTTTGCTGCTTCAGCGTTTGTAGATCTTTTGTCAGATGTTTCTATGGTACACTGAAGTATAATTACAAGCATTTCATAAGTGTCAAAGGCTTTTAATAACAGTTACATTAAATTTGTGCAGAGTCAATATTTGCAGTGTGGGCCCTTCTTTTTCAAGACCTCTGCAATTTGCCCTGACATGCTGTCAATCAACTTCTAGGCCAAATCCTGACTGATGGCAGCCCATTTTTTCATAAACAATATTTGGAGTTTGTCAGAATTTGTGGGTTTTTGTTTGTAATTATATAACCATTTGCCTCTTGAGGATTGACCACAAGTTCTCAGTGAGATTAAGGTCTGAGGAGTTTCCTGGCCATAGACCCAAAATGTCGATGATATGCTTTCTGAGCCACTTAGTTATCATTTTGCCTTATGGCACTCCTTTTTGCATTTTGCCTTATGGTGCTCCGTCATACTGGAAAAGACATTGTTCGTCACCACACTGTTCTTGAATGGTTGAGAGAAGTTGCTCTCGAAGTATGTTTTGATACCATTCCTTATTCATGGCTGTGTTCTTACACAAATTTGTGAGTAAGCCCACTCTCTTGGCTGAGAAGCAACCCCTCACAAGAATGGTCTCAGGATGCTTTAATGTTGGCATGACACAGGACTGATGGTAGTGCTCACCTTTTTTTCTCCAGACAGTCCTTTTTCTGGATGCCCCAAACAATCAGAAAGGGAATTCATCAGAGAAAATAACTTTACCCCAGTCCTCAGGTCTAATCCCTGTACCTTTTGCAGAATATCAGTCTGTCCCTGATGTTTTTCTGAGAGAGAAGTCACTTCTTTGCTGCCCTTCTTGACATCAGGCCATCTTCAAAAAGACTTCGCCTAACTGTGCATGCAGATGCACTCACACCTGCCTGCTGCCATTCCTGAGCTGCATAACAGAGTGATCTTCACCCTTGTCCTCATCAACACTCTCACCTGTGTTAATGAGAGAATCACTGAAATTATGTGAGTAGGTCCTTTTGTGGCAGGGCTGAAATGCAGTGGAATTGGTTTTTTTGGATTAAGTTCATTTTCATGGCAAAGAGGAACTTTGCAATTAATTGCAATTCATCTGATCACTCTTCACAACATTTTTGAGTATATGCAAATTGCCATCATAAGAACTGAGACAGCAGACTTTGTGATAAAATATATGAGAGTCACTCTCAAAACCTTTGGCCATGGCTGTACACCCTCATCATTAAGAGCATCCTAACCGGGAACAACAAAACCCAACACTGAGAAACTATTCCTCACTCTACGTCTGACAACTTACATTGTCTTATGGAAATGGAAATAGTAATATTACTACTTTTATATTGCTGAATACCATGTAAATTTAAATAACACTGTGACCTTGATCTAATTTTTTTTTACAGTAATTCAATTACCAGTGTCATAAAGGTATTAAAACATGTTCAATGGCTGTACAGCTCAGCAGCTGCAACTGAATAATTTTAGTTTTGTTAAAATGTTTAGTATCACTGTGCACCTATGAAAAAATAGGCTATATTTTGTTTAATTTGACTGATATTGACAAAATGACTAGAGACATTGAGCCTCTATGGGCAGTGTTCTGTGCCTACTTTGGTGAGGCAACTGTGCAGAGCAGTGGCTGTAAGGTTGTTGGTGTCTGTTGTAATGGGAACTTCTGAACCCAGTGATGCACACCAATGGTAAAGGGAGCCATCAAGTTGAAGAAGGAGGCCTTCTCAGTTTGGTAAGCTTATGGGACTCTTGATGCAGTTGACCAACAAACTAAGTGGAATGCAGCAACTAAGTGGAATGCAGCTTTAGCAGTTGCAGAAGCAAAAACTCTGGTGTGGGAGGAGAATGGTGAGGCCATGGAAAATGACTTTAGGTCAACCTCAAAGAGAATCTGGGAAATAGTCAGATGACTAAGACGGGGGAAACAGCTTTGCCATGCTGTTTACAGGAGGGATGGAGTGCTGTTGACTTCAACTGGGGATATTCTCTGCCAGTGGATGCAGTACTTAGAGGACCTGCTGAATATCACTGACATGCCTTCCTTGGAGGAATTACAGTCAGAAGATGCAGAGAAGAACTTGCCCATCACTAAGGCTTAGGTCACTGAAATAGTCAAAAAACATTTTGGTGGTATGCCCTTGAGGGGTAGATGAGATTCGCCCCTAGTTCTAGAAACCTCTTGATGTTTTGGCCTGTCCTAGCTGACATGCCTCTTGCACATTGCCTGTACGTTGGGGACAGTGCCTGTGGATTGGCAGATTGGGGTGATGATGCCAGTTATTAAGAAAGGGGACCAGAGGGTGTGTTTTAACTTCAGGGGTATCACAATCCTCAGCCTACCTGGGAAGGTCAATGCCAGAGTACTGGAGAGGAGGCTCTTTTGGCTGGTCGAACCCTAGATCCAGGAGAATTGTCATGGAACACTGGATTGACTGGAGGGTTCAGGGGAATTTGCCCAGCCAGTCTACATTTGTTTTGTGGACTTGGAAGTAGCATATGAACATATCCCTTGGGTGGTCCTGTGGGGGTGTTTTTTGAGGGTAATGGGGTATGGGATCCATTGTTGTTGAGCAAGAGGTTTGCATTTTCGGCAGTTAGATTTGTTCCCGGTGGCTGCTGGACTCAGCCAATGCTGCCCTTTGTCATCTAACTTTTATGGACAGTATTTTTAGGTACAGCCAAGGGGTGGAGGGAGTTGATCTCAGGATCTTGTTTTTACTTTCGAAAGAATAAGCAGAACCAGCAGAAATGGGCTTCCTTCACAGAATGTCTGAGCTCAACCTTAGAGATAGGATGAGGAGCTTTGATAATTGGGATGGGCTCAAAGTAGAGCTGCTGCTCCTCTTCATCAAATGGAGCCAGCTAAGGTGGTTTAGGGATCTGTCTACAATACCTCCTGGTCACCTTCTTCGGGAGATGCTACAGGCATGTCCAACCAGGAGGAGATCCCCAGGCAGATCCAGGACATGCTGAAGAGATTATATCTCTCTGCAAATAATTTAAATCAAAGGTCTATTTGTTGGGGGGAGGGGGGTGAACAAAGCCAAATTAAATATTGGGGGGTATATATCCCCCCGGTTCCTACATCCTGCTCCTAGCATGTCTATTATTGTCAAAGGGAGTTTGAAGCACTGGGAAAGTACACACTATCAAAAGTCATATATAGTATCACAAGTATTAACTGCCACTGATTTATGTTATGTTTATAATTCATAATTAATATTGTGTGAATTATTAAATATCTTAGATATCTGTGTATTGCAAGATCATGAAATATTTTTTAAATTTACTTTGCACTTTTCTGGGGGCAAGTATGTAGTCCCGTAGACTAAGCTTCTGTACCTGTAAATAGAAGACCACTGACCACTGATTCAAACCCACCCTTCGTATATCTGTGGTTCCTTGAGCAAAAACCTTAAACCCAACAGCTCCTTTGGGTGCTCCAACAGGTGGCTGCCCTTCACAGCCAACTTGCTCTCACCTACATAGACCAAATTGGGGAATTTCCCTACAGGGGTCAATATAGTATCTGCTATTAATTAGAATTTGTATTGCCCTGCAGAAACATAAAAGACATATCAAAGTGAGGCAAATTTTGAAGATATCCATCCATCCATCCATTAACTTCCGCTTATCCGAGGTCGGTTCGCGGGGGCAGCAGTCTCAGCAGGGAAACCCAGACTTCCCTCTCCCCGGCCACTTCCTCCAG
>JAODJU010000130.1:13347054-13360405 GCA_026776725.1 Gnathonemus echidnorhynchus
CGGGCAACTTAGCTCCTGGGATCATTGGAACACGCAAACCCCTCCACCACGATAAGGTGTCGGCTCCAGGAGAGGTTTTGAAGATATATTAAAAGTTAATGTCTTCAGTCCTATTTATGATAGAATTATACAGTTTGTTATAGTAGTTTTGTTTATTAAAGGTGAATCCAGATCAAATTTTAGGTTTGTTCAGACAAGCCCTCTAGAGGACAGTAGTGATTGATGGAATCAGAATTATTTTCAGGTGAGCCCTTCAAATAGTGAAGTTTTAACCCCATCAGACAGCCTTCTAGCATCAGCTATATTGTTCATTATGTTGGTAGAGGGCACATAAATGTAATTTCCATTTTTTTTCCATAAGTTTAATTGTCAATATGAGCTCTATTTCAGACTCAGCCCAGGCTAACCACTGGTAATTTTATTTATAGTTTTAAAAAAAGAAACGGTGTTAAAATATGGTAAATGACTCCAACATTATAATTACTATTGCCTATCAATCAAAACAGACAATAAAGTTTTTGTATAAGCATTAGTTCACAATCTAACAACAACTATAATGTTTTCCAGAAAAAGAACCTGGAGGAAAGCAGTGCAACACAGGGAGGACACATAAACTCCACATACACACATAGAGCGTGTGGTATTCAGCACTCTAAAGGCTAATTTATAGTTCTGTGATGAACGCATGCCCTGCACTGTAGCCTAATGTGTACCTCCCCGGAAATGCAATAATTGTGATTGGTCTGCTTGGTAGCATTGCATTTCCTCCTGTGCAACAGTTTTGCTGTTTCTTTCCAGCTGGGGGTATTTTAATGTTGTACAAGTTGTGTTTAGCTCATTGTTAGCCTGCTGTATTTGCCATGGTTGTAGCCGTTTATGAAGAGCTCATGGAAAAACAGTATGGGTAAACTTTAAACAGATTTTTATATGCAAACTAGATAATCTTGAAAAAGAACAATCATTAAAGCTGCAAAGCTTGTTGAGTTTTGTTTCCAATGACAGTAGAAATGTTTTAACAAAAAAAAAAATCACACCAGGGCACAATTATAAATGCTTGCCACAGCATAGGTCACTTGTGTAGGTTACAGCATAAGCTCTGCATAAGCTGGATGCATGAATATAACTCAAGCTCAACCCTGGAGGTGTGGAGTGTCAATGTTCTCCTTTTGGGGCAACTTTTATGAAGAACTTTGGTTCTTCATAAAACTTTGCTTTTGATTTTGATGGTAACGATGATGGCTTACAAGATGATTTCTCAATTGGTGGGCCATAGACCACTAAGCGGGAAATCTGATTTTGTCCCTAATGGGCTGCCACACAGATGCAAACCTGAAAATTCCCCGGTTGGCAAAATTTACTGACAGGATATGGTTCAGCAATAAAAATGATATATTACTGTCATACCAATTTTAAAAAACAAAAAAATGAGAAACGTCGATAAGATTGTCGATAAGAAACAATGCTTGATACCAGACACATCACAGATACAAACACAATTCCAACGAAGCATATGGTAGTCTTTTAAATACGGATAAATGACATGCAGCAAGGTTGGTTTAGTTAGAGGAGTATGCACGTTACGCATGTCATTTTGGTGATGACATGGAAGAAATAAGCGCCTCATCAGAAGAATCTTCAGTTCTTGGTGAAGAATGTGGTAGCTCAGCAGCCACAACAGCTTTTATTTCTGAAATATTGTGAATAAACAAGGTAAAAAGACAGTGTTGTGGTGGTACTGTTGGGTATGGTAGCGCCTCTTCACGAATCTGTGAGGTTAATGCTGGCAGATGCAGTCAATATGGATTCCAGTCAGAGAATCTGGCACCAGAGGGGGATGACTTTAAAACAGAATTTATTGAAATGGAACTTGAGGAATCAGAATGTGAGATGCATTATGGAGGTACATTGCAGTGAGGGGCTGTGTGTATATGTGTGGTCTGTGGAAATACAAATGGTATATTCAATCACATGTATGGTAAAGCAGCTTAAAAATTACAGAAATACAGCAGAAATAAAGCTCAAACAGTATTACACCTTATTACAATTGCAAACAGACCAGTTTAAACGTTCACTAAAATTGTATTTACTAATAATCTAAACGTACAAAAAAGCTCTGCAACTCCATAATTTCCATATTTACAAACTAGCGCAATAATGAAGTTACAAATGAACACGCATAAATTACAGGCCATCATTATATTAACGTCTTAACATAGCTAATGCACTACTATACAACGCCGAAAAGTAAACATGTGTAGTGTTCTGTAATAAGGAAATAAGGCAATTGCACATTTATAAGCAGTACAAACAAGACCGTGAAGTAACAACAGAAATTAAAGTTGCTGTACTCACTTTATATTCATTAACAGACAACATCAGATAAGTAAACTGCAGGCACGTTAACATTCCGCCACGGTTGTCCCGTCCACACTGACCAGGTAGAAAATTAACTGAATAACTAAGTTTCCAATGGCAGGTTTTCTGATACAGCCACCCTCAATTATCTGTCAGGATAATTGCACTGAAGAAAGACTGGCTGAGGTGCTCTTTTCCTCCTCAGTGAGTTTGGGGAGCTGGACCAATCGGGCAACAGGTTGGACATAAGATTTGTCTCCAACCTTCTCTGATGCAGATTGAACCTGTCCACCTGCTCCGGCAAAGGTCTTGGTGATGACGCCTATTAGCCAGTGAGCACGCAGCAGCTGAGGGTCAACTATGAGAACAACGCGACCCATGTTAAGTGTTTTGCTATCAACTCCCCACTTGTGATGATCCTGCAGGCCTGGTAGATAGAAGCAAATGAAGGCTGTCCAGAAGTTATCTGCAAACATTTAGCTGTGTCTCCATCACCTTTACCCAACATGTTGTTTGAATTGTACAAGGCCTGAGGAAGAACAGAATCCCATCTTCCCATAAGTAGGATATTAGGCGTTATAGGGTCAGGGTCAGTTGGGTTTGCAGAGATGTTACCCAAAGGTTTGGAGTTCAAAATATTCTAAATTTCGAGGATGACCGTCTGCAAGATGGCAGGCACTGTTCTCGAAGAATCACCTTCAACACAGATTTCACTGATTTCTCTCAACTGAGGCCCCACCACCTCAATGGCCTCTTGAACCTCATGGTCTCCGCCCACAAAATTGGTACCATTGTCGCAAAGCAGTTTGAATAGCTAATAAAGAAATGCAGGGAGAGCAGAAAGGCGGAGTCAAGACTCTCTAGAAGATGTAAGTGTACACATCTTGTGGTCATACATTTATATATGTTCTCCCACCTCTTCTCTTGGTGATGCCCATATTTCACAATGAAAGGACCAAAGCAATCAACGCCATTTGAGTATAATGGTGGCTTGTATAACCGCAACCTGCATGGTGGAAGATCCACCATCTTTGATATGTCAGGTTTGCCAGAATTGACAGTCCCTGCATATATGGTGGAATCTGTGGATAGCCTCCCGGCTTTGAGGCACCCAATATTGGTGGCACAGTTCTGCCAAAACACACTCACATTAGGGATGAAGTAGCTGGGCATCAAATTCCTTGATCAGGAGTTTCATGATGGGATGACCTAGATCCAGAATAATGGGGTAAATCACATCTGCCACAAAGCCCTCCAAACAACAAGTCGCAGTGTCAACCACCACCCCTGATTATTCCAGTGACTTCATCATGCTTCTGTTGTGAGACAGCTTAGATGACTGTCTGCAGGAATGGGTCGCATAGCCTAAAGGGCCTTCACTTCACTCAGGAATGAGTCCATCTGGGCTTGTGCGAGTAGAAGCTTCTCAGTAGTTTTGTAATCATGAGTGTCATATGTTGGAGTGATACTCGGATCAGCAGCCCCATGATGAACTCTCACAGTCTCTTGAAAAAGTTCCTTCCAAGAGTGGAACTTATTGGCGTCAGGAAGGGATGCTGTAGAGGATACAAAAAATACCGTTCCAATGCACCAAGACTACTTCAGTTCACTCTGGTCAGGCTCTGCAACAGAAATCAACATAGCTAGCCAGAGGTCAACAGGTTGGAGCAGGAATGTTGGCCCAGAATTCCACTGGTGAGGATAGGCCATTTCTGACAGCATCAACCCCCTTGTGATGTGGTCTGCTGGATTCCTGGCTGAATCAACATAGGGCTAGCTGGCCCCATCTGTCAGGTTCTGAATTTCTGCTACACAGGTCCTACAAATACCTTATAGTGGTAGGACGTAGCTCTCAACCAATACAACACTATAGTTGAGAAAACTTTACAGACAGGGATGGTCAGCTCATTCTGGATCACACTGGCCATCTGTACACCTGTAAGAACAGCATTGAGCTGTAACTGCAGCATCGACAAATGCTTCTTGGGGGCTACTCTAGACCTAGCCAGGATGAAATTGACATATACCTCACCAGTTTCGTCCATGGTGCGTAAGTAGGTGACTGACCCATACACTTGCTCTGAAGCATCACAAAATATGTGAAGCTCCCGAGTAGCAGATAGCATGTTACTGGAGGATGGAGTGTAGGGTCACAGGAAGCACAGGTGAGGCAGGTTTGTTCTCTGACCCAGATAAGCCACTGGTCTCGAAGATGCTGAGGCTCAGTCAGATTATCCCATCTAAGGTTGCATTTGTGGAGGTCCTGGAAGAGCACCTTAGTTGTAATTGTGAAGAGAATAATATACGCAAGTGGGTCATACTGGGCTAGCAAGTGTTTTATACAAATTCCTCAAAGTTGGCTGGACCATTTCTGAAGCATGGTGCTTTGTAGCCCAGTATGTCATCAAGGCAGTTCCACTGCAGGCCAAGGGTTAGCTCTTGGAGGTCAGAGCTATTCTGAGACAACCAGTGTTCACTGCTAGCTGATCGGGCTTCTGCAGGGAGGCGTTCAATGACAGAAGGAATATTATAAGCCCACTGCCTGATCTCAAATCCTCCCTCTGCTATTAGCTGGCATAGATTATCAACCACGTCTCTGGCCTCCTCTGGCATAGGAGTACTATGGAGGCAATTGTCCACACAGAAGTTGGAGTTCACTATATCAGCCAGCGTAAATGCTTTATCTGTGTGCTCATGTGCATGGCACTGGAGGGCGTATACAGCACAGCAAGGACTACACGTTGTCCCAACGGGCAAAACCTGCTTTTCATAAATAATGGGCTCATCCTCTCAATGCATCTCTTGCCAGATGAATCGTAATAATGGTCTATCAGCGGGAAGGAGATGTACCTGGTGGAACATACTCTTAATGTCGCCATTAACTGTTACTGCAATGTGCTGGAACCTAAGGAGACCACCAAGTAGGGAAGAACCAAGGGTTGGAACAGGTAATAGCTGTTCATTCAGGGATTGTCCCTGGTACTGGAATGAGCAGTTAAAGATAATTCTATCTTTGCCATTGTGGTGCACCTTATGGTGTGGAATGAACCAGGACTCAGTGGTCTTACTGGCTTCCTCTGGTGAAATCCTTGCCAAGTATCTAACCTGTTCCAACTTAGAGATCTCTGAACAGTAAGATTCATCCTGTTTGGGGTCCCTGATGTGCCTATGTTCAGTGCTATGTAGACTTTGGTGTACAGCTTCCTTAGATGCATATAGAATATTGGCTGGAGTATTTCATAGTAGAAGGGTGGTATAGCGCTGTACACCCCATCCCTCTACTCAGATGGTAGCAGTCTGAAGCAGGATGTAGGCTTGCTGATCTTGCTTGGATCTGGTGACAAATTTCTCACTGTAAGGCAGGGTGTCAATTTGCTAGAGCCGTTCCATGTGTCAGTGAAGCTCATCAAATGGTGAAGCTGTGGTGGACATTGTTGCACACTCCATGTGTTCTGGATGAAACTGGCAGGTCCTTGGATTGACCAGGTCCTTGGTGACAAGCGATGTGCACACAGCAATCGGTCCGCATTCTGACCCTTTAAGTACTGGCTGCACAGGAGTCAGAAGGTGTGGTATCTCATAGCTGATCAGGAGAAAGGGTCGGGCATGATCAATTGGGGCAGTGGTAGCCCCCTGAGGTGTGCGTATTACTTCTGCATGATAGCTACTGGATAGGTATGTTCAACCAGATTCAATCCATCTCCAAATGCCATGAAAGCATTTGGGATCTGGTATCTCTCATCTGGGCTACCTAATGGAGAAACCTCAAACAAGACAGGAAAACCACCAATCTTGGTGACCCTTTGGTGGACTGTTTGCAAAGACAGCATCTCAGGCATGACAGTGAGGTTTAGCTGCTGTGCAGAATGATAGTTCACTGTGATCCATCATGGAGGATGGCATGGGCCTCCATACTGCCATCACCATTGTGGATGAGGATCTTCACAACCTTTAGCATGACCCTCTGAGAGTGGTTTGGTCAGTACAGGTAGACTCTGGTAGGTGGTAGGCTTAACATCTGGTAGGTGGTACAGTAGTGCTTAAAAGTTTGTGAACCCTATGGAATTGTCAAAATTTCTGCATAAATATGACCTGAAACATCATCAGATTTTCACACAAGTCTTCAAAGTAGATAAAAAGAACCCAGTTAAATAAATGATACAAAAATATTTCACTTGGTCAATTATTTATTGGGGAAAATCCAATAATATATATCTGTCAGTGGCAAAAGAATGTGAATCTTTCATTTCAGTATCTGGTGTGACCCCCTTTTGCAGTAAAAACTGCAACTAAACATTTTCGGTTACTTTTGATCAGTCCTGCACATCAGCTTAGAGGAATTTTAGTCCATTTAGTCGTCCTTGCAAAACAGCTTCAGCTCTGGGATGTTGGTGGATTTTCACACATGAACTGCTCACTTCAGGTCCTTCCACAACATCTCAATTGGATTAAGGTCAGGACTTTAACTAGGCCATTCCAAAACATTAACTTTATTCTCCCTTAACCATTCCTTGGTAGAACAACATGTGTGCTAAGGATCGTTGTCTTGCTGCATGACCCACTTTCTCTTGAGATTCAGTTCATGGACTGATGTCCTGACATTTTCCTTTAGTATTTGCCAGTATAATTCAGAATTCATTGTTCCATCAATGATGGCAAGCTGTCCTGGCCCAGATGCAGTAAAACAGGCCCAAACCATGATACTACCGCCACCATGTTTCACAGATGGGATAAAATTCTTATGCTGGAATTCTGTGTTTTCCTTTCTCCAAACAAACGCTTCTCATTCAAACCAAAAAGTTCTATTGGTCTCATCCATCCACAAGACATTCTTCCAATTCTACCAATTTGTCTACCTGACCTTTAGTAAACTGTAGGCAAGCAGCAATGTTCTTTTTGGAGAGCACTGGCTTTCTCCTTGCAACCTGCGGAGAGTAACAATGGTCTTAAATTTCCTCCATTTATACACAATCTGTCTTGCTGTGGATTGGTGGAGTCCAAACTCTTTAGAGATGGTTTTGTAATCTTTTCCAGCCTGATGAGCATCAACCACCCTTTTTCTGAGGTCCTCAGTAAACTCCTTTTATCATGCCATGATACAGTTCCATAAACATGTGTTAACACTTTGATACAACCTTGTTCTTTAAATAACACAGGGACGAATCGGACAGGCGCAAATCCAAAAGACGGGGTTTATTTGGGGCAGACAGACCACAACTTAGGACACAACATCAATGACAGACCTGGGGACACTGAAAGGCGGGACCCTGGCCTAGGTTGACCCTGCTGGTTCGATGGCAGAGGAGTACTTCTCCTGGAGGAATGCATTGGGGCCATGAGGGAGATCCAAGAGGGGTCCCATTCAAGCTCCTCCACTCCTTATAACAATGGAGGAGGAGCGATGGTTTCACAGTCCGGGACCTCCTGCCCCAATTGATCATGCCCGACCCTTTCTCCTGATCAGCTATGAGATACCACACCTTCTGACTCCTGTGCAGCCAGTACTTAAAGACTGGGATGTCGGGCGTGGAAGGAGCGGAGACGGGTGGAGCAGGAGGCGGAGATGCAACCAGGACCCCCCTCGGAGCCAGAGGAGGAGCCGGGACTTCCGTCAAAGGAGGAGGCGGAGCCGAGATGGGTAGAGCCAGAAGCGGAGGCCTGGGAGCCTCGGGCGTAGCAGCGGGGGGAGGTGGCGCCAGAGCCTCGGGTGTAGCAGTGGGGGGAGGCGGCGCCAGAGCCTCAGGCATAGCAGCGCCCTCGGGCGTAGCCGCAGGGGAAGGCACTGCGGGCGAAGTAGTGGTAGGCGGGGGCGCAGCAACCTCGGGTGGCGGCCAAGGGGGCGCAGCAGGGACCTCGGAGTGGGTGGCACTGGAGGGTGTAGAACCTCACTGAGCAGCACCCCGGCCCCTGGGACTAGCGGATCAGGCGGGACTGGAACAGGTAGGTCAGACGGGACTGGAACAGGCGAGATTGGAACAAGTAGGTCAGCCGGGACCGGAACAGACGAGACAGGAACAGGCAGGTCAGGCTGAGCTGGGGCCCCGGGGGGGTCCTGCCGCAGCCACTGGTACTGGTGCTTCTGGAGCCAGGGCCTCGGGTGGAGCAGGAGGCGTGGCCGGGGCCTCGGGCAGAGCTGGAGGCGCGGCCAAGATCTCGGGCGTGGCGGCAGGCAGAAAAGGTGTAGCAACCTCGGGTGTGGTGGCAGGCAGAGGAGGCGCAGCTACCTCGGAAGTGGCAGCAGGCAGAGGAGGTGCAGCAGGGAGATCGAGCGGTGCAGCAGCTGCAGCCGGGAGCTCGGGTGGTGCAGCAGGAACCACTGACTCAGGACCTGCAGGGGACGCCGTAGGAACCTCCAGAGCCTGAGACTGGCGGGCATCATGCGTGGGTGCAGTGGCAGCAGGCTGGCGGGCATCATGCGCAGCAGCAGCAGGCTGGTGGGTATCATGCGCAGCGGCAACAGGCTGGCAGTCTGTGGCCACAGCCGGAATAGGCAGCAGCATGGCAGGGGTCTCTGATGGCACAGCAACCAGGACTGGCTGGTCAGGCCCTTCCAGCACGACCTGGGCAAGCAGAACGGTACAGACAGGCAGGACAGGTAGAACAGGCGGGACAGGTGCCGGCAGGTCAGGCAGGACGGGCCGGTCTAGGACCACAGGTGGGTTATGGCTCGCAGCTGGTACAGGAGCCTCTGGAGCATAGCAAGGACGGGCGAAGCTGCAGCAGTGACCTCAGACGGCGACGGGGGAGGCGTTGGGGCCTCGGAGGACGCAGCCAGAGCGTGCAGCGCTGGAACCTCCAGGAGCACTGCAGGAACCCCTGACACCTCAGGGGGCAGTGCAGCAGGCGGAGGCGGGACCTCAGGCGCTGCAGGGGGCGGAGCTGCGGAGGGAGCTGTGGGCGCAGCAGAAGCCGCCGCAGGAGCCTCAGGCGCAGTAGGAGGCGAGACCGCAGCAGGTGGTCGGCTCCTCACTCGGTCTCGGCTCTAGTCGCCTCCTGTTCTTTCTCCGGGTTGAGGCGGGTGACAGATTTTCAGCCGCCATGGGAAGTGCTAGCAGCGCGAAATGCAGTTAACCGCAAAGTGACTTTGGCAGAAGCCTTATCTCCTTTACTCTCTCCATAAGCTTCCGGAGATTATCGCACACCACAGTCAAGAGGTGTGCGTCATCAGACGGGGACATTCCCTGCAGGAGAGTCCCACTGTGGCTGGCTAGAACCCATGCCTCAGGGTCATTCTGGACCTTATGACCTGTGTTAGGCGAGCAGGCAGGACGGGACGAAGGATGAATCAGACAGGCAGAAATCCAAAAGACGGGGTTTATTTGGGGCAGACGGACCACAACTTAGAACACAACTTCAGACCTAGGGGACCTGGGGAAACTGACTTGAACGCGGACTAAATACAGGACATGACATCAGAATAAATGCAAAACAGCTGGTACGATGGGAAGTCACACATGGGTAACGAGGTGGGCGTGGTCCACGAGAGGGCTGGACGGAGGGACGTGACACCTGCTAATCCTAGAGGTTCACATACTTTGAGGACTTGTGTGAAAATCTGATGATGTTTCCGATCATATTTATGATGAAATTAAGTTAATTCTAAAGGGTTCACAAACTTTCAAGCAGCTTATTGCAACTCTTAGGTGCAACTCTTTGCATGGCTTACATGGACGCTTCAGGTTGCAGGTGTATACAGCATGGGTTCTACCACATCTCCAAAATTTCTTACTGTACTTGATCCAGGTGACCATCTGGCAGGTTGTCAATTTATTAAACTCAACTTTTTAAATTGCATGGTTGGCAATACATTTAGTTTGTGACCTTATCTGCAGCCATGGCGCTAGGTCAGGAAGTGTGTAAGTCTTGTCAGTACTCATCTTAAGGATACCTCAGTTCAGACAATACTCAACAAAGCTGTCAAATTAAGAGGGAGGCATCTTGCTCAATAAGCAATCAACACATGAGCTGCACATAAGGAACTAATGGTTGCATATAAATGGTGCATAAATCATTTATGGAAGTCCCAGTATTTAAACAGTATTTAACGAGGGGATCCCCCGCCCCCACCACCTACAGTAAAATTTACCCCAGGTGGCTGACATGATAAGTGATGAATGAGTGAGCTGTGTGGTTGGAAAGTTTGAGAAACACTGGCTTAAAGCATATGCCAAAAATTTGTCTGTTGTATTTATTATTTCTACAGTATTAGACATTAACATATTATGCAAGTTTATTTCATATATTTACATTGTAATAGGGGCATGTAGTTAGTATGAGGATGTGCCTGTACCTCTGATGGACTGGACTTCTATCCACAATGTTCCCATCTTATGCACTGGGTTGTATAAGCATCATTAAAGGGAATAATAAAAGGAATATGAGCGATATCAAGTTTTTGAGTTTTATTTGTCACATACACAAACATACACCAAGTGATATATCATTGTTGCATGTTCACTAGATTGTGCTTAAAGACACAATACAAAAAGGAAAATACAAATAAAAATAAATAACAATAAGAGAAAGTAAAATATAAAAGTAGTAATACTAATATTTCTATTTCCATAAGACAATGTAAGTTGTCAGATGTAGAATGAGGAATAGTTTCTCATTGTTGGCCTTCACTTGGCAATAGTACTTCCTTGGCTACAGTAGAGTAAAAAGGCTATTGGGTTTTGTTGTTCCCGGTCAGGATGCTCTTAATGATGAGGGCGTACAGCCATCACCATAAGTTTTGAGAATGACACAAATATTAATTTTCACAAAGTCTGCTGCCTCAGTTTTTATGATGGCGATTTGCACAAACTCCATAATGTTATGAGGAGTGATCAGATGAATTGCAATTAAATGCAAAGTCCCTCTTTGCTATGAAAATGAACTTAATCTCAAAAAACCCATTCCCATTGCATTTCAGCCCTGCCACAAAAGGACCTGCTGACATCATTTCAGTGATTCTCTCATTAACACAGTTGAGTGTTGACAGGGACAAGGTTGGAGATGTCACTCTGTTATGCTGATTGAGTTAGAATAGCAGTATGGATGCTTTAAAAGGAGGGTGGTGCTTGAAATCATTGTTCTTCCTCTGTTAAGCATGGTTACTTGTAAAGAAACACGTGCAGTCATCACATCAAAAAAAGGGCTTCACAGGGAAGCATATTGCTGCTAGTATAATTGCACCTAATCATACTAATCAACCATTTATTGGAACATCAAGAATTGAGAGAAGTTCAGTTGTTGTTAAAAAGGCTTCAGGGCGCCCAAGAAAAGGGGACCGCTGCCACCAGTCCTGTGTCATGCCAACATTAAAGCATCTTCAGACCATTTATGTGTGGGGTTGCCTCTCAGCCAAAGGAGTGGGCTCACTCACAATTTTGCTTAAGAACAGAGCCATGAATAAAGAACGGTACCAAAACATCATCTGACAGTGACATCCAAGAATAGTTTGGTGATGAACAATGCCTTTTCCAGCATGATGGAGCACCGTGCCATAGGCAAAAGTGATAACTAAGTGGCTCAGGGAACAAAACATCAATATTTTGGGTCTATGGCCAGGAAACTCCCCAGACCTTAATCCCATTGAGAACTTGTGGTCAATACTTAAGAGGTAGGTGGACAAACAAAAAACCACAAATTCTGACAAATGCCAAGAATTGATTATGCAAGAATGGGCTGCCAGCAATCAGGATTTGGCCCAGAAGTTGATTGACATCATGTCAGGGTGAATTGCAGAGAAAGGCCTACAATGCAAATATTGACTATTTAAATAAATTTAATGTAATTGTCAATAAAAGCCTTTGACACTTATGAAATACTTCAGTATACCATAGAAACATCTGACAAAAACATATACAAACACTAAAGCAGCAGACTTTGTGAATCATAGTGTTTTTAACTCTTGGCTCTTTCACGTCGAGTATACCAATTCATTTCCAACAAATCAAGAAGGAATATTGGCAAAAAATGATTTTATCTTGCCTGAAGGGTGAACTCATGTTTTGAATACTGAAATTGTGATTAATCACGTTCCTTTTCAGACATACTCACACACACACACACACACATGCACACGCACACACACACACACAAGGAAAGAGAGAGAAACCTGTTCTCATATCTTGGTGGGGACTGTCCATTAGTTTCTATGGGAAAAACCCTAATCACAATCATGACACCCTTAAGACCCTTAACCCCTACCCATCCCTAACCTTAACCAAAAACAAGACGTTTGGCATTTTTACTTTTTTGATTGCACTCACAGATTTTTGTAAAATTCAGGTTATCCAAATGGGGACCTGAAAAATGTCCCCAAAAGTATGGAAGTTTCAGGTTTTACCACGTTTGGAACATTTTTGTCCCCAAATGTGATTTATGCAAACTCCCCCATCCCCCACCCCACATATTAACACAGTTGAGAGTAAAGCTTGTGGTTGTGGAGCACTTTGTGTGACATGTCTTAATGCTCATCAGATCTATACTTGTTCTTCCATGTGCTACCACTGACTATATTGGACTGGATAAAGTAAAGTGACATGGTTAAATTTTCCCCAAACAAAAATAGGAAAATAAGAAAACATTGTTACAAGCCAGGCTTTTACACATTCTTACACATCCACTTCTCAAAATAAATTCTCCCAGAATAAATTTTGTCAAGTTCCCAATGATACATTTCACCAACCTGCTATTGGACTTCTATGGATAAAATTTGCCAGAAGGGGAAGCTAGTAGTGAAAAACAAATGAAAACATTATTATAGAATATTTAGAAAATCATCTCACACCCCCAAAGTTTTAAAATCAAAGTTTTAAAATGCTCCTGTGAAGTATGCAAAAAAATCCACAGAATATGTTTAGATGTAGAGGTGTGCAAAAATATATATTTTGATGAATTGTTTAAAAATTTTCCGATTTGATATCAACCTGTGGGTACTCCGGTTTCCCCCCACAGTCCAAAGACATGCTGAGGCTGATTGGAGTTCCTAAATTGCCCATAGGTGTGC
>JAODJU010000130.1:13390755-13409552 GCA_026776725.1 Gnathonemus echidnorhynchus
TGTCCAGGGTTGTTCCCTGCCTCGTGCCCGTTGCTTCCGGGATAGGCTCCAGACCCCCCGCGACCCAGTAGGATAAGTGGCTTGGACAATGGATGGCTGGATGGATGATCACTACTGTCCAATGGTTCTAAAACCTCTAATTTTAAGGGCCCCTCCCCTGGTATAGGGGTATTAACAAACTGAGTAAAAAACAATCCTGTACTAATTCCACCATCTCAAGTTCATTTACAGAAGAGCCAGACACTGTGTCCCACTGTATCCCAGGTAAATTTAAATCACCCATAACCACCACATCATTTTTATTACTCACAATCCTGATATCATCATATAACATTCTGCTTTCCTCCGTAGCTATATTAGGTGCTCTATAACAAACCCTGACAATTAGGCCATTTGAGTTTTTAGCATCTAGTTTTATCCATACAGCTTCTGTACTTTTATTATTATCAGTGAGCTCCCTTGCCTGCAAGTTTTCTTTTACGTATACATACTGCAACACCACCTCCCTTCTTGCCTATCCGGTCTCTATGGAAGAACGTATAACCATCCATATTATATTCTTCACCATCATTGTTACTCATCCATGTTTCAGTTATTCCTATAATGTCATAAGTGTCCGATGAAATTAAAGCCTCTAAATCATGAATTTTTTTTCCTAATGCTCCTAGCACTTAAATACAGACTGCAACGGGTAGGCCTTTTACAGTGCCTACTTTTAATATTTATTGGGGCTTTCCATCTCTCCCCACCTAAATTCTTAACTAACCTCCCTGCCCCCAAGTCCCTAGTTTAAACATTCTGCAACTACTCTACACCTATGCCTCCCCAATACACTGGTTCCCCTCTGGTTCAGATGCCGTCCAGCTTAAACAGGTCCCACCTGTTCCAGAAGGTCTTCCAGTGCCTCATAAACCTAAAACCCTCTTTCCTACACCACCATTTTAGCCACACATTTAATCCCCTTATTTCAGCTAACTTAGCCTGGCTTGCACATGGCACAGGAAGTATTCCAGAGAATACCACCACGGATGTTCTGCTTCTAAGCTAATCCGCAACTTCTATAAATTTATCCTGCAGAACAGCCCTCCTGCCCTTTCCTATGTCGTTAATGCCAACATGCACCACGACTACTGGATCCACCCAGGCTGGGGCCAAAAGCCTGTCCACACGATTCGGAAGGTCCCCTACCTGGGCACCAGGCAGGCAAGACACCGTACGGGACCCTCTATCACTGGTGCACACATAACTATCTACACCTCTATAATTGAGTCCCCTACTACCACAACCTCCCTCTTCCTGGGGGTAGGCGGCTCCTTTTTGCTCAAGGGCCCACCTGCCTCCCCAGTCTCTTCCAGCTCTAAAGCTGAAGCACCTGAAAGTGGTTAAACACCATCACTCCAGGTGATGCCGCCTCTGTGAACTGTGTATGCCCTTTTCTACGTCTACGACCTACGTTCACCCAGCTCTCTCAACCTACCTGTTCATCATTCTCCCCCCTCCCCACTTGTGACGTACACACAGTCTCCCTAAAAGGCGTTACCTCTCTCCATTAACTCATTGTTATGTTGGATGAGAGCCAGTTGCTCCTCGAGGTCACAAACCTTGACCATGAGTGAGTCCACTAACTTACATCGCTCGCAGATGAAGTCCGACGGCACGCAAACATCCAGAAGGGCAAACACCTTGCAAACACAACACTGAGCTGGCCCCATAATTACCTAACTCATTATGACCCCATCCTTTACTCCCAGCCCAGTATATTAATATACTGTATTTAGTTGATCTAATTAACATATAGTTAAAACAATAAAGTGCCGAATACAATAAACACTAAATTAACACTTGCGTTAAAATGGAACTTTCTTAAAAAATTATCCGACAGCATCAGCGATAACAACCTTGGAAATTAAACTTTAAAATAACCAAATTAACAATTACCTACCCGAGACTAACTTCCTGCCAAGCCACTTTTAACTAAAATAAAGCGAAGTTGCTCCAGGGAGGCTGAAAAACCACAAAAAACCCTCTCAAAGCAGGCTACTGCCAGAGCGGGAAAAAAGTGGAAAATGTCCTCCCGGCCCCGACTGGTGACCAAGCAAAGCTCAGGAGCAAATGTCCTTTCCCAGTTAGTTACCAACGTTAGATAATATTACCCCGTGGGCGTTTGTAGCGAAAGTACGCAGACAGAACTAAACAAGTACTATTACTTTTCTCATAGACAGTCTCCATTTAAATCCAAAGTCTGGACAAACTTTGAATTCTGTAAGGTAAATGAACATCTAGACATGAATATGGCTGTCTGCTTGGGTTCACTGTTTTGGTGCAATGAAGACTGGAATGTTGCAAAGTTTAGAGTTGGACAAGTGCAACACTACAATGTTGCATTTCCATCTCTTTTAGTTTAACAGTTTTAAATTAAACAAATTGCTGACTGATAAGATAATGTTTTTGTTCAGTGAATCCAATGAGCACAAAGTCAAAAAATTTGGAAACGATGACTTTACCAGATGACGGCCAGTTTTTTAATACGCATCTGTCAAGAGGTATTAACATGTAATTATTATATGACTTATTACATTACTTTATTATTCTATTTTGTGGTACCATGTAAAAATGCTAACAATCTAGCTATTTTAGCAGGCACCAGGGGTGGCCAATCAAATTGTGTGTGTGTGTGTGTGGGATGGGGAGTAATTTACTGACACATTTTTCATTAAATTTATTAAAAAATAGTGCTAGTTATGAAAAATACCATAGGTATGAAAAGGAGGTAGTGGCATTATTAAGCAAATGTTAGGTAACTGTCACAGTACATCAGAAATTAATGCTAGGCAACCTGTCTAGGTATGAGATCAATTAAGGATCAAAAAACATTTCTTCCTCAAGATGATTTTCAAAAAGGTAAAAAAAAAAAAAAATTGTGCGAACAAGTAGTTTATTATTATCTGGGCCAGTAACCTACTACAGCCCTGCCATTTGTTATAACTTTTATGTGAACAGTCAATAGTAAAATTACTAGAGGAGCAGAAAAAACATTTCACTGTAGTTCAATAATGTTGTAGCACAAATTAAAACAATATATGACTATTTAGGTATCTAAGAAATGTGATATTCACATTTTACTAGTCTATACTTGCTTTTAATATTGATAGCACGTTTTTTCCCTTTATCACATAGGTGCTGCTACAAAAAGCAGCTGTGCTGCACAGCACACTGTAGGTGAAGTCAGAAAAGGGTTAGTTCTTAGGTTAGTTCTTTATATGTAATTGTCAATTACTGTTCAGTGTTTTGCACTGTATTAAATTTATTTGCAGTTTAAATTTGGTTTCAAATTAGTTCAAATGTAATACCTTATTTTGTACTATGTTTTAGATAATGCTTACTAGTGTCTAAAATTCTGCGTGTAAAATATATTGTGGGTTCCAAAACATCCATAACACTTGGGCTACATGAGGGTCCAAACTAGTATCACAAATAGTATTTTAAATGCACATACAGTGAGCCTACCATAAACTGTGGGCCCAGTGAAACAAAAAAGGGGCCTTTGGTGTACAGCCCACACCCTGCCCAAAGTACAGGCTGTAAACCAAGGGCCCCACTGGGGTCCCAACAGTATGTGCCCCACAGATGCCATTTCAAGACACATATGGGCCCTGTTTAAGTTGCCCAAACAAGGTACTATTTCAGTCCACAGTTACCCCATAAAGGCTTGTTTGCTGGGGATATTTGTTTCAACTCTGAGTTTGGAACGCACACACAATATATAACACAATGTGTACCCTGGAGCCTCATTTTTAAAAGTATACCCAAACTGCTATTCAGTAAAAAACCACTGAACAATCGCCATACATACTGATTCGGCAGGTCTCTGCCAATTCAGACCGCTACCATGGAGTGTTTCCCAGATCAGGATAGGCATGTAAAAAATGGATACATGACTGAATTCCAGGTTCTGAGATTCACACTGAGAAACTTATTTCAATCCCTCTAACATTTAAGATACACACCATACTTAAGAACTCTTCGGTCATCTGTTCTTGAATTAGCGCAGAATACCGTTTAAATAAATATAATGCAACATATCATTATTACCACTGTCACGCCCGGCTCCGTACGATCCTCGTGTGCGCCATGCCCCCTCATTATCCACGTGTGCTTCCCCGATTGTGCCCAGCCGTTCCCTGTTATTTCGGCTTGTTTCATGTATATCAGTCCACGTCTCCCCCGGTTTCCCAGACTTGTCATTGTATTGTTACGTGTTGTAAGTGCCTGTCTACCCTCTTGGCCGTAATAAACCCAGGTTTTACGGTCTGACTGAATCATCTCGCTTGTTTTATGCTCGCTCGCTCCGCGCACCTGGACCGAACGTGACAACCACCATCTTTACGACGGTCGATAAGGTGATCTTATTCCTTCTTCCCATTGTCATTTCTGGAAAGGGAACTGTATGGCAGTTATTAAAATGAAATCCAATACACAGAGATGGTATATTTATTATAAATGATGCAAGCCATACAATCACCTCATTCCAAAAATATGAGAAATAAAAACATTTGTATTAGTTGTATTTTGGAAATCTATACCATTTGTCAATTCGTTACATAGCATTTCTCTGAGAATCCGTGAAAAGTATACAATACCAATACACCAAGCAGAAAAGATGAAAACCACCATTGTTTATTTTAGAGGTAAATAAAATTCCTACCTATCAATGAACCAACTTAAATCTTTCCGGGTTAAGGAATAGAGCAAGACCACAATTATTCTAGTTGTAAGAAGTTCTTTTGGAGTAGCTCTTAAAATTTTCTGTACAAGAACATGAGAAATGTATACCTCTGGCTCCTTGCTCAAAAGGTATTAGAGGAAAGCCTGTAACAATGCATTATGTAATAATGCCGCATTAGATAACTCGAAAACATAAATTTACCATTACAAATAGAAGTATTATGATATTGATGATTGAGAAATGCAGAAACAAATAAAATAGGCTATAAATTTGTAATTTGTTACACGATGTGACGACACATTATGTAATAACGTAGTGATGAAAATTTGTTACATTTTGTCAAGTTATTACATAATGTGGCATTATTACATCTTATGTTGTAACAAGGCCACTGCTAGAACTTCAAGCCCAAACCCCCTATTCAGTACCGTCTTCACTAGTCTAACATCTCTTTCCTAAACTGTATTTAGAATATTATTGTATTTACTTTTACAGTATTTTACTTTTATTCTATCTTGCAAGAAAAAAAAATCTTTCAGTACAATTACTAGTGGATTAACACACACAAAGCACATACATGTCAATGCCAAAGATAAAGACTTTATGTTTTCATAGGGCCAAAGCAGTCAAACTCATCCAGAAGTGGTGTAGCAAACAGTTTTTTTCCCAGAAAATGTAATTCAATTCTGAATAAGCTAAATAAATTGCTTTAACATTTAAAACTCACACAACAAAATGAGAACATCCTAAATGCACCTTTCCTCTGAAATGTGGATAAATCAGTCATCATAGTTGATCATTTTAAGGATGCTGGTATATAAATCAGTAAAGGCATAAGGAATACATTTTGTATATATTTTATATGCATATACAAAGAAACACAGCATTTGGTTCGCACCTAAGATATAAAATTAAGCTGGAATGAAACGATAGATTGACAGAGCATACCAATGTTTGTTTATGAGTAAGCAGTTTATAATGTAAAAGGAATTGGGCATTCCAGCAAAACCAAACCTTCATTGGCATTGGGTTTGCACTCTCCACCCCAATTAAATCAAAAGGCAATTCTAAGCTTTGGTATAATTCATCTCCATACAACGAAAGATGTAAAACTCTCCTTTAATAAAACGGAAAAGGTTTTGGTAAAAATGCATAATACTGCCATTTTAAAATTAAAAAAGGGAAAAAAAAAAATCAAACCACATCATAAGTTCTTGTTAAACGCTGTATGGTCCCTGGCATCACATTAATACACCGCTTATTCAGCTAACATTGTTAAAACATCCCTGCTCCCCTGTCAGCCTTTAATAGTAGTCCAAAAATCCAGACAAAAATTGTTACATCACAATATTTTTGCTAAATGGGAGAGTGTTTGAAAACCATATGGGATTGCTAGTGGGAAAGAGCTGAAGTTCCATCTTGGTAAGGAGGACATATTCAAGTCAAACATGTGACTGCTTAAACTACTGATCTGGACTAAACCATGACCAAAGCCCCATGTAAAATGTGCAATTAGGACTACTGTGAACTTCAGGAACAGGACCTAATTATAACTTGGCATTCCTGAAGCCATAGTTTTAATAATGTCACCTTCAGGTTATCCAAAAGTGAATCATTGCAATGTTTTGCATAAAGGCTCATTTCAAATCTTTTTGGATCATACAGAATTATTTATTAGATATTCCAAATGTATGCTCATTTGTTTTTATACTATTGTCTGCAGCATGCTTTACTTTGGAGTAAAATCTGATTTTAATACCCAGCCAAGGGAATAACAGGACAGTACACTCATAACAATACGCATTTGCGCTTCTTCTTCGGCTCAGGTGGTTCCAGTGCTGCCAGTATGGCTTCATCAAACACATTCTTCAGACCTTTCTGCAAAAAAATGTAGAAAAGAATTTAATTTAATTCATGTAATAAAGCAGTTCCACTGACACAATGTTCATGTAGCACTTTTTCAAACTGGAAGCAAGTATGCCTATGTCAACATACAGGACAGAACTGTAAAAGATTTATATAGGCAAAGAAATTATGGTGACAAGACCAAACAGACTGTATCAATCTAGTACTGAAAGCTGGAAATTAAGTTTAAGATATTAGTTGAATTCTCCCCAAATGGCTTCCTCTCAATTTGTAAAATTATGTTATTATTAATATTTACAATTGGGCTTTTCAACACGGACACAGACACGATGATGCAACATACAATTGCATTTTCTTGTGTTCAGCGCTTTACAAAAAACAAGGACACCTACACAAAGCCCAAAGCTGGGGTGGGGGGGGGAGGTGGGTGTTTCCTAACTAAAATTTGCATATTAAAAACTGGTCACGTGGTTCAGGTGAATGCTGAACATAAGTCCAACAGATACTTTCCTGTGTTTCAACAGATAATAGAAGGAGCCAAAACTTTACGTGTAAACAAAAGAAAACCAAAATTCCACAAAAATGACTGCAGACACAAAACGGGGCCCAGAGAACATGGGCAGATGAAAGCCGCCTCTAAAACAACATTTTACAATTTTCCCCAGCCACTTGCCTTTGATGATTAAAGTTGATCAGCCCTGGGTCGATCAGCCCTTGGGTTAACCTACTACCCTGAGCACGATGCCTCATTCTGGTGTCTGAGAACTTAGGAGTTGACTTGGCTCCAATGGAGCAATGGATAATAGAAAAGTGAGCACTATTACAGTACAACAGGTGACTAGAGTGAAATGTACCTTTGACATAGACTACAACTTAATATTGTTACATTGCA
The DNA here is from genome assembly GCA_026776725.1 of Gnathonemus echidnorhynchus. Classification (NCBI taxonomy): domain Eukaryota; kingdom Metazoa; phylum Chordata; class Actinopteri; order Osteoglossiformes; family Mormyridae; genus Gnathonemus; species Gnathonemus echidnorhynchus. The sequence goes on from JAODJU010000130.1 coordinate 13,398,240, forward strand.
TTAACTGTACACACTAAGGAAATTTCAAAAATAAGACCTTAAGCAAGTAAGCAAGCATTTACAGAGAACGCAGTTGTGACACTTTGTACACAATGCAAAAGATGTGAAATGGTGTAAATTTACGATTTTATTAATCACAAATACACAAGATTATACTAGGTTTTCAATCTTTTCTGTACACCAAGAATAATCTATGGCATTGTTAAGCCATAAAAATGTTCAAATTTAATATTCTATGATACAATAGTACAAAAAAAAAACATTGACAGAAGGAATGTTATACTATCAAGTCTTACTTCACAACGTATTAAAGCTGAAAAAAGTTATTGGGGAAGGAGAGATTGAAATGTGAACAGTGGAAACTGTCTAAAAACCCTGCCTTTCCAATACCCATTTCAGACTGACAGCCTTACCCAACCAAAATACAAATTAACATCTGTAAACACACAAATAAGGATATGGGTCAGAGCATAGCCTACAAAGTAACAGGGTTAATAACAGTAATTATAAAGCAAGAATGCTGCAATGGTTATCAAGCCTGCCAGAAAAGCCTAAAAGTTATTTTGGCAGTTATTTTAAATGTCACAGAAGGGGACAACAAGCAGCCAACAACTGGAAGGTTGGGTGTTAGAGACTTTAGAATATACAGCACTTCCGTTTTCGCTGAGTTTCAGGTGGCTCAAGGGCAGCTAGTATAGCTTCATCAAAAACATTCTTCAGACCTCTCTACAAAGACAGAGGAAAGGGGAGAGAATAGCACCAATGTTAGCAATCAAAGCAGACAGGTTAGAAAGCAAGCAGAAGTACACTTTGGCATTAAGGAGCCAAATTCTACAGGTGGAAGCTTCAGGAGAGACTAAATGTACTTCCTTGAAATTCTGTGTGCAAAAATAAAAGAATATATAAAGAGGAAAAGTGGATGACAAGAATCTCAGAACCAACAAGGTTATGCAGCAGCAATCAGTTTCAACTAATGTACATTGAATACAGATGCTCCTCTACTCACAGACCAGGTACGTTCCGAACGACCGTTCGTAAACTGAAATGTTTGTAAGTCGTTATTCAACATCATTTTAAGGGTATACGGAAGTACAAAGAACTAGGATGCTGGGAGTACGCATGCTACACAGCTGCGCATCAGGAGTAGCGGCCAGAAGTTGTACTAAGCAGAATTGGCACGCAGAAAAAAAAATTGATGTTGCGGAAAGGAAATGGGAGCCCAATGAACACAATTTGGACTTACAGACATATGAACGAAGACGACTAAGTTCATAAGTTGAAAATTCATAAGTAGAGGAGTGTCTGTACTTTAATTTGTAAATGTGACAATCTATGAAATGGAGTGTTAAGCATCTTTTTACTGTACCACCTCAAACCAATACCTGCATACACCGCTTGGCAAAAGTATGCACCACATCAACAGCATCCCCATCAATTAATTTAAGTGCTTCAATACTTAAGTAAGTAAACCCAGCATAATGTGAACCTGTTCTGAACTTTGGGCAGAAATACAGTAATACACAAACCAGCCCTAAATGTGCCTGGATCCCTCAAAACATCCATATTGCAGTTTTAGTCCAAGCTTAACATTTATAGGCATACTTAAGCAACTTATTGAAACCAACAGCTGTATGTGAAATTAAAAGAATGCATTGCCTCAATGTGTATTCATTTCTCTGCAGTTGTAACATCAAGTGAAAGCTGGGGGACCAAAAATGCACAATATTAAAGTTTAATAGTGAAACTTATTTCACAGATGTAAAAAAGCCATCAAAAATCCATTAATAAGGTACATGTATGCAAGTAGAATGTAGAAAGTCTTCAAACGTAGAATATGGTAACAATGTATTAAGCTGGGCCGAATAATGTAGTGTAGACTGCAAAACTTTATGTAATATAACAATTTACTCTAGAATATGCAAAATGCAGTTGCTGAGTTAGACTCCAAACAAGAAGTCACATTTGCAAGTCAGAAAAATAGTAATGCAGTACATAACAATGGAGCAATAATAAAAAATTAAATACGATACTTTAACTCAAGCCGGGAAACTGCTGAAGTTAGGTACTGAAATTCGATATTAAATGGGCTCTGGGACTAAAATATTAAAGACCGTAATATCGATAAGCTCCAACATTATCAGTTCTGCTATATGTACTGGAGATATTAAGAAAATAGATTTGTTATTGCACAGTTCAGCTCATCAGCTCTGCTTATGATTGGATTTTCAATACTCTTAATCCAGGAAAGGGATCTTTTTCAGAGACTGTGTGCAAAGGGCAGGGCAGGGGGCAGCTCATTTGCTCTTGCTCTCATGCGCAGCAACGAGCAGCACACACACACAGATCTTGTTCTTAGTCACTACATTTACACGCACAGCTAAGTCGAGCTATACTACACCATTTAAATCAGACCACTGTCCTTGTCCCAGTATACATGCACGGGAAGGGAATCGATTTATTGACTGAAGTATGTCCGACTCCACTACAATAGGTGGTGATACAGCTCCTTTCAGCTTGTTAGTATTGGGCTTTTTCTGCTTCTTATGTCACAAACGTAAAAAAACAATAAAATTAATAGTAATCGATGTGTGGACAAATGAAGTGAGACAAGCTTTAATTGCGATCTAGGCGGAAGAACAGATACAAGATCAGGATAGCATGACAAGAAATAAAGTATTTTTTATTATATACTATGGCACCACAGTATTGGCAATTTTTCAAATCCTGCAATGTGATTTTGTTGTAAGAAATATTGGGGTATTTAAGCATAAAAGGAGTTCATGTATTTCACACAAACCCATCAAGTGATTTAAACAGCAAGTATGAAAATGATTATAGATAGTCTTGAACGCATGCAGCGCTCATGCAAAAGCAGCGGAGGTAAACTTTAAACTGATTTTTAAAAATATACTAGATAATCTTAAAAATGAATAGATAATTGACATTGCAAAACTTACAAGTTTTTTTTTTTTCCTATGACAGAGTAAAAATGTGTAAATAAGAAACTTCCTGTGCTATAATATCCAAACCAAACTGAAGGTAAAAAAAAGTTCTGATCTCATTTGGCACCAGTACCAGTTTTTACGGCAGTGGAAAACCAACACCTTGAAGTGCCGTAATTCTGGTACCTTCTTGAAGTACCCAAAGCACAGTACCTTGTGCGGTGGAAAAGTGCCCTTTAGTTGAGCAGTGAATTGGACAGCTTTATAGCGCTGTAAATTTCATACATGTTGTCCATACATTTTTTTTAATAAACAAGATTGCACTCTATTCCTTGTGCCTATAGTGTTATCCAAAGGCAGACGACACTGCCGTATGGTGCTAGGTGCAGCAACAACGTGACCTCTGCTATGCTCCATGCTTTTTCTGTTACTTCCGGGTCAAAGCCCATGGGGGAAACTGTGGAGCATGTGCAAAGCGCCTAGGCCAGTTTGAGTCCAATTGAATGTATGAAGGAGTAAATCCCAATCGCATTACCTGGGTGTCTTAGTCAACCAGACTTCAAGAAATCTGATTTAGTATGATTTTAGTCAGACTAGCATGTTTACATGTACTTTAAAAGTCCTGTGTTAGTTGGACTAACACAATAATTCTTTTTTTGTAGTGTGCATGTATACATATTGAGTGATGAGAGAAAGAGAAAGAACTAAACATTCAAAAGTCTGTTTATATTTCACCAAAATTGATGCTGACAATGCTTGTTGCCACAAGCACAAGTCCTTTGTGTGTAAGGGTAGAAACATGAGCAATCCATTTACATATTTAGCAAAAGTCCATCAAACGGATACGCAGAAATGCACAGCTTTGTTATGTATGCTTAGCGGCCACACACGAAGTTAACTAAATTACAGTAGTATCTCAGTTCTCTAACTCATTATAACTCGAATTTCTTAAAAGTCGAACCAACCAGTTGGAAAAAAAATTGCCTAGAGCTTCATCTGAATCTCAGAAGTCAAACCTTGAATGCCTATGGAAAGCTGTTTGAGCATTTATTCTGATATCCGTTATATCAAGCCCACTTTGCTCTACTAGTTCAGACTTTGGCCGCTACTAGTAAGACATCCTGGCGCGCTAGTACGCGACTAGGTCGTACTAGTACTGTAAAAATGCTTACTAGTCAAGCATTTTCATCAACTTGTTAACCTGTGGGCCTGAAATTTGCTGCACTAGTTAACTAGTAAGGCTTAAAATGCTTACTAGTAGCACTAGTATAGGCCAAAATGTCCACTAGTGGCACTAGTAAAGGCCAAAATCTCCACTAGTGACACTAGTAAAGGCCAAAATGCCCACTAGTTGCACTAGTGAGGGTGTTTTGACCTCACTAGTGTGACTAGTAAGGGGCAATTATCCACTAGTGACACTAGTGAGAGTCTATTTGCCCTTACTAGTTATACTAGTGAAGGACAAAATGAACACTAGATAACTAGTTGAAGTGTCTTTTGCCCTACTAGTTACACTAGTGAGGCTAAAAGTGTTTACTGGTAGTACTAGTCACAAAATTCTAATCGGGAGGCGGGAAAGGGGCAAACATTGAAGCTTCCTATTGGTTCCCCAGCAAAAGCTCCACCCAGCCAAAATGTAACCCTATAAAGCCTGGTGAGCTTTTATTGTCATTAGCTGCCTGTTCCTAGATTACAATCCATGCAGAATAAAGCATGAAAATGAACCAAAAACATTAAATTATTTTAATGTTTGTGCAAATTCACTTCTTGCTTTATTCTTTTTTTTCTTTTTAATGATGAAACAAAAATGTATAATCAGTTTCTATTGAGCACATAGGCTAAAACAAAACTGCTTAGTTGCAAATATGAGACACCAATTCTGGACAAAAACAGAGCGATGCCGTGTGCCTGTACTAAACCATAGATGCAGATTTTCATAGAATCTTTTCTTAATCAGAAAAAGTGCAATAATGATTAAATGGACATAACTGGAGCTAATCATCATTATGAAAACTGTTAAAATGTCATTGTGAACTTATGAAATATCTTTACATTACATTACATTTTGGCTGGGTGGAGCTTTTGCTGGGGAATCAATAGGAAGCTTTGGCTTTGACTAGTACTACTAGTGAACACTTTTAGCCTCACTAGTGTAATTAGTAGGGCAAAAGACACTTCAACTAGTTATCTAGTATTCATTTTGTCCTTCACTAGTGTAACTAGTAAGGGCAAATAGCCTCTCTGATTAATATAGCCTGTCTTCAAGACTTTGACTTAAATCTTTTTGCTTAATTTATTTTCTAAGATTGCTGTATGTCAAAATAATCACTGCTAAAACAAGCCCTTTAATCTGACATAACCATATAAGATGTTTTATAAACTTAGGGCTGAACAATATTGAGAAAAAGTTAACCTTGTGATATTTGTGCACCTTGCATGCCCTGTTACTGTGATGTTAAGTGTACTATATGTTACTATAAGTTGAAAATGATATACAATAGCCAAATAGAACATTTTCTGCCAACAGTGTGTCAAATAAGTTGGTGGTGTTGCTATAAGTTGTGCCAAGAGACACATAGGTTCCAGTTTTCCACTGGCGCAAAGCAAAGTGGATTTGCTTATTTCGTACCAGCGCATTGCTCATTTTCACACCATGCGCGCATGTCATCAAAATATCAAGTGATTTTGCACCCAGTTCCTGCTTGTAGGAGCGGTGCTTTTTAAATGCGGCGTAGCCAGGCAAATTGTTTGTGTGTTGCTATTTTAAGGCAACAAAATGACATTATGATTTTTGTTGGTCAAAAGCGCATCTAAAGTCAGTGGCACATCGTTAAACAGTATTTAAGAGGTCCATTTTAGAAACGTGCGGGGGCATGATGCCCGTTACTGACACAGATATGCGCTCAAAGTGCACTAATAGTTTGTTAGTTTATTTCACTTATATACGTTTCATTATAGAGTACATCTGGTCTTTTCACATAATCATACTGTTCAATGAAGTAAGAAAAAATATGTATGAAGTAGAGAACAAACCATATCATTGAAAAAATCTAGTTCATTATCAGAAATGGGCATGTACTGTAATTGAAAGGACAATTTGGATTGCCGAAAATGCGTTCCAGATATTTAGATACACAATACAGCCATCAGAAGGTCGCAGCATTCTTTGTGGGATGTTGCAATGTTGCTGGATGTCTATTGGACATAAGTGGACACAAGGACTTGAGGTGTGATGCTGAACTGTATGTGCCGATGCCAACAAAGTGTATGCGCCAGCAGCAGTACGGGCAAGAGCTGGTAGAAGAGCTGAATTGTCTGTAGCCTGGTAAGGAATCTAAATTGTGAGAAGCAGTAATGGAAATAATGAAAAAATAACAGCCCTCTAGCCTTTTAAAACACCTTAAAAACTGTAGGTTTTTTGTTTGAACACAGATTGATTACACTTGTGTATATTTTACGAACTGAGGTAAGGATCATGCACTGATACAGTGCATTGCCGCATCCATCACATGACAAACCATCTCAGGGATAAGAACCTGAGTGCAGCCATGTGGCGGGTCAGCACCACACCAGTCCGAATGGACCAGTGTGAGTTTTTTCAAGTGGCTAGAATGCCAATCCTGCCACCAACCCCCAAGTATTTCCCTGTAATTGGAGGACCTCCTTATAGGGCTGAATGTAGATTAACATCATACCCAGGATGAAGCAATTGCAGGTTAAGGGCCTTGCTCAAGGGCCCAATGGAGAAGAATTACTCTGGGCATTCACAGGATTTGAACCAGCAACCTTACAGTTGCGGGCACAGATCCCTAGCCTCAGAGCCACCACTCTGTGAACTGCAGACCCAAAATTAAAATGAAAAATAAATGAGAAATACACCATAATTGAGTTCTCATTCCCAGCCTCCGTGCTCATTCAGCAGCAAGCTTCTGTTTTCCCCATCTTCTGACATTATCATGCTGCTTTTAGCACTGAGTGGATGATCAGGTGATGCCAGAAAACGAGGACACACGCTGATACCTCATCTCATGGCTGTTTCACCTCGAAAAGGCTTTGGTGAAAAAGGCTTTGGTGAAACAGTGGTGCTCCTATAGATGATAATCTCACATCTTTTCACCTCATGCATGAACATATCAATTTCCTTGGGCAAAAAGCAATCTTGTTTGCTGGGCAAACACACCATTGTAATAGCAATCCGCCATAGCTCAAGCAACGCTACCACAGGAGGTGACACACCATTCTGATTGGTTCATTGCAGGTTATGTGCTAAACAAACCTCTGAATAATTAAGAGCTTTAGGACAACTTTTTGTGCCTTGCGCTGGTGCAAAGTCTGTTTTTTCCAGCATCAAAAAAGCTAAATGGATTTGGACAAGCCTATAAAGCAGTGCAGACGAATCACTTGCATTTACGCAATATCACTTTGGAATACAAAGTATTTCCATACAGCAGAAGACTAATGCACATTCAGTTCTTGTTCACTTTTCTTCTTTTCATCAATTGATGTTTAATTTCTCATAAACAGTCCACACAGTCTATGAGTAAATTCAACAGCAAGGACGATAATGATGAGTGTCTCACAGACAGTTCATGCAAAAGAAGCGGTGATATTTTACACTGATTTTTTTTTTTTATGTATACGAGACAATGTTGAAAATTGACCATCATTAAAATTGCAAAGCTTGCTAAATTTAGTTTTCTTTGACTTGGCAAAAATGTTCTAGAGCAACTACGGTCTCAACCAAGCAGACTATTGCGGTGCTTGCAATACGAAATTTGCATGTGCATGAAATGCCATGACAACTGGCACAATGCACTGAGGCAAGTACCATTTTCTTGGCATCCTCCAAACCCAAGCTCGTCCATCAGACTGTCAGACACAGAATCATGTTCTGTGGAGTGACAAAACACATTTCCATTGCTCCAGAGTCCAGCGGTGGCATGCTTTACACCATTGTATCCAACACTTGGCATTGTGTTTGGTGATGTGAGGCTTGAATGCAGCTGCTTGGTCATGGACGCCCATTCCATGAAGCTCCTGGTGCACAGCTTTCATGCTGTGGTTAATGCCAAAGGAAGTTTGGAATTTGCAGTTAAGTCAACAGAGCACTGGCGACTTTTATGCACTATGTGCCTCAGCAGCCGGCGATCCCACTCTCTTACTTCATGTGGTCTGCCACTTTGTGGCTGAGATTCTGTTGTTCCTAAATGCTTCCACTTTGGCATAATACCACTTATACTTCAATGTGGAATAGCTAGCAGGGAATAAATATCACAAACTGATTTATTGCAAAGGTGGCATCCTATGACAGCACCACTCGAATTCACTGAGCTCTTCAGAATGACCCATTATTTCACAAATGTTTGTAAACCTGACTGCATGGTTAGGTGCTAGATTTTATAGACCTATGCCAATGGGTCTGAATGAAACACCTGAATTCAATGTTCAAGAGGCATGTCCCAATACTTTTGTCCATATAGTATATGGCACCCATAAAAACACACAAAAAATGGCACAGGACTGTAGGAAGATAATGCTTAAACCAACAAGGTAAATATGTACCATTAAAAAGCCTTGGTGTCTTCCAGCATGCAACAGTAAATGAGCAATAGTAATTATAAAATTCTTAATAAACAGATGACCAATGTTTCAGGTGCAACAACAAAATCCTGCTTTTAATTGCAGACTGAAGCCAAAATACCACAAAACCTTAAGAAAAAAAATGGGATAAAAACTACTACTACTTTCAGAGTGGTTTTACCTGGGTAAGAGCAGAGCACTCAACATATTTGACTGCTTTTAGGTCACGAGCCAGCTTCTCGGCAGTCTCTGGGGTGATGGGCTTCTGTTTGTTCTTTGCAAGTTTCTCAATTGTGGATGGGTCATCTCTCAAGTCAATCTGTGTCCCAACCAGCAGGAATGGGGTCTTTGGACAATGGTGAGTTATTTCAGGTACCCACTGCAAAGCAGGAAGCAATATTTTCACTATATACTTCTTCAGAATTCCAAAAAATCTTTTATAAAAAAAAAAAAAAAAAATACAATACTCACCTTTTCTTTAACATTTTCAAAAGATGAAGGTGAAACGACAGAGAAACAGACCAAAAAGACATCTGTTTGGGGGTAGCTCAGTGGTCGTAGCCTATCGTAGTCTTCCTGACCTTGGGTGGAGGAGGGAAACCTAGTTAATACACTGCCTGATAACATCCAAACAGCAATATCAAACCAGAATCAGGAAAAGTACATAAATACAAATCTGAAGACTGGCCCAGGGACATCACACCCTATACCAAAACCCAAGAATTTTTCCAGATTCCCTGACAGCACATACTTTCTGAAGAGGACTACAGGATGACTGCTAAAAGGTATGTTACAAAGGTAAGGCTCTTTTCTTTCATGGACAATTACAATACGTGATTGGTCAGATATGGTTGAAATCCCACCCAGTCATACTATACCTGCAGTATCAAACAGCCCTAAAGTGTACGGTTCTCCACCAATCATGACAGTTACTGCATAATTATCGAAGACCTGAAAAAGTAAAAATAAAATAAAATATCCACTGTCTATACAAGCATAATAACATTCAAAAGGTACAAATTAATAATGCAGTTCTCATCCTCATCACAGCTGATTCTGGTTATAAAAATAGTGTGCATATTTGTGTTTGTTATAAAAGTTCAATATAAGCATATACTGTAAAAATGCAAAACCATTGGCACTGAGGAAAAAAGAAAAAAAAATCACAAACTTGGAAGAAATGCCAATGCACCAGCAGAACATCAAATCTTTATGACGCACAAAGGAAGCACATAGAATTGAGTATGTTGTGAGATTCACGCCTGTTTCCTAATATAATGCTTTGAACCCATATTATCACAGGCCTGATAATGCCCCAGAATATCAGTAGCTTTCTAAAAGTAGCACAACATAATGATGTACTATGCACAAACGGTTTAGTATAAAAGCAATGGAAATGTATGAAACTAGGAAGAAATTAGCCTTATAGTAAAAGTGACATATGCCAAATTAAAAGCATCTTTGACCACCTATTTAAATCATTCCCTTCTTAGTCAGATACAGGGAACCATTTCATTGACAATTTTTGTGAACCAGGATAAAATAGGGACTAATTAATTCAAATATCATTAACTCAGGCTAGGTCAGGTCAGGCTGGAGAGTATGCGCAGATGCAGGATGTTGCCACACCTACTACACAGCGAAACTCCACAGGATCCCGGCTAGCGACCCCCCAGGCAGACACACGGTCCAGTCCCACACTCTGGAAATGGTCATCCATCTGCCACAGCCAGGTGTTAAGTGTTCAACCCCTTGGCCTGGCCCAGCCGTTTGGGTCCTCAGTAATGCCTAGATCTTGGTCTTTATCCAGGACACCCGCAATCCCAGACACTCAGACTCCTCGCTCAGTCTATCTAGAGCTCCACTTAGTGGCTCAATTGACTCCGCTAAGATCACAGCATTGTCAGCAAAGTCAAGATCAGTAAATCTTTCTTTATCAACAGATGCCACACAACTGCCGGATCCCATGACCTTGCCCAACACCCACATCATACAAGTGAACCCCAGAATCCACTGGGAAGAATGCAGAGGTTCTCCCTTCACTCTGCACAGCACTCCCAGTACCACTGTACAGGCTGGCCATGACGTCCTGCAACTTTGGGGGATCCTGCAAAGCCTCAGAATGTCCCACAGGGCAACTTGATCAACTGAGTTGAATGCTTTACGAAAATCGACAAAGGCTGCAAAGAACCTCTGCCGATTTCCGTGCTTGTGCTCAATGAGAACCAGTGCCAGGATGCAGTCGATGGTAGACTTCATAGCCATAAAAACATACTGTGCCAGTTGCTGACAGGCGAGCAAGTGATCACGGATCCTGTTAAGGATGATCCTAGCAAGGAACTTACCTGGCACTGAGAGAAGTGTTATCCCCCTGTAGTTGCCACAATTCCGGCAATCACCATTCCCTTTCTAGATAGGGACTACAAGTCCTGTTTTCCAGTCAGTGTGGATGACGCCTGACTCCCAAATGGAAGCAAAGATTGCCTGCAATGCCAGGAGGACAACCTTACCACCAGCCTGGAGTAGTTCACTCCAGATACCACAGATCCCTGAGGCCTTCCCTATCCCCAGCTGATGCACCACCGGTGCAATCCCAGTGAGACTGGGTGGTTCACAGTTGATTGGAGGATCAGCTTCAAGAGCTGCGGACCCAAAGATGTCCAACATCCTAGCTTTAAACAACTGCTTTAACCCTCTGGGGTCTAGGGGTAGGGAACACACTTTCACTGACTGGGGCATGATCACACATTTCTTCAAATATCATAAACTTAATTCATGGCAAATAAATTAT
>JAODJU010000130.1:13426417-13440966 GCA_026776725.1 Gnathonemus echidnorhynchus
ATGCTCAACTGGTTGGTTGAAACTAAATCACGGTCTGGATTTGTACTTTCTGGACCTGAAATTTCCACCTCTGGTGTTAGCACCTTATTCAGCTTATATTCCATACATCTGAGCAGATGGCTCTGTGAGCTAAGCCTCTCTACTCATGGATTAAAGTTCACCCATTCAAGCCCAGTGTTAGCGCATGTGGGGGCCCTTAAGCAAGACCTGTGACCCCTAGCTCTCTAGGCACCACAACAGGTAGCTGCCCTTCACAGTCAAGTTTGCTGTCATTCCCCACAGGGATCCTCAAAATATCTCCACTATTATTTATTACTGTCATGTTTAAAATAAACATGCTAATTGATTTTGAATCAAGATTTTGTTATCTTCATTTATAATAATTAGTTGGCACATATTTTGCAGTTTTGAATTCAATGTTTAACTCAAATTTTAAAGTTATGAAAGATAAATCATCTGAACAAAAGAGAATACGTTGGCACAACTTTTGATGTTTGTAATTCTTAGTATGTAAATCTAAAAATCAGAAGTTTTTATAAATATGAAAGATAGATTACCTGAATAAAAATTATTAGTTGTCACAACAATAGGTGGTGAAATGATTTGAGACCCGAGCTGTCAAAGATGTCACCCAGGGTGGAAATGCCTGACTGTGACCATGGTGAGCTAGAGATGGGACGATCTCCAATGTTTAGGACAGGGTTGTGGAGTAACGGTGTGCTAGAGTATTTCTGGAAGGGGTCCAACAATTTTTCAACCCTTCTCCACATGTGAAGGGCACTGAAGATAGCTGGATCGACAGAGGCAGAGATTGATTTTAGTTTAATGGACAAAAAAGGCAGAGGCTAGACAGCAGGGAAGAATATTCTGCTTCAATAATAAGCCAGGCAATGGGATGTCGGGGAGGAGTGATCCAACTCCAAATTAGCCTTAGGGTGTAAGCAAGGTGGTGGATTTCAAAATCTGGGAGGGTGATACCCCCATCTACTCTAACCAGTCTAAAAGAAGGTCAATTACAATTGTGAATAAACATAGAAATGGTAGATTAAATGAAGGCCCAGTATCTGGGAGGAGGAAGGGGAAGCATAGAACTAATAAAGTAATCCTTGCAAGCACATTCATTTTAATAATGGCCAGCCTTGTCTGAAATGAAAGGGAGAGAGAAGACCATGAAGAGATTGAGACTTTAATACCCTCCAGAACGCAGTGAAAACCAGCAGCTGCAAGCTTGGGGACCGAGGGGTAGATATCCAACCCGGATATATGAAAGACCCCACCAGAGGAATAGAAGGAAATGAAGAAAAGTGACAGGCAGGATTCAGTGGAAGAAGAGAAGACTTTGCCCAGTTAACCTTATAGCCCAACAGGGATTCATGTGTTTGAAATAGATTAAGGATGTGAGCAAGATCAGCAGGGACATTGCTAAGGTAAAGAAGCAGATCATCAGCAAATAAGGAGACTTTTTAAGAAGCACCTTTAACCAGGATAGGAGAAATAAGATCTGAATGGCGGAGGGCTGGGGCTACGATCTCTAATGAGAGATTAAAGAGTAAGGGGGATAAAGGACAGCCCTGCCTGGCACCATGAAAGAGCTGAAAAGGAGGAGAGGTGTTGGCATTAGTCAGGAGGACAATGGAGGGGGAAGAATAAAGGGCATCACTGTGAAGTCTCCTGTTTTGGCCGGGAAACTACCGTATTTTACCCTTCTTTCCCGCCATCCTCCCGTATTAGTATTTTCCCGTAAATCTCCCGTATTATAATATCTTTTTTTTTTTTTTAAATTCCTTTGTCTCTCCAAACTGAACTGTCAGAAGCCTCGCGAGAATTGCTACCTGCAGTAGCCTGGGTGGCAGTTGTCATGAGGTTAGTGCCAACAGCAGGAACAAATCTGGAACAACAAAGGAAAGAAATGGATGGATGTGAAGAAGAAGGCATTCCTGCCAAAAAAACAAAGAAGTCGTGTAAATATCTCGAAAAATGGAACAGCGAATTTACTTTCCTAAAGAGGACCAGGACGGGGCACAGTCATTCGTTCTGTAAGATTTGTAACTGCGATTTTAGTGTCTCCCATGGGGGAAGGAACGATGTCAGTCAGCATGAAAAATCCACCAAACACAAGCGCTGGCTAGAGGCACAGAAACATGCCCAGGCAATGTTAGCATTTGTGACTAGAAATACCACCAAGGCAGACCAGGTAATAAACGCATAGGTTAAAATGGCAATGGTGTGTACCAAAAACAACGTTGCTTTCACCTTCTGTGACAACTTCAACAAGGATACAAAGTCTGCAACAAATCTGTATAATAAGTCATTAGTGAATGCCAGAGAGCCACATGAGTGAACATGAGAAATTAAAAGAAAACGTGTAATGAAATGTAAATGAAAAGTGGTTATTTTAGATTTCTTTCTGTCTTAAAATGTAAGGGATACTGGAGCTTGGTTGGGGTGGTGGGATGACTCGTGGCGGGTGCTGGAAAATTTCCCTTATTTTCAAATCCAAAACTTGACAGGTATGATAAAGCCAACCATGTTGGTAAAATAAGGGTCAAATGGACCCTCCACAAAAATATCCAATTTATCCTATTGAAGGCCTTCTCCACATCTAAAGAGAGAAGGGCAGCAGGGAACGGAAAGGAAGGAGTAATATGAAGTACACGTAGCAGGTGGAGCATGTTGTCGGCGGCATGGCAGGACTTAATAAAGCTGGGTGAATCAATTCACAAATCACCGCCTGTAGCCAACGAGCAAGCAGCTTGACATCAGAGTTCATCAGGGACAACGGCGGTAGCTGGAACAGTCGGTGGGGTCTTTTCTTGTTTAAGCAGTAAAGTCATCATGGATGAATTAAGAGAAGGAAGCAGAGATAGCAGAATTCAGCATATGGAAGAGCAGAATAGAAAGCTGTTTCCAAAAGGCAGAAAGGAGTTTGGGGGGGGAGGCTATCAGGCCCTAGAGATTCTTCCCTGAGTCAAAATTAAGTGAAAGAGGAGCATCAAGCGTGGAGGCCTCTGAAGCTGATTGCTGGGGGAGGGCTAAGGCATCAAGAAATGAATCAGGATCAGAGGGTGGGGAGAATAAGTCCTAATAAAACTGAAAATATCAGTTGTTGATTTCCAGAGGGTTGGTGGTGAGAACCCTATCTTTAGTTTTAATTGAAGAGATAATTGAAAATGAGTCACATTGCCTAAGCCTGAGAGCCAATATTTTATTAAGTCTGGCACCAGACACATAAAAGTGAGACCTGGTGTGATGAACCATAAACTTGGCACGACGTGACAGAAGACCATTCAGATCAGCCCTTGTCTTGGGAAATATGGATCTCATGATCCTTTCTAATTGAGATGCTACTTTTCATCAGAAATCTTCTGATGAGATTCACAAGCCAAACCACTGCCGAGAGCAACCATGGCATCACGAAAGAAGCCCTTAACAGTCATCCAACAGTAGGCTGGGTCGTCAGTAGAGCCCGTATAAATAGAAATAAATTCTTCAAGACTAGGGGTCAAATAAGCTACAAATTGGAGTTTAGAAGCAGAGATGTATTACATTTCCAACACAAGTCTTGAGGAGGTAAAGATGGCACAGCCAACTTGAGGACAGCACACTTGTGATCAGATAAAGAAGAATAAAGCAGAGAAGCATTAAAAACAACAAGTACAAGAATGCAAGAAACAAAGATGTAATCTATACAAGACTGGGACTTGAAGCGAGGAGAGAAAAAAAGTATTCTCTGGTGAAAGGGTTAATTAAACAAAATGAGTCAACCAAATTGAGGTCCTCCACAAATTTACACAAGGGATGGGTGGAGAGGGGTAGAGAGGGAGATTTATCCAGGACAAGGTTGTGGATGGCATTGGCATCAGTTCCAATAACAAGCTCAAATTCCTGAAATTTAAGAATATAGTAAGAGAGATCCAGGAAGAATGAGTCACATGAGGGAGTGGGAGCATAAGAGCAGCAACAAAACAGACATTCCTGCCCTCCAGGTTGGAAAGAATATAACAGAACCTGCCATCAGAATCCCAAACTAAGAATACAAATTTGAACGGCCCGCCTGACTAGTATGACCACCCCACATCTCCGAGAGGAAGCTGATAAGGGGGAAACAACCCTATAGAACCTGGAGGCTGCCTGTAATGCATACCGTCATAGTAAATGGGTCTCTATTAAGGGGGCAAGATTGATGCCCTGCATTTTCAAAAAATCAGACACAATGGACCTTTTTCTGGGGTGTTCAGAGCTGTAACATTCCAAGAGGCTATATTTACATTATTTATAAAAATGAACAGCAAGGCGTTAGTGAAGAAAACATGTGAGCACTCTCAAAATGCCACGCACACACCAGAAGCGGAACATGCCGGTTGATTGAGCAATATGTCTCAGGGAAACTCCCCCCCGCCCCCAACCCAATTCAGACCACCATCGGAGAATGTGTGGACATGGCACCCGAAGCCAAGCTGCAAAACGAACTAACTCTGCGCATATGTCCCTCACTGCTCTCTAAGTAATGATGGTAGAAAAAAAGACAGAACCCATACCACCGTTACTGCCCTGTGTAAAAAACAGAAAAGAGCCAGTGGAGTGAGGCCAGTACAGGACTGATATGCACGTTTCCTGTTCCAAGTTAGAACTCTTGCTGTAGCATTCTGCACCAACTGGAGTTTATTTAATGATGCAGAGGCTCACCCAGCCAATAAGGTGTTGCAGTAGTCCAGCCTAGAAGTTATTCAATTCAATTAATTTTTATATAGCGCCTTTCACAAGAGTCACCCAAAGGCACTTTACATGGGTGTATTGTGATACATTCAATGGGAGGTATTGAAAATGAAAATGATAAAATGAATATACAATCTCCACTTTTGCCATTAGTCTATGCACAAAAATCCTGCCAACATAAAAATGAAAATGAAATAGCACCATTTGCATTTTAATTTTCTACTCATGAGTCAGATGTGAAAAATTCAAAATTAAAATTAAAAAACCTTTTTGTTTTTTCATTTTCCAATTTGACTTTTCAAATGAATCGGAAGCTACAAATAAGTAGCTAACTGAAGCTGCATGTAACTTGCCATTAGTTTGCGCAACATGGGCGACTTATGTGCAAGAAACACAACATCAACAGAATCAGCAAACGAACAAAGAAAGCACAGAAGTGATCCATAACTCCGCCCACTGCCCCGCTTCAATGTATATGTGCAACTTGAAAATGCAAGGTAAGAAATGAAAAATGAAATTGGAAAATAAGACAAAAAAGTTTTTTTTAATTTTATTTTAAAAATTTACATGACTGGAAAATTAAAATGCAAATGGTGCTATTTCATTCTATTTTGGCAGGATTTTTGCACATAGACTTTGAAAACTTAATGGCAAAAAATTTTGCAAAAAATAACTTTGCATTACCACATAATTAAGACAGAATAATACAAAAACAGGGAAAAGGGAAAACAAAGAAATTAAAGAACAGAAGCCAGATGACAACAGAGGAGAAGAACCAAAAACTCTCAAGTTGGGAGAAAAAAAAACCTCTAGGGGTTCAGGATCAACTGAGTGCCCAACCCCCATGGGCATGCTAACATCATACAAAAAAAATAAAGAGTGGGCTTGCATACTAAAAGCAAGGTGTAAACTGTGATCACGGCCAAAGCTATCGACTCATCATCAATATATCACTTCTCCAAGGCATCTTGTGTAGGGTGGCAAATCGAAGGCTGCACCAACAATGTTACAGTTCATAAGTCACATCCATGATGTCACCCCTCCATGGGACTGAACCAGGACTCCAGCTCAGATGGTGCCCTTCAATATTTAAATACTGTCCATAGTGTTTTGTATGCTGTGTATATTTAACTAACAATACATTTCCCATATATTTTGTCTTACACCGAGTGTCCATGCTTAAAAGACACACTCCGTCATGACTGCTTCTTAGAATCTTGGTTCCTCTCACGTTTTCTTTGCTGTATTTAAATGGCGGGGGACTGTGACCCTCCCTAAATGTGCTTATTATGTTTTGAGAAGTTATCAAGATCTTCATAGTGTAAGCAAAACAAAATTATCACTGTGTCAACATGAAATGGTGCATTATATATAGCTCAAATGTACATAAGGAATGAAACAATAAGAGAAGAAATGCTGGAAATGCAAATCTAAGCAATACAAGAACATAATAAAATATTAGGTCAGTGTGCAGATAGCATTAGCAGTGGTAAGTTCAAGATCAATTTATCTTCAGGTTGTGTGCAACTCATTTATTGTGGAAAGCAAAGAATAAGTGAAGAGCAAAAACACTATGAGGGTAGTCAGTACTTGCTTTATCTATAAATTATTTATTGCAAATAGTACAAAGTAAAAATTAGCTTTTGAGAAAAGAAAAAAACACTTAGAAAAGTGAAAAGCAATAACAAAAATGTACAGTCCTACATTCACTGGTCAAAGTCTTCAATCTCACTAGAACAGACAAAAAAGTACACAGTTAACAATGTTACATACACCATTTAATCTTGCAGGTCTTTTCCTGCAACTCTTACCTTCTGCTGTACTGAGGACCACTAAGGAATAAGTTCTCTGCTTCCTGTGTGGACACACCTGTCAGCTGAGCTAGAGCACTGATGATGAACTAAACAAAACAAATGAAAATATATTATGAAACACTGTTGTACTAAAATCATGTAAGGCTGTCACTGTATTTCAATAAAAGAACTAATAGGCTATTAAAAGCAAATATAGTACAAGATACGTTTATTTGGGAACCTTTTGGATCCATAGGGCAAATCATGAATGAGAAAGACATGAGGAAATATACTATTGGTCAAAATAAGGCATTTGTTATGCGTGTCGATGTTTCCACTGGAGTTGTTTCTGCCTGTGGCTATCATCTGTCATAAATATCATCATTGACATAAAAAAGAATTTTGGAGAAACTGCATTAAATTAATTTTACAACACCTGTCGATTTAGAAGCTTTAAATTAACTTTTTTTGACATGGATACCATAGAGACAGAATATCCTACACCTGTATTTATAGTAAATTGACATGCATCCTTTATCCATGTTAAGCTCAGATACTTTAATAGAAAAAAAAAACTTTAACGCACATAACATATATACATGCATAGCAAAACAGAATGTGGGCTTGCTTTAAATAATTATTCACTGCATTTCATCAAGATTTGGTTGTAGTGAGATGTAGAGACTTATGCAGGGCTAAAATAAATAATAATAATAAAAGATAATAATCAACATAAAGAATTGCTTGGCGATTCATTAGTCAATACAGTTGACTCTAAAGTCATCAAGATGGCAAAAGACATTTTCAACAATATTAAAAATTAAAATAACCTAAATTTTGGATGGATCGATGTCGAATTTGACACGGGTGCACAAACATCAGTACAGACTAAGTACTTCTATGCAGGAACGTCTATGCAAGAAAACTATACAGATTCAATAATAACACAAATACCGGTACCTAACTCGATTTCACACCGTGTGAAACAAGCAGATATAAATTAACATACCTTTGATTGTATAGTTTGGGGAAACACGGCGCAGTTCGCTCACGTACCTAGGTGAGAGATCACCGACTATTAAAATCTACACGCTGTATCGCTGGTGTCGCGCATGCGTACGCAGATCGGACAGGTCAAATAGTGACGTACACGGAAAACCAGTGTGCGCATGCGTCCGCAGATCGGGCCAGGACCGCAGATTAGGCAGCTACACCGCCGCCTCAAAACCGGAAGTCTGGTAATATTGTAAATGAAAAAATCCAAACCGGAAGAGTTTTCATTAGGTCGCTTTGGTCGTATGATCCGGTTCTTCAGGGAATGAGGAAATGAGAGAAGCGGGATAGAAGTTAGAATAGACTGTATACACGAAATTCAGTGAAATTTACTTGCATGGGGATAGATGGCAGATCTTCAACAAAGCATTTAAATTAAAATATATATTTTGCTAACAGCGCAATCGGTAAAGGGGAAAGTGAGTTAATGCACCGTTTTGTAAACGCAAAATCTAGCTACTTTAAAGCTGCAGATATGTAATCGAAAACACTTTCACTTTTTCAGTAATGGCGAACGTGATTCCAGTAACCTGGTCTCGAAGAATCCCTGCTTTCTTGTTCAGCCCATCTCAATTCTTGTCCAGCACAACATCCGAGAGCTTTCTAGAAGAACTTCTGCATGAACTGAGGGATGACAGGACCAACGAAAGCACAAAGGTGTGTTTAAGTCACGGCTATCTCGATGCTTCTACTAACATATAATTATATATTTGAACCACGTTTCTTTAACAAGGTCAGCGTTTTCAAGTTATTCATATTTTAAATGAGCTATGGGATTTCAGAGATGTAAGAAGTAGGGTGTACTTTAAATTGTACGAATTCTAGTTATATATTTTTAGGTGAAATAAATATCAAGATTAATTTAAAAATGCATATCACATTATTGCTGTGGTGATCTGGAACTCAAATAGGAAAACCTAAGGGTATGATAGTATACACGCTGGACTCCACAAGGGTCTGATGTAAGCACCTACAAAGTCACGTTAATATAGTGAATGAAATCCAGGAAGAAAAGTGGTCCAAAACAGGGAAACAAAATTTGCACACAGACTAAATATGACATTCTGGAGGTGGGAGGCAATAATGCTACCTAGTGAACATTAATACTGACTTCAATTAATTATAATTCATATTTGCTACTAGGATATTTTAATAGCTGTTGTTTGGATGCATATTCTACTGTCACTTGTGACATTTATCATCTTGTTGCAGATCTTCTTACTGTCACCACTCTTAGAGTACCCCACTGTACTTTGTCCAACCCCAGCAGCAGCAGAAGAAACAGCTTTGGAACTCCTAGCCATTTTCAATCAAGTGCCTCACAAGTCATTTCACTTTAAGGGCCAGCTTATGGTAGCTATTACAAGTGTCTTGCTGTGCACATCTTGCATGAATAGTGAGGTGGAGGTGGCCAAGAGCTTTCTTGACATGGTGTTTCAGATGATCCAGGACACCAATGATCATAAAAATGGGCAACAGTTTTTGTCTGCCAGGTTGATTGCCTGTGACTGCCTCCGGGAAATAGAGACTTGTTTTCCAGGGTTTCTTTCTCAAAAGTTAGAAACACTTAGTCTCTTGAAACAGCAAGAGACCACACCGCTACACCAAGAGTACAGTCTTTTATATACATTGGGGCTGAAGAATGCTATTCATCACTTGTCTCTGCAAAAAGGAGTGACAGATGCTGAATTGAAAAGGACATTAAGTGGAAATGATACTTTTGTTTGGAATGCTTTTGAAACTGTCCTTGCCCGTTTACCAGTGAACTTCATGGAGAATATTCCTGTATTACAGACAAGCACTGACAACAAAGAGCTTAAGTCTGTTGTATCCTTGCTATTAGAGGAGTCCTACCTGCTAACCCCTGTTTCTCAGGCTGTTTTACTCAGAGAGCTTATTGAAATTGTAGCTATGGTGCAAGCCCTCTCCCCAGCCATGTTCAAGTCTCAGCTCCTGCGTCTTTTTGGTACTAAGGAAATCACTCTGCTACATGCTACACTACTGATGAAGAGCACCTTCACAGATAGCCTGTTTACTACTGAGGATGAGATTTTCTTCCTAAAGCGACTGGTGGGCATGGCTCAGCATCCATTAGTAAACATTCAGCAAAAACTCTTTTATGTCAACTGTATACTTAATTTTCCAGAAAATCGGCCGATTTCTGGCAATGGAGAAGAAAGCCTGCCAGTACTAGTGACACCTCACTTGGCTGCATCCTTGCTGCCCACTGTGTTTAACGACAGCAAGACTATGCTTTCTAGGTTGCGTCTTCTGAGCTTAGTGTACATGGAAGCAGATGAGAGCGATGACAAAGGTATTGGCTACTTGTTCAGTCATCTGATGAGACTGTACAAAGTTGTGGACAATAATAGCAAGAGAGAGATGACAGTTACATATTTTAGAGCAACTTTTATATTTCTCAGCTATTTTTACCATAATCTAAAATTTATTGATAACCTGGCAAATAACATTTGTGAGCTTTATTCAAGACACTTTTACCTTGCACCAAATCTGATCAATCTAATTGATAAAATCCAAGAATGTTTGGAAGAGTTTGGGTGGCCTATCCAGCTACTGAAAGCTTTACAGAGACTGATTGTGGAATTACCTCTACCACTCATGACCCTTACAAACCTAAAATGGCATCTCAAAATACTGAGTCGAGTGTCCAGGGAAAGTCAGATTCCCCCAAGGGCCTCACTCTGTTTTCTGCTCAGTGTCCTCATTAACTCAAGCCTTTGCAAAACAGGTGGCTGGAAGATGGGCAATGCAGTGCTCATTGTGTGCCGTAATTTACTCCAACACCCTAGCTTGCATCAGGTATTCAGTGAGCTAGCTGATCTCCTGCAGTACCTGATGTACAACTATGAAGACACAGATATTCAAGACCATGCAAGATTCTATTACACATTGTTGAATAATCTATCTCAAGAAAAGCTATCTGGGGTCTTGGCAAAAGGACCAGGTGTGGAGAGGTCTGCTAAAACACGTTCCCTCTCCTCTATCATGCCAGAGAGTGATGGACTGTCCAACTCTCTGACTGTACACCAAACAAAAAATAGAATCCTAAAACTCACAAGAGTCCAAAACATCAGGACACAGACAGTGATGCAGAAATCAAAGTCAGAGAGCCATGGAGATTGTCTGACAACTTATGAGGGAGAGTATGTCAGCACTCGATTTGTTTCCAAGATGATCCTGGAGTACCATCTGATACATGTAGGTGATGTAAATGCTCTGTACAACAAACTCTTTAGTATCTGTCTACATTTTGACCTGACAGACTCCTGTTATGAAAAAGTGAGTGATATTAACATTCCATGCCTGTTCAAAAGCAAGAAGCCACCTGTGGTGCAGCTTGCACTACAGCCTCGACAGCCATACCCCACCCACCTTCGTGTCTGTGCTGTGTTCAGTACAGATGACGGGATGTCCTGGTATACTCAGTTGGATGATTTACTTGTATCTTTCTCAGATTTATTTGTACCCTTGCCTGTCCCAGTGAACTGGACCCAAGAGTCCCAAGAACAGCACTTTGACCATCTCTGGAACTCCATGTGCCAAGATAATTTCAGTCAAAAAGCCTCCAGTTTGTTTTGTTTTGATCTTGGAGGTCGGCAAATTTCTGATCTTGTTGAGGAGAACTTCAATCACTACCTAATCTCTAAGCAACCTGACAAAAAGTGTTACAAAGTCTTCTTTTACCTTCCCCCTCAATATCATCTTTTGCTGAAAATTGTAAATACAGAAGATGCAGTTCAAGTTCATATTGCTACTGACAACTGGGAACTTTTGCCTTTCATAAACAATTACCTAAAAACAGTTACCTAAATAAATCAACCTGCAATTTGCAGCCTAGTCTAATTGTTTAAGAAGATAAAAATAGCAGAGGGTATATTTTTAAAACACTTTTAATGCTTAAGTTATTTATGTATACATTGATTTCTTTCCTACATTAGAAATTAATGCCTTTCTGGATTCATTGTGGGTGTGTATTATTGTTTTGTTATGGAATATTTTTGGATATGTTTGACTGTCATCAGTAACACAAATAACATGTGATATTCTTTAATAATAAATTTGAATTGCAAAGTATGTTGGTAGTGTCTTTATTTGATTACAGAAACAAAAAGTCTACAAAATCCATTGCACAAGGTAGGCATCATGCTAAATGGTAAAGGCCCACATCTGACAACCATTTTCCATCTACTCATATTAGATCAGGGATTAAGTGACACCCTGTCAGATAATATGATGATGCCCAGCAAAATTCTTGGATTGTCCCCCAGTCAAAAATATTACTAGGTTTGGAATGGGTTCTGATGACACATCCTGTATTTAAAATATGTGCGTTAAATATACGCTAAATGAGAAAGTTAGGTATTCAGTTATATTTAAAACCAATTACTTTAGTGTAGTGATATGATAAACATGATGCACTTTTGGGCTGCAAGAGTGCAGCAACCTACATTTGACAATTTCTCTGTCAACTGTAATGTTTTCAAAATAAGGAAATTATTTTTCTTTTTCAAATGTAGCTAATCCAACAAATTACAGCAAAATGGCACAAAAGTAGTAAAACATGGTGTCACATTGCATAGTAATGTAAAATCTTAAGCAGTGATTTGAGATGATTTAGACGTAGTTTTCAAATACATTTCTTTGCATTAACTTACGACAGTATAATATACTGTTTCCAAATTTATTTAAAGAAACCTTCAAAGTGGGGCTCAGCAAAAGGAAGAGCAGTTTTCTTGCTCAGCAGCTTGTCCATTATGCTGTTTTCATAATCTTTTTTTTCAACCTCCTCCAACGGTGTCCAGGACATATCATGTTGAAGCTTGTAAGCACCAAGAAATTTGTGTGGGCAACTGGAACCCCATTCCTTACATTGAGAAGGAAAAAAAACATCACTCAAATATTTTGAAAGGTACTCATAAGAATGTTAAGTTCAGATTTCAGATCCAGCTTATCTAGCAATATTGTGTGGTGGCTGTTAAAAAGATTTCTAATTCAGTTCTATGTAAATAAAACAATTGCAATATATTATCATAGTATCAGTAGAGACAGTCATTCAGTTGTTGCTGGAAGAATAAGATTGAATAAATGAGTCTGGATTTGCTGCAATCATATATAAGAGGCTACAAATTCATCCTGATGCAATCATGTAATTAAAAGAGCCATTTACTCATTTTCTTCATGCTAATTATAGCCTAAGCATTTTTTAAGTCTAACCTAAATGCATTTAAGTGTACACATGAAACAACTGTAAGCCAATCCAAAGGCAACATGAATATTAGTAATTTCAACAGTGCATTTTGTAGTAAATTTTGTCATTGATAATTTTTTCCCCTTTACCTTAGGAGACAGAATGGAAAAATATCGCTGTCCAGACTCTCGCATGTATAAATAATACATGTTTCCAGGTTTTTTGACCATGTTACATGCTACATGGTGGAGTTCAGCATCCATTTTTGCATTTTCCAAAACCTACATTAACAAGAAGTTCCACAAAGATCACCCTGTATCATTTTAAAGATTATAATTACATGTAGGTCAGGACATCTTTCAAATTTAAAATCACTGTAATATTACATGTCACCAGGGGTCATTCTAGGGTCAGATGATATCTGGCCCAGAAACTGACACACATCATAACATGGTGATGACAATTATAAATGTGATTATGAAAAAGAAGAATTTGGATTTTGTTAATCTCCTTACCCTTCTTGCTTGTTCCTGTAGGTATCTAATTTGATCTGCAATAACTGTTAACTTGTTGCAGGCATTGGCCCTAACAAACTCATTTCCCTGTAAAACCAAGCCATTAATTTACATTGTTTTTACCTTGTGCAGTGGATTTATGTTTACATAGAGGTGTTGTCATAGCAGAATATTATTTAACATATGTCTTATTTAACAGTACAATGTAGAAGTCTGCAGACTTCTCTTATTAAGCTTTAACTGCAGAATTAATTCCAAATTTTACATGGGAAAAACCACTTCACAGGAAGCAAAAACTGCCATCCCAGAAGACTTCATGAGCATGTTCAACATATAGGATATAAAGATATAATTATGTGTTACCTTCTGTACTTGCTGTGCCAGCATAACAAGGTCCATGGGATCTCCAATGCGGTGGGACTGATATGAACTTACCAACTCCAAACCATGAGGAGTGCTTGTGGACTCCACCAAGGTCACTATCAGACACACAGACAGAGAGAATGTTACATGGGCGTCCCCCTAGCTGGTCCAGCCGATTGGTTGGATGGATGGATAGATGGATGGATGGATGAATAGATAGGTAGATGGATAGATAACTTAATTAATCCCTCTGGAAGGTTCCTCCGGGAAATCAGTTTCTAGTAGCAACATAGCACCATACAACATACAAACAACATACATGGGTCCTCAGCAATGAGGATCTTGCGAACCGGATCACCCTCAGGGAAATGCGCCACATGGCCATAGTGCCGTAACTGACACTCCCTCACAATGCAGGTAATGTGCTTCATTCGGGACTCCTCTAGCAACCACTCATTGGATACAAATTCAAACCAGCGGTACCCAAGGATTCTCTGAAGAGACACAGTACAGAAGGAGTCCAGTCTTTGTATCAGCTCACTGGATAGCTCCATGTCTCACAGCCATACAGCAAGACAGGGAGCACCAGGACTCTAAAGATATGGACCTTCATCCTCTTGCAAAGATATTGGGAGCGCCACACACCCCTTTCCAGCGACCTTATGACTCCCCATGGTCTTCCAATCCATCTGCTGACTTCATAGGAAATGTCACCAGAGACACGAATGTCACTGCAGAAGTAGGTAAATCCCTCGACGAGGTCGGCATTCTCCCCGCAGACAGACAAACTACTGATGGGTGTGCATAAGAAGTTACAAAGTCACGGTTGCACAAAACACCTTAAGTTTTCCCCTTAAGTATGACACTTAAGGTTTAATTTCTCCTTAGCTAAGGGATTTA
>JAODJU010000130.1:13476537-13496360 GCA_026776725.1 Gnathonemus echidnorhynchus
TTAGCTTTCTTGTCACCTGTCTTAAAATGTAAGGGATACTGGAGCTTGGTTGGGGTGGTGGGACTGCTCGCGGCGGGTGCCGGAAAATTTCCCTTATTTTCAAATCCAAAACTTGACAGGTATGGTAGAAGGGTACTAAACATTTTCCACAGCATTAGATATACCATGGACCACAATGAAGACAGTCATCAAGAAGTGGAGAAAATGGTCAGGGAGGCTGCCAAGAGGCCTACAGCAACACTGAAGGAGCTGCAGGAATTTCTGCAAGTACTGGTTGTGACAATCTCCTGTATTATCCATATGTCTGGTGTAGGGCCCATCCAGGCCCAGCTAAATATTGCAAAAAAATACATAAAGTCTCTGAAAAACATGTGGGAAAATGTGTTATGGTTTGATGAACGCAGGGTAGAACTTTTTAGTCACAATTCCAAAACGTAGGTTTGGTGCAAAAACAACACTGCATATCACCAAAAGACCACCATATCTACAGTGAATCAAGGTGGTGGCAACATCATGTTTGGGACTGTTTTTCTTCAGCTGGAACTGGGGCTTTAGTCAAGGTGGAGGGAATTAATAAACAGTTCCAAATACCACTCAATTTTGGCCCAAAACCTTCAGGTGTCTGCGGCCCTCCAGAACTGGAGTCTGACACCTGTGATGAAGAGGAATTTCACCTTTCAGCATGACAATGACGCCAACCATACATCCAAATCAACAAAAAATGGCTTCCCCAGAAGAAAATTCAAGTTTTGGAATAACTCAGTCAGAGCTAAGACCTAAATCCAATTGAAAATCTGTGCCCTCGCAATCTGACAGATTTGGAGCACTTTAGCAATTAAGAATGGGCAAATATTGTCAAGTCAAGATATGGCATGCTGATACACTACTACATAAAAAGACTGAATGCTGCAATTAAATCAAAAGGTACTTCAGCACGGTATTAATTTAAGGGTGTGGACACTTACTTGTGTTTTTTATTTTGTATTTGTCCCCCTAGCAGACTTGTTTTTCTATTGAATTGTACACAATAAAGGTGGGATTCTGAAATAATTTATTGTGGTCTCATTTTTTTGCACCACAAAAACTGGCATTTTAACAGGGGTGTGTACATTTTTATATCCACTATATGTATGTTGAACTAAGTTGCTGCAATAGAAGAATTTCCCTCCAGGGATCAATAAAGTATCATCATTTTAGAGGATCATCAAAAGACCTATAATATTCCTTTCTTGTTGTAAATAACACAAGAGTCAGGTCATGATGTTGCACAGAATCTAATGCTAAAAGTAAAACATTTAGTTAGGCCCTGTTTACACTTGGTTTTAAAATGAAATGCATCTTGGAGGATCATAAGAACATAAGAAATTTACAAACAAGGGGCCATTCGGCCCATCAAGCTCGTTTGGGGAGAACTTAACTAATAGCTCATCACAAATGTGTCAATTTATCTATTAAGTACCTGCAATTACAGGATTCCTAGAGGATTCCTGTGAAACCTTTTGTAAGCTCAAATGGCATGAAGTTAAAAAGCAAAAGAAATTTTTGAGCAATAAAAATCATACAAAATATTACATAAAACCCAAAATAACACTAGCATATAGTAAAAGTAGGAATGATAAATGCACAGCCTGTATAAAGTAATAATGAAGTTTCACTTGCTGGAATCAGTACAGTCATGTGTTGTTTAACGACATCCTTTGGTGATTTTGCCATTTTGAGATCATCATAGAGTATACTTGCACAAACCTAGATGGTATAGCCTACTACACATACAGGCTATATGGTATAGCCTAAATAACAATAAGAAGTACAGTATCATAAATACATAAATCAGTAACATGGTTGTTTATCATTATCATCAAGTATTATGCACAGTACATAATTGTATGTGCTATATTTTTAAACAACAGGCAGCACAGTAGGTTTTTTTATGCCAGCATCACCACAATCATGTGAGTAATGTGTTGCGCTATGACATTAAGATGGCTACAATGCCACTAGGGGATAGGAATTATTCAGCTCCTTTATAATATAATGGGACTACTGTTGTATATGTGGTCCGTCATTGACCAAAACATCACTATGCTATGCATGACCCTATATCTATTGGTTCACTGATTAACCTGTGCTAAATGCTATTTTAGCTTTTCTCCTTTTTTCATAAAAAGGTGAAAATCCTCTTTGGATTTCTTTTGGTTAGTGAAAGCAGGTGCTAATGTAGGTCTTTCGTAAAAGTGAAGAGGTGTAAAGCAAATATTTGTAAAGCAGGGGATGCCTATATATGTGCATGTTTCAATGTCTTTTTGAAAGCTTTGAAATTCAGCTACTTGCTGACAAGTAATATTTCTGTTATAAATGAATCTTCAGTTAAACCATTAAAATATTTAAAGTATTATATATGGGTCATTCTCACTAAATTGAGAATTTATCTTAAAAGAAGTTACAGTGAAATACAATATTTGTATTTTTTGTGAGTATAGCAGTTGACAACCCCTTAACTTCAGGGGAAATAAAATCAGAATCATATTTCACTTTCAGCCAGGTACATGTACATGCAATGGGAATGAGCCACTCAGTTTCAGTGGTAGATGAATAGGTGGCTGTTTCTGGAAGTCTTTGATCATTTCCTTTGTTTTTTGATTTACAAATGCAGTAAAATCACGTTATAGTGGACTTGCTTATAACAGAATATTGTCTATAACGGACGAGGTCCACTGGTCCTGGCCATGCGCCTTTAAGAACATGCATAAAAAGCATCGGATATAGCGGACTCGCATATAACGGAATTTCGCTTATAACAGACAAACAATTTGGTCTCCAGGGCCGCTTTTAGCTGTAGTTTTGTTCAGTTATAACAGACATGCAGGCTCCGCCTAGAAGGCACGTGGCGCGCTGGTGATATCCAGCTCAGATACGTAGTTGGGATTATTAATAGTCACGCATCTGGTCAGGTAAAGTTGGATTACTACATGTACAATATAATAATGTATACCACAAGTGTGTCTGCTGGGGTTTGGCATGAGTAAATGGTGTCCAGTAGTTGTGTTCTGGGCATACAGGTCCCTTGAAATCCATTATAAGTGGATATTACTGTACTATTTAAAGAATTTAGTTATAGTAATCAAGTAATTTGCTTACAGTGTTCCTTTTGGGTGTTCTTAAACATAAGGAAAAAATTAAAATGACGGTAATTCTTTTTTTACTTGCCTACTTTGCCTTACAGTAACCAGTCTGCTTCTGGCTAGCTACCTGAGGCTAATGCCATGTGCACAGAAAACTGAAAAGCTGCCAAAAATGAGCCA
The DNA here is from genome assembly GCA_026776725.1 of Gnathonemus echidnorhynchus. Classification (NCBI taxonomy): domain Eukaryota; kingdom Metazoa; phylum Chordata; class Actinopteri; order Osteoglossiformes; family Mormyridae; genus Gnathonemus; species Gnathonemus echidnorhynchus. The sequence continues at coordinate 13,479,840 of JAODJU010000130.1, forward strand.
CTTGTCACGCCCGATCATCCGATTCTCCTGTGTGCCACCCCCCCTGGTTGACCTCGTGTGGAATCCCTACATTTACCAGCTGTTCTACTTTTCCTGCCATTAGTCTTGTGTATTTCAGTCCACGTTCGAGTATGTTTCCCCAGTCCTGTCATTAATGTTGCGTGTCTCCAGTGTCTAGTTGGGATTGATTCCTAATAAAACCCGTATTCCTTGATTCTCCATGTCCCTGCTCCTGCTTCCTGATTCCCCGGTCCGTGCTCACACCTTGATCGTGACAGAATGACAGGACTCAACAAAAAGTCACCCCCCTGACCGAGGATCGCTACCTTGGTATAGTCAAAGAGGTGATGTACTGACTTGCACAGCCCAAAGTCCGGGACGATCCCACGGCTTGGGCTTTAGCCATCCGAAGCCATGACATCTTACAGGGGATGTCCCTGGCTAACGACACACACCTCGCTAGGGAGGTGCGCGACAATCTCCGGCAGTTGTTACGGAGGGTGGTGAAGGTAAGGACCTAGCTGGTCACACTACACAGTGGAGAATGCTCCAATCCACCGTCAGACTTCTCTGAAATCACCCGACCTCCATCAACAACAGCTAGCCAGAGAAAGAAAAAGTAGCAGAAAGATCGGAGACCAGAGGATGAGCCGCCGATCTTCCTGGGGACAGTCTCCATCTCCTCCACTTCTTTCCCCACCGGGTGTTGGGAGGAGCCCCTCCCGATTTTAAACTCAGTGGTATTTCCGCTGCCCCGGAGTGTTTGCCTGTGGCTTCGCTGCCTGCATCAGCAGTACACCCCTTTTCTGGGACACGTCTGGTCCTTAAAGGGGCCAGGTTAGTATGGGATGCTATCCCGGGAGTCCCTAAGGTCCTTAAAGGGGCAACACCTGCTGCGGAGATACAAACCCTGGCTCCAGTCCCCACAGTTCCTGTGCCGGCGGTGGATGCTCCACCCTGCAGTTCCTGTGCTGGCGGTGGATGCTCCACCCCCCACGGTTCTTGTGCCGGCAGTGGATGCTCCGCCCCCACGGTTCTTGTGCTGGTGGTGGATGCTCTGGCGCCCGCCATTCCTGCTGCATCGCCACCCGAGGTTCCTGCTGCGGCATGCCCAAGGTTCCTGTTGCACCGCCAGTGTCTACTCTGCCCCCCATGGTTCCTGACCCACCGGCTTCCCCCCCCCCTTCGGGGCCTGCCCCTGTTTCTGTGACTCCTGCTCTGCCCCCTGAGGCTCCAGATCCAGTCCCCCTGGCTGCTGACCCTCTAGTTCCTGACCCTGCTCCCATACACCCTGCTTCCCTGGCCTCAGTCCCTGTCCCAGAGGAGGTCCCTGATTGCCAGACCATCGCTCCTCCTCCCTTGATGGAGGTGGAGGAGAAGCTCGAGCGTGACCCCTCGGGGATCTCCCTGACTATACCTTTGGACCCCTCCGGTGGAGTACCGCAGCATGGCAGATCCTGGTCAGGTCCCCACCTTTCGGTCTCCCATAAAGGGAGAGGACACCTGCACCGGGGTCGTGTCCTGCCCGCCCTGCCCCCTGGCTCGCCCTCGGTCTCTTGGGCTGTGGCTTGAGGGGGGCCTGCAAGCCCTCTGGCTCCTACTCGGTGGTCACCTGCAGTTCCTCGGGCTCCTGCTCGGCGGTCGCCTGTGGGTCCCCCTCCGATGCCTCATCGACCATCTTCGGCCCTGCCTCAAACTCGGTTGCCTGCGGGTCCCCCCGCCTTGACTCGTCGGTCGCCTGTGGGTCCCCCCACTCCAACTCGTTGGTCGACTGTGCCTTTGCTGCCTGTGGCTGTGCCATTGCCTGCCGCAGCTTCCCCTCCCTCCTTGCCTTCACGAAGGTCCCCTTCATCTTCCTCCTTGCTTTTTCTGGTGCCCCTTTTGCCTTTCTCCTCGCCTCCTCCACCTGGCCCTCCGTCTGCCTCCTCGCCCCCTACGAGGTCCTCTCCTGTTCCTGCCTCACATCCGCCGAGGGTCCCTCCAGCTCCAACCTCGAGGTCGCCTGCTGCCCCTACGGTGTCCACCTCTCGCCCACTGGGGTTCCCTCGGGCTCCCTGTTTCCCCCCCTCCTATACCTTCCTGCCACCTAGTCCTGTGCCCCCTGTGTCTGTTCCTTGTCCCTCCGTTTCTCCTTTGTTCACTCCTGGCCCCTTCGTTCCTCCTGTTGGTGTTCCCTCCATGTCTCCATTCTTAGTGCCCCTGTGCCTGTCTGCGTTCCACCTTCATTTGTCAGTTGTTGTCCTGGTTGCTTCCGTTGTGCCTGTTCTGTGTGTCCATCCTGTTCCTGGTGCCCCGTTGATATTTTGCTTGTTTTCCAGGTCCTGTGTCCCCAGTCTCGTCCCTTCGCTCCCCTTAGGCGCACCGATTTGCACACTTTTGGGGGGGGTTCTGTCACTCCTGATCATCTGATCCTCATGTGTGCCACGCCCCTTCGTTAACCTCGTGTGGAATCCCTACGTTTATATACGTTGTGTATTTCAGTCCCCGTTCTAGTATATTTCCCCATTCCTGTCATTATCGTTGCGTGTCTCCAGTATCTAGTTCGGATTGATTCCTAATAAACCCCGTATTCCCTGATTCTCTGTGTCCCTGCTCCTGCTTCCTGATTCCCCAGTCCATGCTCATGCCTTGATCATGACACCACTGATATGCAGCAGCAAAACTACAATAAGCTATATTTTATGTACAGTACTGTACTGTATTATAGCATTTTTGAATTATACAGAGTTCAGTAATTTAATTTGTGCATCACTATAATTTGAAAAGCTTTTAAAACAGCTGTACTTTATTTTGAGAGAGTCAATGAAATTCAGTAAATAGCGATGCTGTATGTCTTATTACCTTATATTCATGAGATAAATATACAAATGTCAATTAGATGGTAATCTGCCTGAGATAACAATCAATTTCACCTAGATAGACATGATCACTATGAACATTTTTTTGTTTGTTTTTGTTTGCAAGAAATGCAAACTACTTATTTTCTACTTTTTTTGAGAACTTGCTTTTTACATTAAAACTGAAATGTGACCTTTTCCATGAGATGTTTTCATTTCAAGCAATTTGTGCTGTGATTTCAGTTGTTCGAAATATTCAATAAATAACCATAAATGGTTCATTTGTGCATGTTTCCTTCAGTTATTTTAAAATCATAAAGATATACAGTCTGTCTATAGAGAAATTATCCCAGCTTTAATAGATGAGCATATTTACAGTACAAACCATGTCAATGAAATGAGGGGAAAAAAACCCCACAAAATAATTGCTCATTAATCAAAATCAAGGTAAAACATTAATCATGATGTTGATTTGAGGAGATTTGAGAGAACTTACTTTCACCAAAATCAAACATCCATTTGATTATGCAATAGTCCTTGAACTTGGTTGACACCTGGCGTTTGTCCCTCTGGTCCCTAGTCCATTGTCCCTGGTGCCTGGTTCCATCCCATGTTTGGTCTGTTTTGTCTGGTGGCCCTGTTCGATGTTGGTCTTTCCTGTCGTCCTTTTGGTTCCTGATCCAGCCCCTTCCTATTCAATATCCATTGTTGTGCCGTATGTCCACTCCTGTCTTGTCCAGTGGTTCAGCCCCTCTGGTTTTGTGTGGTGTCTGTCCTGGCTACCCTGTCAGTCCTGCCATGCTCTGTCCTGTCCGGTGCCCTATCTGCCCCCAGCTTTGTGTATCCACCCTTGTGTTTGGCCCCTTTGGTCCTGCCCCATTCGTCCTCCGTGCCTGGAGGACACACTTTAGGATGGGGTACTGTTACATCTTGCCCGTCATACCCAAAGATTCTGAATGTCACTGAAGAGTAACAAGTAAGTTGTTAAAACATAAACTTCTATTTGTTTAATTACTACAAAAAGAAAAAGAAAAATTCCTATATACCATGGTCTGTTACTTGTGGTCAGCCAAAATGACAGTAAGTAAAGTAGATGATTCAAAATCAAATGATTCATGTATGCATAGATTTGGTCAGGCTTGCAGTTTTAATAAGAAAAATGTAGCAATAACTTGCAGTATCTTAAGTAGTTTCATCTTTAGTTTGTGTTAGAGCAAACAGATGCAGTAAAATGTATTACCAATGAAAAAGGATTTGTCGGGCTTTAACTGCCTGTTTTAATGAAGATGGTTAACAATGGTGATGTTAGAAAACGAAAACTAAAAATATAGTGAACATGAAATAGGACAGGAAATGTTCTTAACAGGGTGCTTTGGCACCTATGCATAACAAAGAATTCCCTGCTTTTCAGCAGTTAAGGGATATTGGTTGTTTTATTTTTCTACATTTGTCTTTTCAGTCATTGTGCCCATCTTCGCTATTTGCCCCTGCTCTGTGCTTTTACAGGAGTGTCTTTTTAGAGTCATGTTGATGTTGATGATGTTGACTTATTCTCCACATACAGCAGGCCTTCACTGGAACCAGGTGTAGAATGCTCTAGCAAACATGGCCTACTTTTCCTATCCCAGACCAACATTCCTTTGGTGGGACCCACATTATGTCTACAATGGAGCCACCCAGCCCAGACAACAAATAAGTGCCTCCCTTATGCCCTTTCAGCAGATGTAGCTGTCAAGGGTACTCTGATGTCTTGGAAACGACAGTAACACAAATCCTTAATGTGCACACTGTATTTGAATCCTTCTGATGGAGAATGGTCTGGGTTGCCTTAGGCCTACATCTCCAGATGGAGAATGGTGGCTAATTACTGGACGCTAATAATGTAGTACAAGGACTGGAAACAAAAGCCTTTCCCATGTTTGAACACATAGAGTGTCTCTGGGAGGTCTTGTCCATGCATTTCAGTCTTGTCTTGTTAGCTGAAAACTTGTCTTTGATCATGTCAGCTGACTTTTAAGCTCAGCTTAATATTGAAAGTCTTGTTAATTACATTGCTACTTTCAGCTTGTTTTAATTATCACATTGTTAAGATTCCAGTTAAATAATTGAAGAAAGTGAAAAAACTATAAAACAAGATTCAATAAAGTTATTAAAAAATAAAAAGTGTATGTTAAAGCAATCCTATAATTGTATTAAAATTACATGACAGAAATGACTTGATAATTCACTTAGATTGAGTTGGTGCAGCCATCCTGAAGCCTGGCCTCCATGTTTTTTCTCACTGCACTTGCACAGATTTGTTAAGGCACATAGCATACCCCTATGGTATTTTAATCCATCCAACAGCAAAGGGGCTTTGTGACCGAGGGCTCATTCAGTGTACACAGTCTTGTGAACTCGATTCAGATGTAAACTATGAAGGGGGGATGGCTGTTTTGCAGATGGAAAATATTTTTTGAAATAGTTCAGTTGAATAGTATATAATATAATGAATCTTAACATTATAAGTATTTTAGAGTAAAATGGTGGAGATTCAGACTCTCTGAGGACTGGGGATTTGACAATGGAAATAGACTTTTCATTGAAAATCTGGTGTGGCCAGTAGTCATCTTGTCATAAACAAAATGACAAATGGACACGCTATAAACTTTCACACCTGTGCTGCATTTGCAATCAGGTAGCATTGTTAAACTGATTTTATACATTTCCAATCAGGTAACTGAGCTAGGTTTATGTGTTCTTTATGTGTATGAAACTTATTTAAATGGGGCAGTGAGCATTGCTCGCTTCTTAGTTTTTGCCAGTCGTTAAATGTAAGTCTCAGAGCTTGTTTTGGTTCAGAGTATAACTTCTTAAATGGTGGGGCTGGGTTTCATTTGCTTGTTTTATTTCAGGGTTTTGGACAGGGTTGCTGGCATTGTCCGCAGCTTTGCGGTTCCATGTGCCGTTGTTTTGTTTTTGTGTTTGTGGTCCTAATTAACCAGAGTACTGCAGCTGGTGTGCCAGGCAACTGACGCCTTCTTTTTAGGTCTGTTGTGGTTATCCTATTTTTGTGTTTCAGCCCCATTTCCATGTTCCTGTGTTCTGGTTGTTGTTCCTTTGCACTTATTTGGCTTTTGTGCACCTTGTCCTGGAGCTGCCTGTCCATTTAGCAGCCCCAGTTTCATTGGCTGCCTGTTTCCTGCGGTATGTTGTCTCATGGTTTCAGGGACCAGTGGGCAGAAAACCAGCTATTGTAGATGAATAGCTCAGCTGAGAGAGCTCTGTTTGGGTGTGGAAGCCAATAAATTTATTTTAAGTGAATGATTTGAGTCTGTATTGTGACATAGAAAGCACGCATGGTATAGTGGACCATGTGCTCCAGTGGCTTATTCAACATACACCATCATATTGTATTTCAATAGGTTGAACTTTTTTTTTTTTTTAAAGGGTCACAGGTCTGATGTTCACCTCCCAGATTCCTTGTGCTTTTTGATAGACAACATTCAACTACATTTAATGCTGCTGTCAAGATATTTAAATGGTTTTGTATGCATGAGACTAAATTTATTTGTATTCGGCTGCAAAGTAATTAGAGCAAACTGTAATAGGCTCTGTTTGTTTGGGAAATGACTTCACTGGTGATCTTACCACTCTGAGTACCTAATTATTCGAATGCCTGGAATTCTCTCAGTGGGCGTAGCTTTTGCTTTCCTACCAGCCAATCAGTGGCCTAGCTTACGCCCCTTTCGCATTCTGCAATTGAGTCTGTCAAAGCTTTTTTGTTCCAAAGTTTTTATTGCAGTTCAACCCCTTGACCACCATCCAAACCTACCAGAGTGTGACAAGAACACTATGCAGTCTCCAGTGAGCTCACTCCTGAGCCCTGACGACTGTTCTAGTCTCTGAGAAGTATTTTTCTGAATCTCAAAGCAGCATCCAGGTACAGACTGTTTAAAAGCAACACAGAAGCCTCTGACTAAGCCTAGTGTAACTGTCAGTGAGGGATCACCCTCCTCCCTTCAACCTTTTGAATCGCTGGGAAGGAAAGACAATCTCCAAATGACAGAGTGGGCTGTGGACACGAGCAAAACAAAGAACTTGCAGTTGACTAAACAGGCAACAGAAGGAGAAATAGCATACATGATCTTCCAGCTGTGGTTACAGTTTGCTGTTTGATTTTAAGAGGAAGTATAAGACAGCAAGTCCGACTTTGGAAGTGAAGAAACATTTTCTGTTGTACCATCAAAGGGCGAACTTTTTCTCTGTTTTGGGGGGATTTCTTAGGAGATCTGGGTGGACTTTCCTACCAAAAAAAGGAATACAAGCTCAAAAATCCTCCACTAACATCTGTTTAAAAATGGCTAATTCTGGATTCCAGCTCCTGGGGTACTTCTTAGCACTTGGGGGGTGGATTGGCATCATCTCAACCACAGCCCTGCCACAATGGAAGCAATCATCTTACGCCGGAGATGCCATTATTACAGCAGTTGGGCTATATGAAGGCCTTTGGATGTCCTGTGCTTCCCAGAGCACTGGCCAGGTGCAGTGCAAGGTCTTCGATTCAATGTTGTCATTAGATGGTGAGTTTAAGTGGGGCCCTAGTCTTCCTGGGTCTTTCAGCTTTCATACAGATTTGTTCTCTTGTCAAACATGCCTATATCGAATGTAACTTGGGTTGTATAGCTGGATATGCACGGAAAAAAAAAATGTTTCTCATCATTCTCAATGTAATGTCAACAGGCTTTCCTCTTTAGGTTTACATATTGAAACCTACATAGTGTTCTGTCACATATAAGTTAAATCAAGAAATGTATTGCAGAATCTGGTTATACTTTAATCTTCGTGGCTTCGTTACTATGTCAATATACAGCACTATCCAATCAAACAAACAACCTTTAAATTTATTTTTCTCCTTAATTTACAAATGTTATGGCATATAAGTATATAATATATATTAAAATTCATTGCACTAAAACAATAAAATATTTATTATGTATAATACAGAGTAAAGTTGTTTATAATTAAGTTAATGATTAATTTCATGAATTTGCTATTTTGGTTTTAGGCTGTTGGGCACGAGTTACCAGCCGTTAATTTAATAAATTTTATTTCATTACAAAGAAACTAATGCTGTGAAACATTAAAGTACAGAGACTGTCAGCATAAGGACATTCTTGGGTATTTTTCGAGATCACAAAGTTTAAGTTTAGTGACACTGTCTTTTGTGGTTAATATTTAAGATTTGCATTTTTAATACTTAAGAATTCATTTATTAAAATATATGTGACAATCTGTTATGATCTTTTCAATTTATGATTTAAAACTTATTTTAAAAATATTATTGCAGGGCATGTTTCAAAGATTCAATCCTATTAGTTATAAGTGTAATAAATGCAGCTTATTGTTCCTCTAAGAAGCAGTTGTTGTGAGAAGAAAAGCCCAGTGCTGGGCCAGTCGCCAAAGTCATTTTCACAATGTGAAATCTGTTTCCCTGTATCTTATGAAAACATTGTTTGTGTGTTCAATTTTACATAACCTATGGTAAGTTAGTAGCTAAATGTATTTTTTTTAAAGTACGAACAGGGACATAATCATAACTTGATGATAATCTTTCCTAATTACATTTTTACAATATAGTTATCTATAGATATTTTAAAGAGTGATGAAAATTTTAATTCCCTTTATTTTCACCATCAAAGTTTATCCTATGTTTTTTTATATCAGAATTTTTATAGTAATCTCAACCTACTAAACATGTATAGAAACACTGACAAATAGAATGTAACTTCTAGAAGTCATGCAAGATTTTACATACTTTCCTTGACATTGTTTCTACATTTTCTGTGATGTCTTTAATGCAAATTGATTTGCCCCTCATTTATTGTGTTATATATATATAAAATGAGTTTAATGATGCTATATAATATCATTTTCTCTGTAGTATTGTAATAAGTAATGAGAAATTACATGAAGGCCATGCATAAAGTACTATAAATGGAAATTATATAAAAATGGCAAATTAAATTTAATCGAACCATGATTGATAACAAGTGAGTGAATGGTGTATGAGTGTGCCATCCAAGGTTGTTCTCTGCCTTGCACTCGTAGCCTCTGGGATAGGCTCCGGACCCCCGCAACCCTGAATACGGCAAGCAGTTACAGAAGATGGATGGTTGATAAATGTTATTAATGGCTTGCCGACCATGAGACAGAAACAACAAGTGAAATAAACCCAGTTTAATAAATCTAAAGCTTTACCTTTCTACTGATTATAAAAATCTGAAGCACAAACTTTACAGTGTAAACAGAAGGATAGAAAATCTGTCTTTACAACTGGTGATTTGATGATGGATCCCTACCTGTTTATCCACCATATTGGAATTTTACCATCAGTACTCCTTTCTGATGCGTTACAGACAGAACCACAAAATCTGTTATTTTCAATCAGAGCTATTTCTTTAATTGTGTAATTATATATGACATGTATAATTTGCTGTATACATGCAGTCTTATCATAGCATAACTTTTGATTTGGCAGTAAGTCCAGCTTCAGAAGAACAGTAATTTATTGGAGTAGCAGTAAAATTTCCTTATTAGATGAATATAATAATCCAATCATTAAATCTAAATACAGAAACCTATATAACCCTCATGTGTCTACTGATCCATTTCTATGGCCATATTCTCAGTAGTTTGTGTTTATTGTGATATCTGCTACAAGACCTTTCATCATCCAATGTTAGTCTTCAACATTTTTCACACATTACATTAGAAGGCAAGAGCCCCTAGAAGCTTACAGTAGAAGCTGTTAATAAAGAATCAGAATAAAGTATGAATGAGCCATAGTCATAGGGAAATGCTAAACAAGTGAGAGGGACATTCACAATGAACAATGTCCAGTTAAGAGAGTGCGCACAATGAACACCTTATTGCCTTATTACTTACATGTCATTCTTTTGATCCAGGCACTACCAGTCTTGTATCAGGGAGTGGATTGTGGGTAGTTGTGCAATTTTCTTGCAAACTATATACAGACAGACACACACACAAAAACACCCACACACACACACACACAGAGGTTTGTAATTATATTATTGTGGGGACTCATTCAAACTCTAATCCCAACATGACGACCTTAACCCCTACCCAGCCCTAAGCTTAACCATAAGCAACCAAACAAAATACGAGACTTTCTGCATTTTTTGTTCTTTGATTGCATTCACAGATTTTTGTGGGGACCTGAAAAATAGTCCCCATATCAAAATAACAGGTTTTTATCACATTGTGGGGACATAATCCACACACACGCGCACGCACACACACACGTCAGGTAAACATATCCTTATGGGGACCACTCATTCATTTCTATGTGAAAAATGCTAACACTAACTATGACAGCCTTAACCCCTACCCAGCATTAACCATGACCATAAATAACCAAACAAAATAAAAGTTTTTGCATTTTTTGTTTTTTCATTGCAGTCACGGATTTTTATATATATACAGTTTTCCCTTGTGGGGACCAGGAAATTGGTTCCCATCAGGGAAAAAAAAACAGATATTTATCACGTTGTGGGGACATTGTGTCCCCATAAGGTAAGGTATACCCGCTCACACACACACACACACATTAATCCTCTGTACACGATTCCTAAAATAACATGGAATGCTATCTGCACGTTCATTCAGATTTCTAGTCTTACTGATTTCCTCCAACTGCACTCATCTTCTTGCTTTGCAGTGCATATCCAGACATGCCGGGCTCTGATGGTAGTTTCTGTTCTGATGGGGTTCATTGCCATCATTGTCAGTGTGGTGGGAATGAAGTGCACCAGAGTCGGAGACAACAACCCGCTGACCAAGAGCCGCATCGCCGTCTCTGGCGGGGTTCTTTTCCTGCTCGCCGGTGAGCTCTCCACACATATCGCACACTCATTATTACATTCTGTTATTGGCTAGCAAATCTTGTACATTATGCCTTTGGATGAATTCTCAAGGGTTTACTGAAAATGATTTTCTATTGGTGAACAGCACACCAAGCTAATTCAGATCATTTTAACTGAAATGGGTTCTAATGAGATGTTTTTTATGATTCAATGGATCATTTGTGTCTTATTTTTTGAATAAAAAATATAATCCTTAAATTGTGTTATTTTAGGCCTGTAGCTTTGATTTAGCCCTACTTCCTAAAGTCAGTCAAATGAAGACACTTGCACATATCCCACCAAATCCCTGAATATGGAGGCCTGATCCCTACATTACTTCTTAAAATGAATGTGCTTGTTTTCTTTCCAGGGCTGTGTACACTGGTGTCTGTGTCCTGGTATGCTACCCAAGTGTCCCATCAGTTTTTTAATCCCAACACACCTGTAAACGCCAGGTAATTTAAATACATCATTACATTCATCTAATACTAATAGTATTATTTTGTTTTTGTTTAAAATATTAGTGTAGTAATTGAGCCTGTTCCACACATAATAAACTTTTTGAGATACATGTGATAATAAGAACAACAACACTAAAAACCTTCTAAGACATTTGTATACTTTTATGACATTTTTTTAATTTCTGTTTTTTAAACAAACAAACAAAAATATAAATAAATCTTCTTGTGTTGTGTTCCAGGTATGAGTTTGGTTCTGCGCTTTTTGTTGGCTGGGCAGCAGCCAGCCTGACCATGTTAGGGGGGTCCTTCCTGTGCTGCTCTTGTCCTAATGAGGAAAGAAGAGGGCAGCAGTATTACCGACAATCACAGCCCTCCACAGCCAGGGAGTATGTGTAACACCTCTCTAGTAGTTTCAGCCAAGGGGCTCCTCACTTGCAGCATGATTATGACTTATTTTTAACTGCTCCCCCCTCCCCCTGCATTCTGCAGACCTTTGTACACACAGATGCACTAACATCCATACAGTATGCAAGTAAATAAATCTTAGGAGATGAGATTCAGATGATTTAAAAGTAAACGTAACATCTCTCCAAACATGAGTACAGATTCAGATTAAATTTGATATTTTTTTATTATGAATTTTACAGGGATAATGCAAATATATTTTTCTTTTTCATACTTCATATTTTTAGAATTTTATGAAAACATTCAACTTAAATGTAAAACTTTTAAAGTAAATAAAAACTACAAAGGCCTTTCATATTTTAATCAATAAGAGCAAAAGCGGATTATAAATTCTTTTAGCCAAAATATTTATGTTTACATATCAAGCATATAATTATATAGAAATCCTAACTGTAATGTTTTAAAGGGAACACTATACACAAAAGAAAAATTAAACATTTCTATCTAATTAAAATTTTGGAATATATTAACTTGGCCTCAGTGTCAAGCAATTTTGTGGCAAGATTATTACATTTATTGAAACACATTACAGAAATTAAGACACATTCATATAAAGAGTAATTTGACTATGGAATAAAGTCAAGACATTTTATAAGACTATCAATTAAAAAAAAAAAACAAGCATTAAATCAAAAAACAGAAAGGGATCAGGAAGCAAAGAGTGGGTAGAAGTCACATGCAATGAATTATGGCTGACTGAAAAGCCAATCATGCGATGGAACCAAGGGAAAAAAAACACAATAGTCTGTCGAGTATGTAAGATGCAATGTGAACAAAAGCATAAATGTCACTTACTAGAAAAACAATTTGGAGCATTTACTCCATATCAATATAATATACTGAATGTGATGGCTATTGACGAATCCTCATTTTAAAGGGTAATATTTTTATTGCTATTATCATGACTTTATTGATATAAAACACTTTCAACACTGCATAACTGATACCACATCAACATCAGAGAAATGTGATTATGAAAGAAAGGGTTATAGATTTACAACTGTGCTATGTCAAACAAATATAATATAGAAAGAAATATAATGCAAATATACTGTATAAGGCTTATTTGCTTAATTCAAAGAGGATCAGTTTTGGTTTTGTGTAATATACTGATCATGCATGTCCATGTAGGATATATTTTTAGAAATATATGTACAGACTCCCCCAAGACAGCAACAAAGGTCTTTGATCAGTATGTTTTTATGAATGCAAAATGTATTGAAAACTGAATTTTAAAAATACATAAACTCAGTAATACCTTATTTCGTAAAAGAAAAAAAACAATACTTTGAGAAAATTTCAAAGAATTTATGTTGTGTTCCTTTAAAATTTATATAATTCAATATGAGCAGGAGTAACTCAGCTTTGAAATAAAAATCTCTCTCTTTTGGTTTGTTCATGGCATGTTCATTGGCATTTATGTTTTATATAATGCTAATCAATGTATTGCATATAACAAACCAGCCTTTCAACACTGCATCACAACCATTATAAATGATTAACACAAGCAGAAGCTGAATTTGATATAAAGTTACACATTCAGACTGTGTTCTTTTTGACAGCTGACTAGGTGAAATTAATTAACTTTTAACAATTATTTTTAAATTATTTTAGTCTTTTTCCCTCATTGTCCATTTGCTTCTACTATTAAACTACTACTGAAAGCACAAATCAAAACAAAGTCTATATATGTATCCCTTCTTGTCTAATTCTGTTTTCTGACTGTTTTCTCTTTCTAATTCAGGGCTGAATTGTTGAGTGAAACTAGTTTCCCTGACTGACCACCCCTGCCTTTATTCGAAGATTATCCAAGTTCTACTCACTGTTTCCTTTTCCTTGATCCCACTTAGCTTCAAAATTTGGACCCATACTACACTTTTTTTTAGTATATGCAATACAGTATAAATATATATAATTTATAAGCAGCTGGTTTTAAAGTTCAAATTAAAATTCCCGCTTCCCCTCATCCTCAAGATTGCAACTTCCGTCATTTATTCACCTCTCTGTAAACCTGTTGGAAGAGGCATGTTAACTGAATATATTGATTTACTGTATACATTGTGTAGACCTAACTCAAAAAATTGTCATTACAACGTGTAAGAATTATGTAATGATTTTATTTCTAGCATTGCGATTCCTACAGTGTGAATGATTAAATCAGTATTGCCTTTTGTTTTATGATTTTCTGAAAATATAATTGTGCATTTACTTAAACATGTTTTTTTTCTCTTTTTTTAAATTGCAGACCAAATGTAAAAAGTTCTCCACCAGACAAAGGAGAGCAGTACTTGTAGTTGGGGAAAGTGGGCAACTGTTGGTCACATGCTGTTTAGATTTTGCAACAAACAAGACACTCCCTCAAAAAACATTAAGTATTATATCCATAGGTCCAATGAAATGGACTATATTCTTGAAATAAATTAGTTTTTTTTTCCTTATATATTTACCCTAAGTTTTTAGATGACTTCGCCTTACAACTAAAATGATATATTATAATAAAATACTTTAAGTACAAAGTAGACAAGTAATCATCTGCTTGTATATATAAAAACAGACAATATTCAGAACAGCATCATGGCTAAATTTATTTTTCTCATTTTTGTCACCATATTTTTCAGATGAAATTATTTTTGTCATTATAGTGGGTTAGCAGGTTTGATACATCTATTTAAGGTAAGTCACAATAAATATGAACATTCAATTAAAATACATTAAAAGTAAACCCGATTTATAAAACAATGACAACTGTAAAATAAAATTTGGGTTGCTCAAGTCTAAAAATATGTGTAAGATATTGAAATCAGCAAATAGAAATTATGTTGGGAAAGTGCAGTGGACTTGATGTCATTTGAAGTCCACCATTGAAGAGCTAGGTAGGACATTCCCCTAGGAGCATGTGTACAAAGCACTCCAAAAATATCCCGCTAGAATGAGAATAGCTATTCATCAGAAAAACATACATCACTTTAACATTACAAGAGGAATAATACTAGAAAGAACTTAATAATTAAAATGTTGATATTTTAAAATGTTACATTTAATCAGTCATTGTCTATTTAGAAATGTTTGGTGAATATAATTCTTGTTCTGAAAAAAAAGATTGATTCTTCCTTATACTGTATTGTACATAAACTTGACATGAACTCACATATCATTTTTGCTAATTCATGGCTACATGTATAATTCACTTTTGTTTTCAATAATCCTGTGTGCAGTTAAAATAGCAGTTTTATACAAACATTATACGATGCTTTTAACGTGTGTCATTTCTAAGATATTTTGCATATGATGTTGTGAGCTTATTTTTCACCTGAATATACACATGTAATACTAAAACATTATTATTATATACTCTGTTTTCTATACTGGTTTTTTTTTTTCAGATGAAAAGGTAACCAAGACTTTCATGAAATGAAATAGTTCTGCATTGTACCAAGTTCAACTGAATTTCTGTTGGATGTGTTAAAACATATTAATATGTAACAAGCTGAAAAAAACAGAAGATAGTTAATAAAACAGAGTTATTAATATTATAACTATAATGGCAAGTACCCATTCATTCAGCTTGGAAGTTTATAATCACTTTCATATATACATCAGATTTCATTAGGGGTATTCAGCGAGCAATGCACCATGTAAAATAAAAATACTGTTCTGTTTTCTTTTTTGAATAAATTGCCATTGTATTTTGTAAAAATGTGTGTGTGTTTTTTTTAATTTCGAAATTAAGGTTCTTTCAAATGTTGTTCCAGATGCAGTGTGGATTTGACTTTGATATTTTTTACATTGTCAGCACAGTGGTACAATGGTTCACACTATTGCCTTGCACCTCTGGGACTGTGGTTTGAGTTTCCCCTCTGGCTGTGTGTGTGTGGGGATTACATATTCTCGTTGTGTCATCATGGGGCTTCCTCCGTTTTTTTTCCCTCACAGTCCAAAAACATGCTAAGGTGAATTGGAGTCACAAAACTGTGTGCAGATGTGAATGGTGTGTGTGCCCTTTGATGGGTTGGTGCCCTGTCCTGGGTTATCTCCTGTCTTGTGCCCATAGCTTCCTGGATAGACTGCGGACCCCTGTGACCCTTAATAACACAAGTGGGAACTGAAAAAATTATTCCATTACCAGGGTAGTGTGCTACCTCAGGAGGCACAGCACACAAAGAAAAGGGCACCTTGGACAGGAGGCCAGTCCATCACAGGGTGCCAATTCACTCACACTGTATGGGCGATAGCAGTTTACCTAACCATGTCTGGATGGAACTGAAGAAAAGTCATTATGTTTTTTTCCCCAAAAATTTCTGCTTTCATAATATATGACAGACTTATGATTTTAAGCTACATAGACAATTATTGAAGCTTAATATATTTGATTATAGATTTGCAGTTCTTATGCAGTCATCTATCAGTTAAGACATTTCATGTTCAAATGTATCAAACCTCCATCTCCCACCCTATGTGTGTGTGGAATTTCATTCTCTCTTCACGTCACATAGGTTTTCACCCACAGTTGAAAGACATGCCTTGAATTAGCATTTCTAACTCTTACTAAGTGTGTGATATTTTTTTGGGGAAAAAAACATAATGGCACTTAGTGCTTTGATACATCTGGACATGAAATGTCATGACTGATAGATGATTATTGGTTTGTTGAGGTTGCATTGGTTGCATATAAGACAAAAAAACTAAACTAATTTGACTTTATCCTCAGTCTATACCATACATCTTAGAGAATCTGAGCCACCAAGCCATAAGGTAAAATGTCTAGGAATAATGAACACATGACAAAGGTGATATATATATATATATATATATATATATATATATATTTTTATCAAAACATATAAAACACTG